>WEIU01024475.1:30858-45454 GCA_013389925.1 Aegithalos caudatus
TGTGATTTTGTTTTTACAGCTAATCTCCTATGAAATTCCCTTACTGTACGTTTATCTCATTTATTACACCCACTACTCAATGCTTGGAGGCAGATTCTTCTCCTTTACTAACTACAAAAAGCCACTATCCCTTGAGGTTTCAGAGAGCATGAGGACTGCCCTCATTAACATTAAAATCTTGTGGTTTGAGGAGTGATCTGGGGTTTGCTCCATATCTGCACTGAGCTCTACCAGTGAGCTTTTTTTGCTAGAAATGATAGAAAGGAATATCCACTTTCTGCTGAATTATCCCTGCTAGACTAGTGCAGGGGCTATGGATCTTATCTTGCATCTTTCTGTTATTTACGCAATTGTTAGAAACACTTAGTTCCTTTCTGGAACTAAAAGAGTTGCTAGCAGAGCTAAGACTTGTGGGGTTAGATTGATCAGGGGAACCTATTTTTCTGACTGCCCTTCTGTTTTTCTGCCTGCTAGCAAACAGCAGTCAATACAGGTAGCTGCAGGAAGCAGGGTGATCTTTTATCTGCACAGAAGAAAATTGAAAGCTCCAGCTGAGTGAAATGATGAGGAAATGGAAACAGAATTGCTGGGTGAGACAAATCCAGGTAAGTGTTTCACATTTCCAAAACAATTTGGTTTTTGATAAATAAAACAGGAGTTAAAAATTCAGATTGAATTGCTCATGGTATCTATTTAAAAAGATGTTGGGTTTTTTTCAGGAATAAAGAGGTACCTTTCAGGATTAAATACAAACTATAGTTTAAGAAAATGCTTTGGAAAAGTCTGTTTTAAAATTCAAAGAACAGTGTGAGCCCAGCTCAAATTTATGAAAGTGTTGCAGTAGATTTGTCCATAAATTCCACAGAGACTTGTACTAACCTTCATACTTGCAGACCTATTCTTCTATTTGTTCCTTGGTCTTGACAATTGAATTCACAACATGCTCTTCTTAGCAGTCTTCTACACCTTGCAAATAAGAGTTAATGCAATTTTCTTAAGCTTGAAAACTATGTGATGTATTTAGGAAAAGCTCATGGATCAATTTTTTTCAGCCTAAAATGTCATTGCTTATATCTGAATTCAAGTAAAGCTAAACTCTGAGTATTGATGGTTTAACATGTTTTTTCCTCTTTTGCTTTGACTCTAGAGGGACATACTAACATGTAGGTGTGAAGGCAGAAACTGTCAGTAGGTCTAAAGCTAGGGGAGAGAACTAAAGTAAGCCTGCAGAGTCCTTTTAGAGATGGCTGTAACTATACCTTTAGATGGGGTGCTATGTATAAAGGTTGTGTTCTGGTGATAGGTAATGAATATTAGAAACACCAAAAGCATCTCTATGGCATGGAGAGACCTTTATAACAGGACTGGGGTAGTCTTGGCACTTGTTTTTTGATTTAGGCTTGGGCCTGATAAGAAGCAGGTGAGAAGCATTTGGGAAAAGCCCAAGGATTTATGCCTAAAGACTGTGTATTTGGTCTGTAATTTTCTGTGCAGTGGCTGTTGAGTGACTTGTGGTACACAGGTTATGCCTGCAATTGGCCAGATACTGGTGTAAACAGACTCAGACTGAAGAGAGGAGAACCTGACTACATGTTTGACAGTGAAGGCTGGGCAGCTTCTATCCAAGCTTGTTGGATGGGCAGCAAACACCTGTGTAGGCAGCAGATCAGTGCTAATGGAAACTGCCTGTGTGGAAATTGGCAGTAAAGCAGAGCAGAATGCTGGGACATTACTGGAGATTAATTTTTGTGGCCTAGGATATAGCTAAGGCTCTGGAAGAGTGGGGTAAAATGCCTGATGCTTGGTATTGGGGATGTTTTCTCCTTTGTCTGGAGCCTAGCTGAGAGGCTGGGTGCTGTGCAGTTTAAGGGCAGTGACCTTAATGAAGCACAAGAAGCAGGAAGATGCAGAATTGACTTTAAAATCTAGGTCTGAGTTACCACCTTTCCTCAAGGAAGTCTTATTCCTACATCTCAGCCCAATCTCCAGAGTGGGAGAAACAAAATAATTTGTGTGATGAAATGATAGAAACAAAGTCAAAGTCACAGGTGACAGCTAATCAGGGATGTAAGGGCAGTTGGGATCAGGTGACGTGCACTGTTCCTAACCTTTTCTTGCTGATTAGACACTGAAAGACACCTGGGCCTTCTTTCATCTCCTGTCTTGGCTACTCCAGCAGCATTGAAAACACTTGTATGATACTAGTGACAGAGACAGGGCAATATGAGGAGGAAATAGCTCATTGAATTAATAAGGTAAACTTTTCCCTACCAGGCTGTGATGAACAAGACAGCAATGATGTTTCTCCCTATGCTTTTCCCCCTTTTTAAGCCTTTGCTATTCAGCACTGAGTTGTAGCAGCAGACATTACTGGGCTTGAAAGCATCAAGTATTAGCAGAGATGGCACTTGAATAAACTGTCTCATATATGCTCTCTCAGTCCAAGATCTGCTTGGTGGTGAACTGGAAAGAGCAGAAGACTTAATGAATCTGCTGCTGCTCTTTGCAGAGCTGGCCTTTCTCAAAGCTCTTTCTGGCTTTGTAAATCCTTCTCAGGTGTGGCATTCTGTCGAAGGTGAGAAGGCTGCTCATGTTGCTGAAAGCCTGGGCTGCTTTTATGTTTTCAGGTTTTGAGCTGTTGGAAAGATTAGGTAGGCTCTCAAGAGGCCTGAAAAAAGGCCGTTTTTTCTGACACCAAACAGTGGCACTGTCACAGGAAACTGAGAAGACACTGTCTCTAAGTGCTTTGCAAAGTTTCATATTTTCTCCTGTTCGGTAACTGGATGTTGCTGCCCACATCCTTAGCTCTCACTTCATACAGAAACTTGGAATGCAAGTGAGAAATCATGGTTGTGATGGTTTAGTGTTTACTATTATTTTATATATGACTAGGGGAACTCCAAAAGTGAAACAGGCTTACCTTAAAATTACAAAAGATAGTTTATTCACACACATTAAAAAAAATAAAGAATAAGAAAAGAGGAAAAGAAACAAATGAAAAACATTCAAAACATTCTCCCTTCTCCCCCACAGATATTCACCTTTTTACTTAGAACATAAAAAGACAAAACCTGTAACTTCAGTCAGGGTTGCCATTGAAAAATAATCTTCCATCCGTTCTTTTAGGAAAAGAGTCTTTCTGCGTCTTATGGAGATTACACTTCTAAAGATCCTAGCTATGGCTGCTGCCTGATCACTGCACATAGGTCACAAACTGATTATTGGGGTATTAAGAATGCCTCTCATATCATGAAAACCAAAATTTCCTTCTATCTCCAAAATCATCTTTATCTCAAACTGAAAAAATCTCCTTTTTCCCTAGGAGTGAAGGGCCTCACATCACTTCCAACTAGAGCCATGAATTCTCCCCTCCCCAAACAGCATTTATATATTACAGGAAAAGAAGATCCATTCTCCATAAATACAGAAACATTACAGCCATGTGGGNATCACTTTTCCTTGCCTCCAGCCCTGGGAAAAGGGTCAGTGCTTTGAAAAGTTCATCTGCTAGCAAGGAAAGAGTTAAATGTGCCCAGGGCTGTGGTGGTCAGCTCCCTCCTGTGGGAGCTGCCAAGTTCTCCAAGTCATGCCTGGGTCATGGATACTTTCTTCCCACCCCCTCATCCCACAGCGTGGCCTGCTCAGAGACGCCTTGTCATAGCGTGGGCTGCTCCCTCGGGAGGCAGTGGAGCCCAAGGAAGCGAGGGGAAAAACATCCCCCCCAGCCCTGGCCGGTGACAGCAGCTGCTAGGGCTGTCCCTCCCCTCCTCCACTTCTCACTGTGATCGGATGCACTGGCACAGCCGTGCTGCTCCCCCCACGGGGCAGCGGCTCCCAANGTCGTTTTTCCTGTCACCTCAATGGATGGCTGAAACCAAACATCAATCAGCAAGGACTGCCCCCCCCCCCAAGGTGCTCCTCGCTCCCTAAAGGCTCCAAGGTCCTGGCAAGGTCATATTCCACTTTTAGCCAATGACAACAGTGCTGCTTGTGTATGGGGTCTGGTTTTGTCAAGTACATGTATCATAAGATCACCAGAGGCTAACTGCCTCAGGAGTGAGAGAAGAGGTATGTTTTCATATGTATTATGGAGACTAACTTACATCTATTCTTTCTGCCAGGTAGGAATGGGATTTTTCAGGGAGAAGGGAGGACTACAGGTGAGGCAGAATCCAAGCAAAATCATGTCTATGGATAACAGAATCACCAAGATGTTATCCTTGCTCTTTTTTTCTGGATGTGAAAATGTATTCATTGAGACTACTAAATGTGTGTCCATGCAATATAAAGATTAATTCAGGCCTGATGACTCATTTAATGACCTACCAGGGTCATTCCAGTCTTTCCAGAGCTTACAGCAACTCCGATTTGGCACACAGGGGAAAAAAAAAATCTCACTGAAAGCTGAGTAGCATGTATAACACTGCCAACATGTTACAGCCATACCAGATGTTTCACAGCTTTGCAAAATTGACTAGCATTGCCTACAGTGTGCTCCAGAAAACTGCTTGCCAGGTCAGAAAAGCATAAAATATTTATTGGACAGCAATGAAAGCAAATATGCAGTGTTCGTGTGATGAGCAGCCAAATCTATAAGAAAGTTTCAACCTATGTATTTTTTACTTCCCTCCAAGAGAGAAAATGTATATACAACATGCTGCTAGTAATAGACAATGAATCAAGGGAGAAGATGAAAGAGGGAGCATGGAATGAAGGAAAAAAAAATCTCTTTTTTTCTTATCAATGTCTTATTCACGATGTCAGTATTGACTTCTGCTGAAGTTTGATTTTTGTTCTCCATCTCAGCCTAAGAGAAAATCAAAGCTAGGGAATACATCTGAGGCATATTCACCAACAAAGAAAAACATAAGTGTTTAGAATCTTGATTAAATGTTGGGAGATGGTAGAGCATCCCAGGCTAATTTTACTTGATGTGGCAGGCAGCAGAACAGAGCACAATGGGCAGATGGGACCTTATGTCCTTGCTGTATGCCCTTGCTCCTAGGGCAGTGTAGCTGAGGACTGCTCATTTTTGCAGACTGCAAATATCTCTATATGCCTGAAACAGAGGTCCATGGCATTTTTTCCTTCTGGAACTCTGGCTAGTGCTCTATTTAGATTACAGCTGGTCTCGAGCCCAGCTGAAGCAGCAATTTAAAAACTAACCCTTAAACTGTTGATGAACAAGAATCTGAAATTTCCTTAAGATATATTTTGTTTACTACTAAGTAGTGTGCTCATGGACCAGTAAATGATATTTGGACCAGTTCAAAGAGGACATTTCAGAGGTAATGTGTGCATGAAAATGCCATTTTTTCCCAAGAAATGTACTAGATTTTAAGAAAGAATTTTTGAAGGGGTGCCTGCAAATTCTGGTTGGAATTTTCCATCAAAAGAAGAATAGAGTAACCTCTAAGAAACCTTTCTGTCTATAATTACATGGTACAAAATCCAGCTGCCTTGACTGGTCTTGAGAAGGACACCAAAGTCACATCCTCTGTTTAGCTGATACATCTGTGCAAGCAGGTAACTGTAGTAGTAGACAGAGCAGGAAAACAGACTCAGGCTTCCAATTCAATAGCTCCAAGAACTTCTAGTACCATGTTTCCAAAATGTGGTCAATAGGCACCTGGGGATGAATGAAGCAGTAAGTTTGAAAGTGTTGATTCCTGGGTCGGCAACTATGGCCTCTTCTGAGACCTTGACGTGAGTAGACAGCTTTGGAGTTTATTGCTGGGTCACACCACAATGAGAGAAGAGAGGCAGAGGGAAGACCCACCTCTTCCTTAGTTTTCCCATAGGCTAGACAGCCTGCTTTGCAAGGGCAAACTTTGTATGTATCAAAAAATCAATACAGTCTAAAACTCCAGACTCACTATTGATTGTGTCTTTGAAATTCTTCTCTGACTGGTCTGCTATTTTTGTTCATAATTGAGGTTGTAGTCACTCTCTTTGGTACCTGTGGACTCTGTCAGTTCATTCCCAGTTCCTCCCAACCACTTTACCTCACTTAACAATTGCATCTGAAGGAATCCTTTAACATTTTGCTGGAAGTAACAGGAATTCTTTCTCTGCCCCATATCTGTGAAGGGCAAACAATGCAGTCCTGCAGTGGTTGTCTCAGTTGCAGAATTTAGTTTCATTAAGATATTGGAGCAAATGGTTATGAATTCTTATAAGTAACATATATTTTTTACAAGGATAACCTCAAGCTTATAAATGTTGTAATACACCTGGCTGCATTTTCATCTGGTGAGATTTAAACCTTTTTTTTTTTTTTAATTTAAAACATTCTATTATTAACAAGTTTCTTTTTGTAGGATAGTAGTAAAGATGTTGAAAACTTCTGGTCTAGATAGGTTCTACATTTCTTCTGCCATTTGTATTGTGAATGCAAGAAAACAAGTGTTAATTGACAATTAATTTAAGTTGAACAATAACTAAGTAACTAATATTTCCTTTTTTTTTCTTCTTTTTTTTTTCTTTTTTTTTTCTTGGTAATATATGTAAGATTTAAAGCAATACAGAATTTAGATGGTCAGCTTGAACTTTCTGGAATTTCATTGTCCATCACAATCTCTTTTAAAGAAACTCTGACTTGGCAAATAAAGACTGGGTTTCATGGTGTTTATAGTCTTATCTGTATTTAAAGCATACAAGTTAAAGTGGTATGTTGTTCAACTCTGTAGAACAATTTTCTTGTGTGAAACTGTACATGATCTACAACAGATTGCAGGGGAAGATAGTTTGTGCTGCTCTTATGTAGAGACACGCCACAGCTTATGGAAAAACATATTTGTCCTGATTTTGAAAGACAGGTATCTGCCAGCAAAAAGCTGGAAGTTCCCTTTGAATAGAGAATGTAAACCTCCTCCCTCAGATTATTATAATTTTTGCAATTAGGGGCTTTCAGGCAAAGATTTGGGAATAGGAATAACAGTTCTTTACTAGGAATATAAAAAATACGAATGTAATAGTACAGAAAAGCATGCAAATAAAACAAAGAAAACCCTAGAAAACTCTGACGGAGTCAGGGACGTGACCTGATACCCTGTTGGTCAGGGTGTTAGAAGCAGTCCAGATGAATCCTCCTGGAGTAACAGATACAGTTCTGTGGAGTAGAGATGGTCCTGTAGAAAGTCCCGTGGTGGCGAGATGTGTCCAGGCTTTCTCTGGGAATCCTGTGGAAAAAGGATGTCCTGCTATTCCTATGTCTCCCCTTTTTATCTAGGTAGGAATGTTCCTATGTCTCCCCTTTTTATCTAGGTTGGGATGCTTGGGTCCCCCCCAGCTGGGTGGAGCATCTCCCAATGGGATGATGTAATGTCTCATGTAATTGGTGAGCATTAATGGCCCATTATCAGAAAATATCAGCTCTGAAACTCGTGTTTGTACACCCCTTTGTTTTAGTTAAGTACCCAGCAATTAATTTCCTAGCAACCTAACGGAAACAATTCAACACAAAAGAAACAATACCCAACCTCCAACAATATTTTAAAGATCAGGCTTCTGCTTTTTACAACAATTCTTCTTATATATCATCTTTGGATTCAGCAAGCCAATGAGAATACAAACAAAAGCATAATGACTAACCCTCTGAAGAAGACCACCTGACCTTATACTAGAGATTTTACCTTTCAGCGTGTTGCATGGGTATTACTTACAGATAAAGTAAGAATTTCTCTTGTCATTAAAGACAGAAATAGAAAACATGAAGTACAAGGGCAAGAACTCTTGTTTTATGTCTTCTTTGAATCTGGTTGTATTTGGTGTGTATAAGATGTATATATGCTTCAGTCTCCCTGGTCGCAAAGACTCCAGGATCACCAACAGTTGTTCACAATTTGGAAAAGGCTTTTGTATTTAAATCTAGTATGCTGAGCTCTGTAGATGTCAACTTTAGTCTTCACATCTGTGAATTAGTCCAAAACTCTAACCATTGCCCTCTGTAACATAAATGTGAAGTCCTCCACTGGTAGAATAAATTTTATCCCCTAAGACTTTCTTCATGTTTTAACTCTAGTACTGCGAGAATTATTTCATCATAGACCCTCAGATATGGTCTTACTTCACTAAGGTTAGTGCAAAATTATTTATTCTCACTGGTCCTTAGGGGTATTTGCAGGTGCTCTGTGGTGCCAGACATTCAGCATACAATGCTCAAGGTTCCCAGCTTACTTTCTTTTATTTTTTTTTTTTCCCATCTCTGTGTCTTCCAGTAAGTCATGCAATATCAAGTGTCTGGTTTCTTAGGAGAGTCATGTCTGTTTTGTTCCCACCAGGTCTCAGCCTTAACTATCAGGAGATATGTGTGCTAACACATGTCCAGGAGAACAGAACACTTTGTCAGGCCTCATCACAGATCTCTTTTTCAGAGTTGCCAACACTGCTACAGATTATTATGCCTCTCTAGTTCTGTGTGTCTGAGGGCAATGTTCATGCCTACCGTGTTACCACTTCCCAGAGCACAATGTAATCAGTTTTGTGCTCTTCTCCTCAACACCAGAAAATAAATATTTGTGCACTCTCTATTACCAGAGACTTGACTCAGAAATCTCAGTGGGATATACACAACTAATTTCTGTTTCATTGTCTTGAAGGTACAATAGAAGCATGTGCAGATCAGCATCCTACATTCTTTCCTCATTTGTGGCCATTGTGATGTGCCAGATAGGATTTTCTGAGTTGCTCCATTTCCTATGAGGAAGTAGGACAGAGACCATGTTGTGGCTGGTCCTAGCAATGCATCACTCAGTAGGGAAGGGAAGACAGGGTATGTTCTCCTGGCTGAAGTTTTGTTCTTGGCTGCAGCAGGCTTGTATCAGTCTCTCCTCCACAGGCATTTACCTGACTTGTGATCTCATGGCTGACAGACTCCTATTTGGGTAGGCAGGATGAAGCTTAGGGTCATTTAGCAGCTGAAGCCTGCACCCAGCTGGATGCTCACTGACAGGTGACCTGCAATTTGTCCTCTCTGCACTGCAGATCCTTCCAGGAAAGGGTGAGACTGCTGCAAGGGCACACTACCAGGACTTTGTGCAGCATGTGCCTCTGAATGCCAGCCTATCCTTCCTGGTGAGTGATATCTGATCCTTGCATTATAAGAAAAGAGAAGTCAATGAGCCAAACCTTTGGTCTAGTGACATGGTCAGAGGCATAGATCTGGCTTGATAAACACATTTGTAGACAAGCTTTTCCTTTCAACTCTTCTTTGCTATCCTCACTCAATGTACAAACCAGTTCCTTTCTGAACATCTCAGGCCAAGCCCACAAACCACTCAATGAGGTGTAACTGTCCACAAACTCCATTCAGACATGAACCATTACTGAGAGTAGAAAGACCCTTTTCCGTGTGTTAAAATTTGTGTTTGTTAAAATATTTTCAGTAAGGGAAATTTTTTTCTGGTAACCAATTAACCAAGATTTCTGCAATGGCATTAATATGCTTTAATAGAGTTAATCATACTCTAAAAGGTCATTGGTATTCTTGACATTGCACTGAAAGTAACAACATATAAAAATTGAAACAATATGTTTGACAGTTTCTCCTTGCTGCAAATAAAAAATTATTTTGTGTTGAAGAGCAATTTTCATCTAGGATATCTCTTGTTATTTGTAGAATAATCAGTCTATACTTGATGTAATAGAATTATAGCTGTGGTGAGAAGAATGGTACATGAAGTTCAAAACGGACCATCATTGTGTCATCAAAATTACACCTGAGTCATGAATCTAAAAAGTAATTTGACAGCAAAATAACACATTCAATAGCAACAGAAAAAGCCTACTTCTTTTAGCACTTAGCAAAATAGTGGTGATGAAAAAGACATACATACTGCTACATAATCCCTTGACAAAATCAAGACTTCAGTTAATGTCAGTGGTGAACAACAGAGTAAAAAGCTTTTCTCAAACTTTGCAATTTGTGAGAGAATGAAAGAGTCAATAGCTTCCACCTATCCCTATTGACACTATCTTGACCAATAAAATGCAGTGTGCCCTATGGCTCTTTAGCTCTGTAGTTACACAGAGTGTAATCTGCCTGTCCTCTCTTTGCAGTGACATTAATTTTCAGGTGGGCTGTAGTCCAACTTTGAATAGCACTATGCATGGATTTGTATGTGCTGCTGAACTCTTGTCTCTTCCATGACAATCCAGAACTCATCAGAGGATGGTTACTAGACTAGATAAGCCATCACCAGTGGAGTTACAGGATGCCATTTTGTGGTTTCTTTGCTAGAAAGGCTGAAAAAAGGCTGAGTCCTAACTCCACTGTGCTGCCTGCTGTGACCCTTTATGTGCCTGTGCTCTGTGAAACCACACTGAGCTGCCGACATGCCGAGATTGACAAGTTGTGCCAAAATGAAAGGTGGATATACAAAGCTACTGGGTCTGAGGTTGGAGAAAATATCCAGTCCAAAATAGGTCTCATGCCACTGCAGGGTAACAGTGAACTGGTTTCAAATACAGTTTGTACATGCAGGCACACACAGGTAAAATGGTGGAAAGAGATGGTGGGTTACTACTGTTATCCATTTGTCATGTCCATATCACTGGGTTCTCCAGAGAATTTGCAAGCTTAAAGGATGTGATAACATGAACCAGAGGAGACATCAGCAGAATCCACAGTTTTGTTCTGGTCCAGGTATTTGTCTTCCAGAATCAGTTCCTAAGAAAGCACAGTCTTGATGTCACAAATGTAACAGGGCCATTAATGGAGAAGATGACTGATTTTTGCTAGAAGCATAGTTAACAGATCCTTTGACTCACATTCTGCTGAAGGAGGCTTGCTGATATCCCTTACAGCAATCTGTGGTATCACAGCTGACCCAGCTAAAATATCCATTCAAGGTCATTTTAGCACCTGAATGTCTCTAGCTTTTGGGATATTGACAGAAGGGGCCTCCCTGCTCTCTTTTTAATCTTCTGGCACTTTGAAATCTGTGTGTACAAACTGCTTGCATAGCCCAATCCTGTCTCATCAGCACACAGTCCATTTGGTCCTGTTCTTTTAACGTCTATCCTTCACTGAGGTGTATCAGGGGTGTGGCTGACACCAATGCTTAGTCAGACAGATTTTGTGAACAGTGAGATTAAATGGAAGAAATGCTCCTTGTTTAAAACATTTTTCCTTCTCTGTTATGGAGTTCCTTCTTTCTTTTGATTGTTTGATAGTCATTTCTTTGAGAGGAAGAAAGAGATTTCAGTGGAGACAGTGGAGATGTGCAGGCAAAAACCAGTATTCTTATTAAAAATCAGAGGTTTCTTGACAGTGAAGTGTTTGGTGCTCAGAACTAATATCCTGAATTAACTAAAATATGTATACAGCCATCGTCCACTATGCACAAGTCCATGTGGAACAAAAAAACATTTAAGAATATTTTTTGTGTCTATCTTGTTCAAATGTACTAAGCTGTCTTGTCCAGATATGCTAACAGGAGTCTTCCACCTGCCTGTCTCTGTCTTTCATGAAAACTTGGATCTTGGTGGGCCTGTTTGGTATTGGATTTGCCATGAAGGATGTGTCATGGTCCAATACATGACCATGGGTGTGTTGTAGCATATCCTACACTGAAGTACTGCCTGAGAGTCCTGTTTCTGCCTCAGTTTTTGTATCACCTCCAGGACTTAATGCTGTTGCTGTTGAAGCTACTCTGGATACCCCAAATTATATAACAATATAATAACATGGTTTCTGTGCTTTCTGTATTTCTGAATGGAGAACAAAAATGTGCATCATCAGGAGCAGCAGCCTACTGAATATTTTGTGTTCTTCCTGATAATCTGCCCTGCATAGCCATGATACTTTAGGGAGAACATTTTCAATAGGCTTCCTAATACAACATAAGTATTTCAGCACATGTGCAAAGAGAGGCAGGAGTTTTCACAGTAGGTAATCTATCTTTTGACTATGGATACATACAGAAATTTTTTGTGTTGGACAAAATTTCATGATGGTCACTTCCAAATATCTGACTGTACAAAGCAGTCGTGACCAATTAAGTGATTTTGAAATTAGTCAGATTTAAGAGGACAATGCAATCTGACTTGCTTGAGTACAGACTTCTAAGAATGAGAGAAAATACCTAGGTAAGAAGAGGAATATTTTTGAGCTATTTTCTGCTAAAAAAAAACTTATCATTTTTGTTTTCTTTGGTAGGACAGCTAAGAAATGCTCATCAGCAAAAGAATACAACCAGGAAGTAGAGGAGGTAGACACTTCACTATGAAGAGAATTATATGGGTCATCTAGCCTGTTGATGTCCCTAAAATTGTACTGATAATAGCAGTTGAGAGCCTTATTCAATATCCTACTAAAAGTTCTCAGGTCCACCACAAAGAAGGTTTAAGAGTGTATCACTTCAAATGGATTTGATTTGAGCTATTTAATATAGTTCATATTCGCCTGGTCTTTAGGTTTAAGAGTAAAATGATTTTATTTTTAGCATTTTGTATGCAACTGCATACTGGAACATCTTCAAGGTCCTACTAGGTCTCAGAACAACTGCTTCTCCAAGAGCATATATTTTGATCAAAACAGAATCAGAGAATAAGCTGCATTGGAGGGGATCCACAAGGATCATCAAGTTCAGCTCCTGGCCCCGTACAGCACCATCTCCAGGAGTCACACATATGCCTGAGAATATTGTTCAAATGCTTCCTGAACTCCGCCAGGTTTAGTGGAAGCCTAGCAGTGCTCCCACATCCCTGAGGATCATGTTCCAATGCCCAGAAACCCATTGGGGGAAGAACATTTTCTTAATATCCAACCTAAACCTCCCCTGACACAACTTCAGGCGTCAGGTCCTGTCACTGGTCACTATAGAGGAGAGATCCATCTTTTCCCCTCCTCTTTGCCTCATGAGGAAGTTGTAGATAGCAATGAGGTCTCCCCTCAGTCTCTCTTCTCCAGGATAAACAAACCAAGTGACCCCAGTTGCTCCTCATACACCTTCACCTCAATGCCCTTCACCTTCCTTTGAATGCTCTCTAATGGCTTAATGTCTTTCTTATGCTGTGGCACCCAAAACTGCACACAAACATGACTGTTCTTCAGAGACACCTAGTTGCTGGTTCTCTCCAGGATTCCACTTCCAGCAAGACAAAGTAAGCAGCTGGCTGTTGGTTGAATGGGTTGAAGTTTGTCAAAGCAAACACTGCTCTCTGCCTTCCTGCAACTGAATGGTGAAGACCAGCTGTCTTCTAGTGAGACAGAGAGGAAAATGCTCTGGGAAAAGCTTTCAAGTAGAGATCTGTAGCATAAGGGAGTCAGCCTATGGAAAGATCAGACTGTTGAATAACAAGGGAAGATATTCACATAATTAGCAGTCCTGGGGAAATCTTAATAAGAAATGTCTGCTTTCCTTCTTGTTTCTACCCATTGTTCTTTACAAAAACATGAGAGAGAATACTAGTAAAATAGAAGTCCTTAGGGGATGATTCCACGGGATCCCAGCAGTTCCCCTAAGGTGTGAGTGTTGAGGGAAATGAAAGTGCCCTTTCAGCATGGAAGACAAAAATCAGGATAATAATGGATGCTGAATCACTGTCTCTTATAACTGCAGATATTCAGGTGCCCTCTGCACTGTAGAGCTGTGTAGCAGGGCACAGGAAATTTGTAATTTTGCTGCTGGTCTTAACAGAAATTCCAATGAGCATACTTAGGAGTATGGAGAAAAGTTGAATAAGTACACCTTGAACTGTCTTGATATTCAGAGTAATTAAGATCACTGCTTAATCAAAGGCCTTTGAGTTAAAAATGAAGCCAGCATAATTTAAAGAACATGCAGGATGGTTGGATCCAGACCGTGCTGTCCAGGCTGACTACAGTGTAATTCTCTCCAGATTGCAGTAGGAAGAAATCCCATAGAGAGTAAGATAAACCATAGAATCCTAGAATTATAGCGTGGTTAGAGTTGTAAGAGACCTAAAGATCATCTAGTTCAAATCCCCTCACCATGGGCAGAGACACCTTCCACTAATTCAGGCTACTTAGTGCCCCAGTCCAACCCAGCCTTGAACACCTACAAAAATAGGGAGTCATCAGCATCCCTGGGAAACCTGTTCAATGTCTTGCCACCTTTAGAGTAAAGAATTTCTTCTAACCTCTAATCCAAACCTAATATCTCAGTTTAAAACCCTTCCACCTTGTCCTGTCACTAAGTGTCCTCTTGAGCCCATGTAAAAGCCCCTCTTGACCTACTTGTAAAGCCTTCTCAGGTCAGGAATATTTTTGTGGCTTCTCTTAAATCCAGGTGTGTCTGTTGCTGCAAGGCATCAATGGGATGGGAGAAGGAGGCATTTTGATTTCTCCCTTTCTTAGAAGTGATCCTGAAAACATGCTGGAAGGCTTCCTGCATCTTACCTGCAGCTTCCCCAAGTAATTTCCCCCACTTCACTGCCCTGCAGGAGCAAGTGACTTTGCATACAGTTATTTGTGCTTCATCCAGCTTCCTGGACTTTCCATCCCAGTCCCTTGTTCTACAAGAGAGGAAGGCTGGTCTGAGAGCTCCCAAAGACCTGTGTATGCACATGTCATTTGTGTGGCAGAGAAATAGTGATGGAAAGTACAGTGTACAAAATGATCTGGCTGTTT
>WEIU01024475.1:45718-66155 GCA_013389925.1 Aegithalos caudatus
GGAGACAAGACAAGACAAGACAAGACAAGACAAGACTTGGGACCTCCTCTTCATTTGAGCATTGCAGATTAAGAACTCCCCCAAACTTCTGTAAATATAAGTATATACCTGTACACCTTTAAATCCTAATTGCAGACACGGTTGAATCAAATCAGATTTGATTTCTCAAATCTGGCATTGGTTCCAGATTATCCTTGAATTCGGCAGCAGGCCAGATAGATGTGTTTAGTGGATACAGATACAAGGCTGCAGCAAGGCTGTCACATAAAAGTAGTAGAATTCCTGTGCAAGGAAGCTGAGTGTGCCAGCCCCAGTTAGGGTGCTGCATTTAACACGAAGTCTGCACTGCCCTGTGTGCATGGGATCCTCATAGCAGTGCTCCCACTGAGGAACATGGATCCTTCTGTCAAAAGAAATAAGGACATGGCTGAACTGTTTGTAGTTCTTTCTTCAGGAACTCATCTGTGCTTAAATTATGGGGAAGAGATGAGCTGAGAAGCTCAATTTGCAGCTCAAGTGTTGGGTGGTGTACATCACAGAGCATAGGTCAAGGTTGCTGCTCTGTCTGGTGCCTCAGCTCTGTATCGAGATGAACTGTGCTGAGCTCAGAACAAAGGTGACATTTCTGCCTTGCACAAAATGTATACCTTCCCTTTGAGCACAAATGGTTGAAGGTATGTGGGGAAGGATATGCTTTAGGACACCTTACTTCTCAGTCTCTCACTGCACAGTGGACCTTACACAGATTACTTGTGTCATTCCTTTAATCCTCCTTTTACTGTACCATCTGTTTCTGGGATGTAAACTTTCATGGATATCTTAGAAGACTCTGGTTCTATATTCCAGGAGATACCTGTTGTAAATTTAATTAGCATATGACATATATTTTTCTTAACTATCCAGAATAAAATAAGATCTTGATCCTGAACAACTGTTGCCACCTTCATAATACAGTTTTAAATCTATTTTAAAAAATGGCTAGAAAACAGTTTTGTTTTTTTTCAGTCTGTTGTAATTTTATAATGTTGCATACTTGGCAAGTGTGATTGTGTTGCTATAGTGATCTTAAATTATGACCAAAATGAATTTTTACTCAAGGCTTATTTAGGACTTGTCTGGCTCAAAGCCATCTTATCTGGTTCTCTGAGCCCTGGAAGGAACATTTGAATCTCCACAAACATTTTCTTTGAGCTTTCAATTTACAGTAATCTCATCGGTGTAGTTTTGAAATAATGTTATTTAAATGGGTTCTTGATATACATTTGAATTAATCAAAACTAAAACTTCTGAAAGGTACCGTACCAGCTTCAAAAGTGTAGCAATCAAGGAATTTTTCTCCTCTTTTATGCAGAGAGAATTAGATGAAAGCCACATCTTCAGATAGTTCTGAAGTCAGAGCAGTCAATCCTTCAGTTGGACAATGGGAAGTGGCAACAAGAAGAGTCTTGTTTTTTAAAGAATCTTGTTTTTTTACTGTATGATGTATGGGGACTGTCTGTATCCATGTGTAAGGATTGATCTGTCTCATGGGACAATGGAGTTAAAATTTGCTTTTATAAAGTCATATCTGCTTTTATAAACTCCAGGCAACTGTGTCCTTGGTTTATCATCCAACTCTGAGATCCCTGTCTCCCTTTATGACAGTGGTAACTGGATTGTACCATGAACATTGCATTCTCAAATTTCACTGTCAGAAAATCCTTGCACGAATTCTCAAATAGAGAGGCTGGCAGCTGTTGTGGTCTTGCCTAACATTGTCATTTCAAGAATCTTGGCAGAGAATGCTGTGGGTCTTTGGAAAATAGGAAGGGCTAAGGAGGGTTGTACCTGTCATGTCTTTGCATGGACCTGGACAGTTCTCTAAGTCTTACTGTTCAGGAGCTGCCTTTTTACATGGGATATAGACCATCAGAAAGAGATTTTAGACCACAGGGATGTTCTTCAGATGTTCTCACTTATATTTTTACTGCTGTACTTTATGGTGCTGTAGGCTGAAACTGTCTTTTCTGTTCAACAGTCTTTCCTAATTTCCTTCTTGGGCAGTGGGCTGTTTGCTTCTGAGGCCAGTCTTTCTGGCAATAACACTGCCCTGTCTAGCTGCACTGCAGAGTGTATCAAGGTGTCATTAATTCCGGTTAACTCTGTGCATAATGTTGTGCTTGTTACCATGTTGGAAAGGTCAGTTTGATGATATGGGATTTATGAGGGATAAAATGCAGAAACTATTGACTCCCACCAGCTCTATACAAATGTATTTACTTAAGCAAAACTTGCAAGGAATACCAAATATATTGGCTTACTTACAGAAGCTGCATAACTGATAATGTCATTGATTTCAATTTGGTTTTGATCTTCATTTGTGTGTTCTGTTGCATATCTGTAGACATGCAGTAGGAATAGCTTATGTGCAGATACAGGACCACTTACAGCCCAAGATAAGTTTAAATGTGCGTTTTTCAGACTATATATATCCCTGAAGTCACTGAGGTGGAAGGGAACTGGTTAAATATTGTATAATATATGGGAATACTGTTAGCTTTCTTAGATGAACTTAGCTACATTCCCCTTTTCATCAGTTAATATTAATATAATAGGATTTATGATCCTTTAAAGGAATAAGCTCAGCAGAAACAACATTATTTTGTACTAATGTTTCTTTAGTTAAATTCTAACACTGAAACTGATTTACTGTGAAGGAACTTGGTCATTTATGGATAGATTGAAAAATCAAACAATCAATCAATCATTAATGGTTTTGTAAAGAAGTAAAATTGGATATGTGGGGGGTTAGATTTTGCTGGCTGCCAGATGCCCACAAAGACACTCTCTCATTCTTCCATCTCAAGAGGAGAGAAGGGGAAATGAAAATAAAAAATTTCGTGTGTCAAGACAAAGACGAGGAGGGGTCACTTAGCAATTGTCCCTATACCCATCATAGAAGGGAAATAAATATTTAAAAGTAGATGTAGAGAGTTGTTCTTGTTTTGCTGTTTAACTGGAACCTTCAATAATTTTAGGTCCTAGCATCAGAACTGATATTGCCTTACATTCTTATGCTTAAGTAAATGGTGAAATACAACAATTTTAGCTGAAAGTAGGAGCTGGATTTTCCTGTTTTAAATTAAGCAAATTTGGCTTTTGGTGGATCTTTGAAGCTTTACCAGTTACCCCCCCGCAACCCCCCAAAGTAGCTTTATGTAATTTAATATATTACTTTATGTAATGTTTAAACTGGGGACCCAGACAGTCCAATGAGGTGTGTGCCATCGAGAGAAGCAACAGTGCTCATGCTTTGGACAACAAGGAAGTCAGGGCTCTGAGATATGCTGCAAAGTGAATGCAGTGTAGACTTGCCCTACAACTAGCAGACTGAAATGTTCAAGCTTAGATGTCTTGTCCAGGCTGAAATATGAATTATATTATTACTGTCCCAGCACAGACTACTTCAGACCTAAAAATGGTGTAGAAATGTCTTCACAATTCAAGCTCAAGTATGCAATAAGTGAACCAAAAGGCATGCAGAAATTAAGTAACTTATCAAGGTCACCTTAGAAGTTGGTTTTAGAGCCAGGGATTGTAGCCAGTTCAACAGACTGAATTGCAGTGCCCCTGGCAAAATTCTTGAGCAGCTTGTTGGCTGAAGTTGAGGCAAGGACGCTGCTCCCATGCAGCCTCCTTCATCAATATCACACATAAACTGTGGGCCTGATAAGATGTCAAATGGTGGAACTCTACCAGCTCTTGCCAGGCAACCCACTGGCTCAAGAGGTGTCACATGAAGTTTTGTTTACTTTGAAGAGCAAAGCTACTGCTCTTGTTACTCTTCTTAGCAGCTGCTGATAGCCAGCAGGCATACCTGCCAGCTCATCCTTGCAGTTGTTTTACTCTTAACTTCTTGGTGAAGGAAGGGTCTGTGGATAACAATAGCTCAATAATGATTGTTGTTTGTGCCTTTCAAGCTAAGAGTCTCATCGGCAGCTCATTCAGGCACTTCCAGACTGAAAGCCTGTAGTTGTATAACACACTTTTACAAGTCAGGGAACAAGTGTAGGAGTTGAATAGAGTAATCAATGCCTTGACAAGAAAGTATTTTCTTCCCCAAGCACTTTCTTCATCAGGCAACTTCCATTTGAGTCTGTGTGTGTTAAAGAAGCTGCCTTGTGCCAGTCAGGTCAAGCTCTGCCCCTACTTTGAGAGCACTGAGCAGCTGTGCTGGTCCTACTCACCATTTCAGAGACCACTACGTACTCTCAGGTCAGTCTGAGGTGAAAGAATGAGACAGAAGTAGAAAAGTCCCTTTCAACAGAGAAACAGTTCCCATCTGAAAGCCCAAGGTGGAAAAATATTCAAAGGTGGTGGTATTTCACTTTAAAACCCTGCCTTCACTTTCACATTTGACTTTGCTGAAAATCTGAAGGAAGAAAGCTGTGCAATGGACAAGACAACAAAAGATGAGCTATTAACTGAGAAGCTTGGCAGATCCTAGTGAAGGGTTGAGCAACTTTTTCCTAGGTGTGTGTCCATATGAACGCCCTTTGTAGTGGCTTTGCTCTAGTATCAAATGGCTTACTTTAAGTAAGTAAACTCACCTTAAGTTTTGCCTCCTAATTACCCGAATAAATTGTTCTTGCATATTTACAATGCAATTAACTATCAGATTGAAAAGGTGTATAAGGTCTGTAATGCTTGGGTAGGAAGGTGTGGGTTATTCTTCTGTAAAAACATTCCAATTAATTATCTTCTGTTAAAAACCTTTTGCCAATATAAAAACTAATTGCTAAATGAGGACAGAAAATGAGGGATTTTTGGTCTAAGGAAGTGTCCTTACTGCAGGCCTCATGAAGGGGAAATTTGTTTACTTTCAAAGTTTCTGCCTTCCATCAGAGGTGGGACAGTGAACAGCAGTACATGTGCCTGTTCTGTCCATCCCTCTGTCTAAGGTAATGGATTGTCAGTCTCTGGACATTTAAGTATGAGGTAACCATGAGAACAACACTACCCCATCAGTGCCACAAAATTTAGATTTTTAAATGGGATGCAAAAAGCAAGTTGTTAGCAATTTCTCTTCTGGGACTGCTATTCTGTCATAGACACACACACAAACTGTGTAGGTGCAGTCCCCAGGCTAGGCTGAAACCACAATAGAATTTGATGCTTGTGATGATATTCCACGTGCTTGGACACTGCTGGGCAGCAGTATGGGATCAGCCCTGTGTGTGATGCTGAAGGTCTCTTTGGGCCTGTTATCCACTGGAGGTTCTTGTTTTCACTGTGTCTTGCTTTCTAATGTAGTGGGCCTTTATCTCTAGAAGCCTCTTCAGTGACATCTTTTACTCATAACTGGATTAAAAGTAATCATCTGACTCTATCCTTGAAACTTCTAAATTCTGATGAGCAGGTATCCTTATCTTTGTTTTCCTGAGCCATATTTCCAATTTTGTCCAACAGTGGAAAAAAGAAAAATTTATATTTTAAACATGACAAAGTTGTATTCTCACTTAATTCCATTAATAAATCAGTTGGGACTTTAAAGAAAAGGAACAAAAGAAAATGAGGCACATAATGAGGAGCTGAGAAATTAAAAGCCCACCTATCACTCACAGAAAGCATGGAGATGTTTTCCAGATAACTGATCTACAGAAAAAAATCTGTTGTCTAGATCAATTTTCGTAGGGCAAGATTCTCACTAAAATTCTCTTTAAAATTAATATTTTTTTTTCCCAGATAACAATCTTAACTTTTATTGTGATACCCAGCATTTAACTTCTCTAAATTGCTGTGTTTTACACTTCTGGGACTAATGGATTATTTTCTTCTGGTGGCAAACACAGAAGTACTGAAAAATACTTATTTTCTGGGTGCCATATACATTTTCTTCATCATAAACTTTACTATTCTATTCCATTTTCCAGACTATTCTACAGTACTTTCCTGTATCTCTTTCTCCATTCAGTTTTATTTTAAAAGCAAATTTGTTTGCTCAAAATCCATCTCTGAAATGTTTCCTTTACAAAAAGTGTATGGTAATACACTTGTAATTTCAAACAGAACTGTGATGTAATTTCAAGCTTTACTTAAAAAAAATACACAGAAAAGCTGTGTATCTCCAAGAGTGTACTTTGCAGTAAATTTTCTCTTTACAAATTCTTGCCCAGCTATACCCTGTCCTCTCTGACTTTTGAGGGAAATCTGGAATCATCAACATTGCTGTGAAATGTGACTGCATTGTGGTTTACAGTGCGAGAATAGGGCTTCAGCATAGTGCTGAAGGGAAACAAGAACATCCAGCTGCTGAGGTAGGGAGTGGGGTAGTAACCCCATGACTCGTCTGTAAATCTGCAGCACCACGTTGTTACTTGATAACTTATAAATGCTGTCATGGAAAATGCACTGCCCCAGCGAGAACAATATACCTATTCCCTCAAAGTCCTTAATGGAAAATCTTTTACTCTGTGATGCCTCGGTAGGCCAACATGGTTTTGGGATGAGACATGACTCTGGCACTCCAATGTTGGGAATGGTGTTTCCTTGGAAGGAGTTTTGGGTTGTCCTGTTCATCTGGCCTCACCTTGACATCAGCACTGCAGTTTGTGTCCTTTCCATATTCTTCCCACCTTCCCTGAGGAGCCTGTAATTCAAGACTTTGAATGATTTATGTCTCAAATAAACCAGCACCCATTCCTCATATCTCCTTGGTTTTTGGCAGTGCTGTCTCTTACAAGGCCATAAAGAAAATCAACCACTTCTGTACCAATAAAAATAATGTGACCTATTACATGAGATAATACAAATCGAGTGCTTACATACAGTGTAAGAGGAATGAGCTAGCCCTTGGAAGAGTTGATGGTGTGTCTGTTCCTTAGACCTGGGGTCTCAACGATGAAAATCACTAGGTGATTACATTTAATTATTTGAGTATTTAGGTGTTCAAATTTAGAGACAAATTCACCAGTAAACACAGGTATAAAATAATGCTTTGTAAAGGGACAAAGCTGCAGCTTTATGGGCTGCAGAATTCCAAGCTGCTACAGTGGGCTGCAAGAACCAGTTTGGAGTATACTACTCACTTAAGGCCCTTCCCCGGGCAGAACTGTAATATTCTGCAAAATTTTTACCTATTTCCAGTGCTTATCTACTGTCAAATGTTTGTAAATTATGCCAGAGGGCGCATGGAGAGTGTCTATTCTTTCTGAAGAAGAAATCTGAAATGAGGGATGTTTTGCATATGTGTTTTGATATGTTGCGCTTTTAGATTTATAGAGAGAGAATCAAAAATGAAGTTAGACAAGGAAAATTTATGTGGAGCGATTGTAGTCATATTAGTCAAACTAGAATTCATAGGAGATTTGTATATATGCCTACATGAAGAATCTTCTCTTCAAATTGATTCAAAGGAAAAGCATTAAATCATGCAAAAGAGAGATGTGGAAATGGCTGAAGTTATACTCCTTGTCTATTTTGCTTTCTTTCTTAAGAGAGAAACCATATGTTATGTCAGACAATGAAAGCTAACTTAATATATACCAAGGAGTATAATATGACTGCTGTAAAAACCCATGGATTGTGAATTGTATTTCATATAATATGATATGAAGAAAATAATTGCTTTATATAAACAATACAAACATTAGACATGATGGTAAGCAGTACATAATCTGTTAAAGGGAAGAATCACTTAGGATTCTGTGGCCAGGATTTAGTTCATGAACCCTGGTGGTACTGGAAAATTTATATGGATATAACCACAGTGCATCAACCTATCAGGTGCATAAGGCAAAGAGCAGCAAACCTGGATAAAAGCCTCTAAGGTGCTTCAGCTTGGGGTTGTCTGTCTCTCCCCTTTAATGTTGCTTCCACCATGTCTCGTTGCTCTGGAAGACTCTATTGCCATGTAAAATATATTTCCTCCAGGCACCCTTGAGTAAAAATGGTTCCCTTGTCAGTTGCTAGACAGCTATAAAAGTGAGTTTTCTGGCTTTATGGTTGCTGGTGCTATCGGGGGAAACCACAGGGCACTTGGACTTTGGGCATCCTGCCTCCACAAAGGCCAATCACAACCATATCACCAAGTCTTAGCTACTGTCAGCCCTCAGCTCTCCTCTTTGTCCTTCAGCTGCTGCTAAGCAACATCAGAGGTGATCAATGTTCTCCCTTGACAGGAGCACTGTGCTCTTTCTAGAAGGTCTTTGGTGTTTGCTGCCAGAGCAGCTAAAATCTTCCTCATAAGCAGAATTTAGGCTCTCTGAGAGAAACAACTGTGTGAGGCAGCATGCTGGCAGTCTTGAATTCAGGTTGCTCCTAGGACACTAGGAAAAGGAACTTGGTGGGTGCTAATCTTATCTCTCCATAGGTATTACTGAGCAAAGCAATCCATCAGGAATCTAGGAGCATTATGATTACACTGAATGATCTGTCACGACTTCTCCAAAGGACTGGATAGGCACTGACTGCCAACTCCTCTTGCCACATTCTTCCAAGATTGAACTATCTTCCTCCAAGAAAAGGACAGGTTTTCAGCTTGCCCATGGGATTTCTTCCCAGTTGGAATCTGGATGAGAAAGATAATTACCAAAGCACATGGCTGAACAAAGGTAGGTATCCTTATTCTTCAGTATGAAGCTTCCAGATAAACCTCACACCAATTTACTTTATCTTTAACAAGTCTAATATAAATTGAAATGATGTATTTTATTAAAATAGCACAGGTATTTATTTAAAAATTAAATCATGTGGTCTCATCCAGAACATTCACAGTATGAAGAGCAGTGATAATTGCTGTGAAACTAGCTCAAAGTCACTTTGGTAGAAGAATTCACTGTTACAAGCACCAGGTTTGTCCTTGTTCTGCTGTCCTCATGGCTTCAGATGTATCTTCCTGTGGAAGTAGGAGAAAAAGAATTTCAAAAAAACAGGAAATGTTTTTTAGCACATGACAGTGCTGCAGAGAGAAAATGAAACAGCAGTAGGATGCAGTAGGATATCAGTTTTCTGATACTTCTGTGGTATGATAGTGTTAGTGACTTGCCATAACAATTGCTGAATCCCAGTGGTCAAATCACCACTGATTGAGCATTGACTTGAGGGGAGACAGTATGACTTGTTGAATCATTATATATTCCTCATAAATCTACATTGTGCCCCAGTCAGGTCCCCATTTCTCTCAGACATTTATGCCCACAGGTAGGTTCTCTTTGGTACAACATGGCCATGGTTGTTTACACTGCCATAGATTCTTACAAATTATTTTGTCTTTTACTATTTCCTGTAAGACTCCTGAGAGTGAGGAGATTGGTTTTCCCCTTTTTTCAGTTTTTGTAATACCCTGCTTAATTATTAGGTAGTGAGGCTCAATGGGAAAGACAAACTAGGGTGACTTTTTATAGCTGTTGAATTTTTAGGACAACCTGTATCACACCAGTCCCAGGCTCAGGAAACAGGAACATTTTTAGCTTAAGTTCATAGCTTAAAAATGACTGTATGTCCCTCAATTCAAGAGCAATTGTAAAACCCAATAGAAGATCAAAAAGAAATGGAAATCAAAATGACTGTTTTGTGTTCTGACTTAGGCAATGAACAACAGAAGATAAATCCTGATTCACATAATGCATTTTTTTTTTCTCTTAATAATCAACATCTTGCATTATCCATACTATGTTTTTTGATCCTTGGCTCTGATCTAGAGTGAACAAAATGGTTCTGCATCTGTGTATCTTGGCATAGTCTGAGCCATCAGAGTCCAGACATGAAAGATGGATTCACCTTATATTGTGGTGGCCCTTGCTGCAAGTGAATGATGCCCCTTCTCTCCTCATTATCCCCTTGGAGCTAATTATGCTCACTTATTCGTATGGTCGCAACTCTGCAACAGTCCATCTGTTACACAGACATACTGATATTAAACAACCTGCTCTCCTGCATTGCCTGGGAGAAATTCAGGACACATGATTCCGTACCAGAAATTATGTTCTTGTATGAGAAGTGTCCATGTGCTTCGTATCTTTAAGAGAGAGGACATTTTTAGTAGAAGAAAATGAAAATCTTCCTATGTGGAGCCCACTACCGCATGACCAATAAAACACCTTCCTGAAAGATGCTTTCTAATGAAATTTGGTAGTGAAAGAAAAATGTTGCTGGGAAAAGAAAGAAGGATTTGGGTGTCTCTGTGGATAGTAGTGAGCAGGATGGGGAGAAAGATCTTCCACTTCAGGAGAATTTGAAATAAACCATAAAAAATTGAATATGAAAATCTTGTGCAAATGAGTATGTAGGGACTAAGAGAGAGGGTGGTGAGAATGGGACTTTTAACAGTTAATAATATATATTAACAGGGATTTCATATGGGCAAGGTTACATATTGCATTGACATCTTTAATAAATCACATGTGCCCTGGTAGGATTTCATGCACAGGCCAGGTTGATGAGCAAGGTACAACGTTGGGAGGACGGATAACAACAGGACTGAACCCATTTGCTTCCAAATCACCGGCAAGTTCACCAGACAATAGCAGGTTACTATTCAAAACCAATGTATTAGTTAATTGAAAAATTACTGGCAAAGTTGTTCTTTTCAAAGCATGCATTCCTGTGCTGTTCTGTTAACCACCCAAGGACTCTCTGGGCTAGAAATAACCTTTGCCAAATGGAAGTACATAGTCTCATATGGCTTCAGGAACCTAGAATCTGGGTCACAGAAAGGAGCAGTAAACATTGTAAAGTTGATGATGTGTCCTAAATCCTGACAGAAGAAAAATTCTCACCAGGAGCATTCCAATACTCACTGTCAATTAAGGTGAGGCCTCCACATACACAGAATTTCAGGTTGCTGCTTTGTGAACACCTCTTCTCCAGATGTTAATGCAATCTGGAATGTCAGATCGAGTAGATATTATGGATATACTTTGTCCGATATACTCTTGCGAAGGCCAATGCTTGGAACCCCCATTGCCTGTAAAACTCAGCATGAAATGAGATCATATGACAATATCCAGGGGCAGGAAATAGCAAGACTTTTATGGTAGCTCAGGTATTAGACCTCATGCAGCAAAGAGAAAGGATGAAACCCTCCACCTTCCAGTGCTGGCTACAATACATTCCTAGGAGCAGTGTGGAAAAGTTTCTATTCAAGTGTACATGTAGAATTCTCTGACAGAACAAACTTGCTTTTGGACTGTGTCCAAAATAATACAGCCCATCATTTTCCTGCCTTGAAGATGGTAAAATGTAGAATAAGTATCTGAGATGAGGGGAAGACTCACTGCTTAAATTACTCTCAAAGTAAACCTGCTCGAGGTGAAGCTGCAGATTCCTACATCAAAATGTTTTGCTACTGACTGTGGGACTGTTGTGGTTTGATGTGTGCTCTGGTCCCAAGTGTTGGGACCAGCATTCACCACCTCACAATTCCTATTGGAACTAGTTCTGATTCCTGTAAAGACATGTGGATGTGATCTAGGCTGTTGAATTCTAGTCACTCTTCTCCTTTATCTTGGTGATGTTTTTAAGGATAAAGTAGTATCTGAAACTAAAAATACATTGCTCCTTTTGTCATGACTGCAAGAGGACCAGGCAAAACCAAATATTTTTGTGAATATTTTCAGTGTATAATTTTTCTGTTCCTCCTTTTGCCATCTCACTCAGAAATACCTGCATTTCATAAATAAACAGTAAAAGTTACAGATCAACATTTAAACAGGTAACAGCAAAAGTTACAAGTGATAAATGTATTCTCACCAGTGAGGAGGGAAGGTGTGGTATCTCCCAGTTCACCCATTTTAACATGCAAGATCTTCTTCTCCCCTTTTCTTATTAGTCATATTGGAGTTTCTTGGTTTTTTGTTTTCTAATTAAAATGTATGTAGAAAATGCCAGTCTGATGCTAAAAAATAATTCAGTCTTATATTTTTATGCTAACTTCCTTCAACAAAAAATCCCATAAAACCAAACCACAAAAGCTTGACAAGCTGAAAACACACAAATATATTCCTAAAAGTCTTTCATTTCATTGTACACTTCTGGTCCTTGTGCCATGCACGAGATGCTGAATATAATTTATAATTTATGGGACGCAGAAATAAAAGTCATTAAATTTGTTTGGACACTGCCAAGTGGTACCCACGCTTCACCTGCTGGTGTGGGCCCATTTCTTGTTGTGGCTCACTGCTGGTCTCAGGCTGCTGCAGACAAAAGCGTGCCATGCACAGCAAACAGCTTTTTTATGAGACAGATTGGCCTGCTCTGGCTGGCTGCAAAGCACAGTATGGTCAAACCAGCTGTGCACTCTAATCCTAGCTGTGATCCAACTCATCAATGAGAAACTTATGCAAGCCCTCCCATGATGCTATATTTATATTTGAAATCTCTTTTATGAATGTCTTTTTACAACCCATGTTGCAAATTTGACACTAAATTCCTCTATCTCTGCACTAATATTGCAGCTGCTTTTAGAATGAAAAACCAGCTCAAATACATCCAGATGTCTGTGTGTTTCTACCGTGTGAGAACAGAGAAACTGAGACTGTGCCCAGGGCTTGGTGAACAGATTAAAACATTCCTGTTGTTTCCTTCTTGCCTTGAGTATATCTACTTGAATACTGAGTGTCATTGTGATCTCTCAAGTGGAGTGGGAAGGTGTTTGTGGTCTCCCTCAGCCATCCACTTGGATATGCAGACCTTGTTTCCTGTGATGTAAGGAGATCTCATCTCTGCATCCTGTTTTTTTATCTCTCTTCAATGTGGGATGTAACTGAAAAGCTGGCTTTTCACAGCAAGCCTTGACAAGGTGACAAAAGCCAGGAGCTATGAGCTAAGATAGCCATGTTTTTTATTGATGTATGCACCACATGCTAGAATGCCATGGCAAACTCTGTCCTTTGCAAGCAACTTATTTTCCTCAATGTCTGAATTGGCCTTTCATTTTCTGCCAGATAGGCAATTTTTAATGCAGAATTTAGGCAATTAGGTAGAATATTTTCTTATCTTGTTCTCACAGAATAAAGGCTAAGGAGAAGGAAGTATTTCACTTTTGCAAGGTATATTTTAATGTTCTTTTGGTAATTTAGGAAGTAATAATCGTGCTGATGTTTGTTTTCTTGGGTCTATTGCTGTAGGAGTAGAATCAGTTCATACTGCACTAAGATGAGATTTCCAAATTCTTAGGGCAGCTGCTTCATATCATGCCTGGGAAGGGGAAGGCATTTGCAGAAAATGCTACTAGAGCAATCTTTCCCTTGCTTACTAAGGGGCTTTGGAGAGTACAGAAGGTGAAGCATTTTTTTTTTTAACCCACTGACATTATGACGCTTCAAGAGCAAAACCCGCCCAAGTCTCAGCTGCTGAAATTGGCATGTTAAGGCTGTGTGTGCCTGACTTTGCATTTTCTAGATGAAACGTGGTGAGCTCAGTCACAGTGGGAAACCTCAGGTATTTAGTACCTGAGGAATGGGACAACACAGACTTTTGCTTCCTCCTATGCATTAAACTTGAAAGCAGCTTCAGAGATGTGTTGCTCAGGGCTTTACCATCTCTTTTGCGTGCTAGGTAACAACTGGATAATGTTGGAGTAATCCAGTTGTCAGAGTGCAGAGTTTGAGTAAACAGTCCATAGATGTCTGCAGTCCATAGACTGCATTGTCTTCTGGAATGTGGTGTCCCACCCCAGGGGAAAGGAGCATTCAAGACTTGCAGATGTTTGTGGAAAGGACCAACAGAAGTCAGAGGGTCTACAAAAACTCACTACGTTTTATTAGTACATGACACACTTTGAATGGAAATTTGTGTAAGTTAGTCCCTGATGTCCTATGTAAGGATATGGCAGTGGGTTTTGGGTAAAGGGGTAGGGTGAAAAGCAGGGAGGGAAGGAAAGGAAGGAAAGGAAGGAAAGGAAGGAAAGGAAGGAAGCTGTATTTGGCATGTTCCTAATTCATCAAGCACTGCAGGAATGTTCAGTTAGAGCTGTGTGGAAAGAGGACCATGGCTGGATTTGTAAGTAGATTACATCTCTTTTTTTTGGTCAGAGCTCTTCCTGATGTTTTCATGGTGACTTACCACCTCCAGGCTGAGGCAGCTCTGCATTAGAGTACTCAGTGTTGGTGTTATGGCTGTGAGACCCAGCTGGCAGGGGACCTAGTGCCTACAGCTCTTGTCACCACTGTCTCCAAAGGACAGGTGAGTTGTCACCAGGGCTCTTGTACATGGGACATCAGTGCCAATGGGAATCCACAAGTGCTCTTTTACAGCTATGGAAAATTGTGAGTCTGGGTCTGGATTACCTTTCACTAAAGATGAAGTGTTACATTATATTTGTCTACACTGAAGCTTAGCACATTTTTGTCCCACTGTGTTGTGGTGTCATGGTGTCCTTCTGGATCGCCTTACTGTGGGATCAGCATTTGTCCACTAAATGTTGATGTTCTTCTCTATCAAACATATATTTTCATAAAAGCTTTGGGTAGTATTTTCCTTCTTGGCTGTTGAATCACTCAGAGATAAATCTGAAGTGAACTGCCTGTCTCCAGAACATACAGGCAGGAGGAAGATTTGATAGATGGACAAAGAAATAACTTCTGTTTATTCTATTATTAGAGAAATAGTAAGGCTCTATCTGAGTAAGTTTAAGCTGAAAGGAACTTCTTGGGAATGCTTGATCCTCCTCTGTGCAGAATGTATTTTTAGCAATCTTCTGCTTACGGATAGAATGATTTTCTGCTGTTGACATTCCAAGAATAGCTATGGGTAAAGCCCATTGGATTTTATGCTGTCTGCAAAACAGGCAAAGTATTAGTTTTTTTCCCTTTGATTCATCTAACCATTGAGAGAAAATGCACCCTCTGGATCTAGAAAAAACAAATTTATTATTTTCCCCCGATGTTATAAGAGCTGAAGGGAGGAAGCTAATGGGAAGAAAATTAATACTGCTCAAACTTCTGCAAGAAAAGTCAATTTTTAAAGTGAAAATACAGCAGAAGCTAGTTAAGTTTCAGTCTTTTAAGACACATTTTTCTTGAGGCAGTAAAGGCATGACTAAAATTAGTTTTCATTGGCTGTATAGTAGGTTGGTGCAGGAGCCAAACACCTACCAAACCACTTGTTCACTCCCACAACTCAATTGGAAAAGAAGGGAGGGAGTAGGAAGAATGGAAGTGAAGCTCATCAGTAAGGTAAAACCAGTTACCAGTTACCAGTTACTGTTACAGAAAAAATCAACTTGATCTGAGAACATGACCTTAATTGATTGCCAATCTAAACAGATTTGTTTGTTTTTTATATGCACATACCTGTAATATTTATATTGATGTATAAGCTAGAAATAATTTATATAGATATATCTTTTTAGAAATATAAAAATACATACCTCATGCAACTCTGTAGTATATATGATTATTTGACTATAAAATTGCTATTAGAATACAATTATGTATATATAAAATATATAAATGTACAATTATGGAACTATTGATTTGGCCATTGGAAAATAAACATGAAAAAGAATAAAGCATTTACCAGACTGAGGAAAAGTCTAGTCCTCTTCCCTTTCCCTGGCCCATGTTCATTCCTTGGTCTGTGTCCTGGAGTGGGTCTATTGGAGCTGCTTCAAAGTTCCCAAGTCTGGTACAGGGCAGCCCTGGTCTCACCCCTCTCTCACTGACCGTGTTAGAGCCCACTGCTGCCAGAACTTGGACACTTGCATCCAATACTCTTGGCAGTGTAAAGAAAGTCAAAACAGACACCATTTCCCCCCACTAAGCTCCAGCAAAAGCTCTCAGTTCTCCAAAGATTATGGCGAGTCTATGGAGAGATACGTGGACCTGTTTCTTATAAAATTCTTAAAAGGTCCAAGTATTTAAAAAACTGGTAACTGCTAATAAATCTGTAAATGAAAGAGGAAAACATGTTTTAGATAGCAACTTCATTGCCTAATAAGTTTAATTAAACTCATAGCCTTAAGGCAGACTAGTCAAAATGTCTCCTTTGTTCTTTGAACACGTTTTCAAAACAAACTTCCATGTACAATCAGAAATACTGGAAAGAAGTGTATGCAGAAACTAATTAGATTGAGCAGAGATGAACAGGACTAATAAGTCTACTGCACAACTTCTAACTTAATTAGATCTTTGGCAAGATTGAGTTTCAAGGGAGAGAATAATAGAGGAAGATTGGAGATTTTTGAGAAACAAGCAGAGGTAATATTAAGTGCTCCAGGAAAATAATTCACTTAGGTTTTCCTTGCTGTAATTTTGGATAGAGAAGAATGTAGAGCAACTTTGAGGAGCTGTTGTTTTCCATCCCATATCAATCAGAATTTAGGCTGCTTCAGCTTGCTTATTCCTTGACTGGTACTGGAGGGTGGAAGCTAAAAATTGTGTGGTAGGGGAGTGTTGTGGAGTTTGGGCACAAGCTGGAGCAAAGCATAACACTGATATTCAAAGACAATGAGGGGGAGAAAAAAGAAGTAAACAGGAAAGTGAGATAGGCAGCAGGATAAAAAGCAAAGGAGAGTATTGTGGAGGATGTCTTTTACTGTGGCAGCTGAATATTAAAATACAAAATTCTGAAGATGAGCAATGTTATCTGACTCAGGGTGCTGCACATCAACACATGGAACCAGGAATACCTTGGATTTTACTTCTTCCACAAAACTTAACAAAGCAGACTCCTCAATGCAAGTGTCTAGGCTTTGGTGGGAATTGCATTCTTTCTCTGAATGCTTAATTATCCTAGGGGCATCTATCCAGGTACCTGGCCAGGACAGACACAATTATTTGATGTTTCATGGAGGGTCTGCTTTAACCTTTTGCAAAAGAAAGAGTCTTCTATGCACTTTTGGACTCCAAGTACACTTGCACTAGAAGTTTTCAAAGATACTTTCAGGACTGTCTGTTTCAGGTGGTGGGGGTGGTTGCCCAACCTCTGAGCCAGGACCGAAACTCCAAAACTGGCTTGGATACTCTACTGAAAATAAATGTGTCATGTTGTGTAGAGAGATTATTTATCCAATGTATCATGACTTCATATCATGGAGCTACATCACAGTGGTGTGTGAGTATGATATCATTCAGGTATACCAGGACTAAGGAGTCCTTGGTGTTGAACCAAAAAAGCTTTCTGTGTCTTCACTGATATGTCATTTGAGTATCCAGATTTTGCATCTGCATCTGAAAATGTGATATGGTAAATTTGTCGATTTTATTTTTTGCTGGTGAATTCTGCACAATGTTAAACCCACTCCAAACCACTGTTTCCTAAACTTGAGTTGCTTGAACAACTACACCGACAAAGTTATTACTCACCTTTAGACACTTTTAAAAACTCTCAAATACATTTCCCTTTATTTATCAATACATTTGAACAAGTGAAATGTTTATTTTTATTCTGATAGATTCCTATCTGTTCCCTTTTATTTGTTACAGGCAAACTCCTAATACATCAGATTAATTATTTTAGCCATTGCTATTCCCAACCACCCCTTCAACAAGACACACATTTTTAATGGAAAATGACTTATTCCAAGAAGCTTTAAGTGTCTTAGAGACAATCTTGAACAGGCACTTCCAATTGTTCTACCTGTATTTTCCATTTAAAAAAGGACTCTCTTTTCTGGAGGAGTGTTGGGCTATGTCTCTAAGTAAAACATACCTCTCTCTAAGACCTGGAGCCTAGTTCACGTGCACACAGATACTGTCCTCTCATCCCATAACATTGAGGATTCAATCCTTGCTAATGGTGCTTTTCCCACAGTCCTTCAGACTTTATTATGTACATACCATCTGCCCTACCACTGACTGCCACAGAACATCCTGTACCCTGAGCTGGAAGACTGATAGACAGTGTGCAGCTCCTATCATGTAATTTTTTTCTGGGACCTTCCTGTGATGCTCCTTTTTCTGGCCTTTGAAACCCGTCTCTGAGCCTGGCCACTGATGCTAGTCCTATCGGGCAGCCCCAGACGAGAGTCTTGGCCTATCATGCTGCTGAATGTCCATGGAGATGACAGGAGCATGCCAAGCCTGGCATGAGCATGTACCCAGGAGGTAGAGGGCTTTGGGGTCTGCTGTCTTCAGGATCTTGTAGCTGCGAACTGTTGGTTTGCAGAGCAGACATCCAGCAGAACTGCCTTTCCTGTTCTCATGGAGGAGACACAGAGGGAATGTCTCAGTCGTCTCTCAAGAAAGTAAACATGTGCTATAAACAGCTCTATTAAAGACTCTTCCTCCCCTTCTCCATATCTTTGCTGTATTAATCCAAGTATTTTGGACTTTGTCTAAACAACAAGGACAATGACATTCAAATGTACTCCTGATATTGGATAAGGCACCACTGTTAGAAACTTCTCTAGCATTAATGCCACAATGCTGTTAATTTTTCTGCTTCCAATCAGAACTGATGACACTATGTAGATGGTGTGGCTCTTCTGTGCTGTGGTACCAACATTCAGGAGTACTTGATGCTACAGGGAGAAATTCCTGTTAAGGAAGACACTGTGATTCTCCTTGGACTTCATTCACACAGCTTTATTAGTGAACACCATGAACATTTTCAGGATGACAGCTTGACTTTGAGAAATGTGAGGAAATTTTGCTGAATTGAACGTGAAAATATGCTGGTAATTTCTAACAACCATAAGTACATTTTTTTTTTTGGCCTTTTCTTAGCATTATTAAGGTAAGGTTAGTGCTAAGTCATCAAATGCTACATTTCTTGTATTTCATCTACTTACTCTTTTTCCATGGTGATTAAGTGAAAGTCACTCCGTGTTGAATGATTATAAGTCATACTTTTGTTGTGGAACTCACTGTCACAGGGTTTTGTCAGAATTGTAAGACATCTCAGAATGGGATTGAAAACTCTTTGTTCCTGGGTACTCAGGAATATGCTTATTCTTGGATATTTCAACAAATGTACTACAATAGCCCAGATATTTCAGTGCAGGAAGATTTTTAAGGCTTCTCTTGGCAGAGGTTTAGGATGTATAATAAAATAAAGAATCACTTTGCCCTTCACTTACACATCTATTGTAGGTTACAAGAGTGGGGACAGGATGCCCAAGAAGTGTATTAATTTGATTCAAGAAAGCTGGTTTTGTATTCACAGCTGGGTGGTGCCAGCCCATTAATTTTTTACTGCAATATATTCCTTTATTAACTTTGTTATATTGTGGCTACAAAGTCTGAGTTGATATTAGAAAGGATTGTGTCTGTGTTCTGCCAGCTTTGGCAGAACAGAATTCTGCCAGCTAGAATTCTTCTAGATGCAGACTTGGCATTAAATTTTTATATCAGTTTCTCTCAGTACTACAGCTCTTTCACAGTCTGGATAGTGTATGGATTTTCATAGCTCATGGTTTGCTACTGCAATAAAGCAGGGAATAGTCTTCACCTGGTCAGGAACACTGGTGTTATGATATTTCCATACTCAAAGTACAAGAAAGGGACCTGCTTCTCTTTCCTCTGAAACAATCAGCTGAAAAAAGGTAACTTTCCTTCAGGTTTGGTTTGGGTGTAGTGCAGGGGAAGAATGCAGTGGCAACAGTGAGATCTGTCACAATTTTCATCATTAACTCAGACCTTCCCATCAAGAAGAACTGACAATAGGCTGAAAATTGTATAGGTATGTGGAAGCTGCTTCTCAGAATTATGTTACCAATNAAAAGCCCCAAAAGATTTTGGTCTCAGATAAAGAAAATAAATATAATGGTGACATTTGTAAAGTAAATAATGGGGGGGTCAAACATTTTTCTAGTTTTTTATTTAGGTATTATCTCTCTCTGTGATGTCCCTAACATTTGTCCTGTCAGGTAGAAAGACAAGGCATCATGAAAGAATTTTCTGATTTTGGTTGCTCCATGTGGTAGGATAAACCTGCTACAGAGCCACAGGAAATCCCCAATTATTTCGTAGTCTTCCTATGTGTGGTTTGTCTTTGCTATGGGTGGTTGAAATGAACTAATTCTGAGGCCTTTTTGGCAGAGAATAAATAATAGATTTCTTTTTGTGTTTGATCTTTATAGAAAAACAGATCAAAAATATTAAGACCTGAGAATTACAGGGATCTTCCTCTCTTCACTACATTAATATGAATTGTCCTTACTGTTCAATTCCACATAATTAATTAATGCTTTTCATGACAGAGACTCTTTCTCTCCTCTCTAAAACATAGACTCCACTACAAAAAAGTGAGTTCAGCTTCAGTTTTCACCTTTGGGAAATGTTGCAGAAAATTCTGCAGTGAGACAAGGGCCAGTTAGAAATGTAAGATTCTCAGTTTCAAAGTGCTCAAAACCCCCGTATTGAACTAATACAAACGCTTTTTTTCAGATTTTCATTCAAGACTGTTTCTTCTTCTCCTTGAAATCAGGTCTGCATGTCCTGTTTCTGGTTTGAGTATGTTGGTCATTCAAAACCATTTGCTTGGAGATTTTTCTGACAAACTTCATCCCACTTCT
>WEIU01024475.1:66179-80454 GCA_013389925.1 Aegithalos caudatus
TCTTTTCTGTGTCCCTTTGCTTGTCCTTCACAGGATGTAGCCACAGCTCTGCTGCTGAGAGAATGCTCTGCTGACTGTCACTGCTTTCCTACCCTTATGCTATACAGAAGAGGTGATTTGCTAGAAGCATATGACTTAACTGGGTTAGGGGAAATGTGCATTCTGCATAGGAAAACCCAGATCTGAGGTTCTAAGACTCCCTTTTGGCCTTTCTAATGTGCTTTGTCCATGTCTTTTCAGACATTTGTACATAGCTCTAGCATGTACAAACATCTTCATGTATCAGTGGTATTTAAAACACATTTCATTTGAGTGTGATGGTGGGAAAAAAAAAAAAGTAAAGGAGAGCTCTCTTGGGGATCACAGTGTGAGCCAGAAAAGCATAAGGGTGGGAGGAGAAAGCATAGTCAGCTAGGGAAGAGAAAACTTGGAGTAGAAAGCAGGCCACCAGGACCCCAAATGAAATAGCGTTGCAGGCAACCTGCTGCATAATCTATTTGTTTTTCAGCTGCATCCTCAAAGATCTCTCTTTATGGGCTGGGTCAAGTTTTACAGCAGTGCACAAAATCTGCAGTACTGGACATACTAGCTTACAAGAGATAATGAAAAGAACTGGGCAGTGCAGAATTTAAGTGCACTCAGAAATTCCAACGCAGAATGACCAGAGAGCAGTAAGAAAGTCTGTACTGAATTACAAGAGTCTCTGGGTTGGGAATCAGAAGGCAAAAGAAACAGTAGAAACCTGTCATCCACAGAAAGTTCTGTACATGAGAAATAGCTGGTATATGGTGAAGCTGTGTTACCACTTGCCAAGCTGAATGACTGACCAGATCTGTCACGAGATCCTTCAGAGGTCTTCCTGTTTTTTCTCTGCCAAGATGTATGCTGGAATCCCAAGCTGCTTGCTCAGGGGAGGATCTCTGTTACTCCTTCTCACAAGCACAAAAAACACAAGAACTCCTCTAAACAGCAATATATCTTTGGGAAACCTTTTTAACTTCCATCATGCCCATGTCTGTGCTGCTCCTGATACTATTGCTGACTTAAGGAAGAGATGGTATTTTTCCTCTAGCCTGTCACTAGCATTTTTAAGGAGTTGCTTTTTGTTTTTTTGTTTGTTTTAAATGAGGAAACTAAAGATTTTCCATAGGATTTTTATATCCTTTTCACTTCTGATTCAGATCCCATGAACCACATGATAAGAATATGTTCTCTTTGGCTTTAAGAAGGCAGACAACTCTAGTTCTATATCAGAGGACCCAGATTGCTGTTCACTCTGAGCAGTTCAGCTGTAAAATTTCCATGCCTTGTGTCTGCATCTGCCTGTGCCTGTTTTGTCCTTGGAAGACAGAGCATATGTATGAAGCAAGTGTGTTCTAATGGTACATATAGGTGAAGCTATTACAAAGGCAAACAGAACACACCAGCTGTCCTCATATGGTGTTTTTGCCCTTTTTGCCTCGTCCAGCTAGTGGCTTAGCTGATCTGAGGGACAACATCAGAGCAGCTTGCTTAGATGTTAAACTGTGTTAAGTCATTTTTGAGGAAGTGTGAAAGAAAATTGGCTTAATTAAAACTGAGGGAAATTTTCTTTGTGATTTTAATAGATAAAGACTTCTTTTAGGAAAAAAACCTCAAAGGTATTTCCCAAGAGACCCTGGACAGTGGATTTAGGCAATGAGAGAGACACACTTCCTGCTCCTTTGAACTTTGCTCTTTTCACTGAAGTTTCCCATTCTGTCTTTCAGAGAGTAGTTTTTGAGAGCTTATCATTCACAGTGAAAGACTCATGTTCCTGAGTGATGCCTGGTCTGAAGGATCTTTGACATTTTCCTGTAGTTGCTCTTGAAGATTTTTTTTTTACCTAGATTGCTTATAGTTGATATGGAAGTAATGTATGGGCTTGTTCCATCTAGGTAACTATCCCAGTCTTTCTTGTGCAGGGCAAAGACTGTACTGTATTTTTCGAAAATATTACTTCCTGCTTACTTCTGTCCTTGTAATACTGGATCAGATTCCACCTGGTAGATGTGATGTCAATGACATCACTCTATCCCAGGAAAGTCTCTATTGCTTTGCCTTCTTTGTTACTAGATTAATAATAATGGCCATTTGATTAAGAGCAATGAGTATTTTTGCTTTTGTTATGGCCATATTTCTACTGTAGTTTCTGTTCTCCTTCACTTTCTAATTTTTTGGGCAGTTTCCCACATTTTCACTGAAGGATTCAAAGAAAAAGCCCTCTTTCACAAGGAATGTCTTCCACCCTAATTTCCTCTTCCCAGTGAAAATTTCCCCTCTTCCGACATGAATTGATTAAATACTACCCAATGACAAGAGTCACTGATGTTTTGGAAAACAAACATGAAACCAGAAACAGGAAACTTGTATATGTTTTTGATTCTTTGGATAGCTCTGAGAAGCATTTATTTTTCCATATTTTATTAGACAGGAAAAAGCTGAAATAAAAAAAGCAGAATAGGTTGACTTGTACTGAGTCAAAAATAAACTGACTTATCAGAGGTACTGAGTCTAAAATCTAAATCTTGATTTCAAGGATCGTACCATCTTCTTTGTATCAGAACTGGTTAAGCTTACACCTGTAGTTAGGGGTTTACAGTACTGCTTGTACAGCTGCTTAGTACTCTCACCTGGCTCGCCTGACAGCTATTTACATTTCAAACTGTTTAAGTTGTATTTAGGGAGAAACAGTCAGCACTTGTAAACACTCTTTTTATAGGAATTTCCATTATTCAACTTCTAGTTCTCCACATTCACAAGAACATGACAAAGTCATAGAAAACAAAAAGCATATAAAGCATAAGAAGATATGATACTTTGAAACTACTTCTTTCCTGAGGTCACCATGGTTTCCTTTCATACAGCTCTCTAAAGGATGCTCACAAAATCCCTGTGAGTTAAATCAGCTGACTTAGGGAGATGGTTTTGTTTCTTTTTCTTAAACCAGGTGTCCTCAGAGGTCCTTCCAATATTAACCAGCAAAATGCTACAGCTGGGGAAGAAGAGTGACTACAAGGATGGTGAGCTCACTAATGAAGAAACTTTAATAACAAAAAGAGGAAAATGTTGAATTGTATGGAATTCGTGTCTGATATCCCGTGTCTGTCACCACAAAGTAAAAACTTTGCAAGGATTTGAAAATAAGAAGGGTTAGTTATCATGGACTGGCAGAAAGCTGACAAATAAAGCTTTGTGATTCCAAACACTCATGCTTCCTGGAGAAGGGATTGAAGGCTGTCTAATGATGATACAAGAATAAACTTAGGACAAGGCATTTAAAAAGTTAAAAAATCCTTTTTTATAACCTGTATGTCATTTTTTGTGCTTCTTTTGTGCTTGTTCCCATTTGGTGCAAATGTCTATCATAACCCTCATATTGGCAGAGTAAAATGCACTTTAAACCTTCAAGCTTTATGAAGAATAGAATCGCCTCTTTGAGATGAGACACACTAAGTGCACCGCTTCCTACAAAGTGGCAAAAATAATGAGCAGATACTGAAGTACTCAGGATTGCTATACACTCTTTCAGCAGTTGCTTATTCCCAGGAGTTAAAACTGCATGCACATCATATGGAGAATTGGTGGCATGGATTTCCAGGTGTAGGGAAAGAGATTGATTAGTAAATATTGTCTTGCCAACAGAAGAAATATGGGAAGAGATCTCATAATTTCCACTGCAGGTCAGTGGAGGGGACTGAGAGCAGGACAGATTAGAGAGATGCCTGAAGGAAAAGAAAAGCTCTTGATCAGCCTATGAACAAGGATGTGAAGGGGAGCTTGTATTGCTTCTATACCAATTTGGACAGATATCTCAATGGAAAATTGATCAGTTCTCTTAATTTGAATCAAAGAAAATCCAAGTGGTTTATTTATTTATTAAGTACACATAATTAATGAGGAAATGTTACATTCAGAATCCAGACTCGAGCTTCTGTAAAGGTTTTTATAAATATATAATGACAAAAGGAAGGTCTGTAAAAATGTGGGCCCAGTGCTGAATGAAGTGGAAGTTCTGTTGAGACTGGACATTGCAAAACATGAGTACTTAATGCCCTCTTTGCCTTAGACTTTACTGGTGAGACTGGCCTTCAGGAATCCCAGGACCCAGGCAAAGCCTGGAGGAAGGAACACATAAAAAGAGGTGATGAGGTCAGGGAATACTTATGCAAACTGGACAAAGATAAACCCATGAGTCCTGACGTGATACACCTCCAAGCACTGGGGAAGCTGGCTCAGTACTGTTGAGACCACAACAGTGTTGGAGTTGGGTTCCAGTTGTGGTATCACCGTATAAGAGAGACACAGACATATTGGGAAGGTCCAGCAAAGCACCACCATGGCATTAAGGGACTGGGGCATTTCTCATTGAGACAAGATTTAGAAAGCTGAGACTGTTCAGCTGGGAAAAGAGATGGTTCAGAAGGGAATCTTACCAATGCACGTGGAAACCAGAAGGGAGGTTGAAAAGAAGTGAAGCCAATCTCTTCTATATGTTGCCTGGTGAGAGGTAGTGGGTACTAAATGAAACAAAGCAGGTTCCTCCTGAATTCCAGGAAATAATTTTTCACAGTCGGGATGATAAAACATGGGCAAAGGTCATACAGAGAGAGACTGTGCATTATGATTCCTTGGAAATCTTCAAAAGCCACTTGACATAGTCCTGGGCAATTGACTCTTCCTGGCCCCACTTGAGGAGAGGGAGTTGGACCAGATGACCTCCACAGATCTGTTCCAGCCTCAGCTATCCTGTGAGTCTATGATACTGTTATCAGCATTACAACAGATAAACTACTAAATGTGTATAAACACTTTCCAACCTCCAAAATAAGAACCTCCAAAACCCCTCACCTCCTCCACATTCACACAGTTACGTGCAGTTCCCTCCTGCACTTTGAACATGTGAGTTCCATGGATTTCTCTTTCTTGGCAATGTGATTCTCCTACCACAGTTCTCCTCTGTGCCATAGGAGATACAGACACTCAATGTTCAGAAGTTCTTAGGCTGCTCCATAAAGTCCACATGTCCTTCTCTAGTGGGAAAGATCTTTTGCGGTTCCTGTGCATACCCAAGGCTGGGGTTACATGCCCTTGAGCCCCAGCCAGATTGAAGGCAGCTGCTGGCAGTGGGGAGGGAGACATTTCAGACTGTGGAGATGTCTTTGTCTGTGCTGGTGTGGCACCAGCAGTGCTGTTTTTTACAATGCCAAATTGGCCTGACTGCTGCTCCTACCTCACTGTTCCCCTCCAGGGGTGATGCCCATCACCACAGTTCCATGCTCCTTTTCTGGTTTTCTATTTGACTCTCCCTGTGTTCAAAAGTTGCTCTTGGTTATGGTTTGATCTGTCTGAAGGCCATCCTTCTCTTCAACACTATCAGCTGGTGCTCGAGCCATGTCAGGCAATTTGGAGTGTGCTGTGCACACAGATTACACTCACATTTGCATGTTACCACTTAGGCTAGGGTGGTGTGTGATGGGGTATGATCCATTCTCACAGGAAAAAATACAGAGAAGATGGGGCAGACTTTTTCTGGATGGCGAGAAAATAAAAGAGGATGGCCATAAATATACAAGAAATCCTCATCTGACATGTGAAGAAACTTCTTTCCCTTGGCAGCTATGCAGCCCCCAAGAGGAGATCCTTGAAGATATCTAAAATTTTACTGGAGAAGCCCCTTAGCAAGCTTATCTAGTTGACCCTGCTTTAAGCAAAGGGAGAGTATTGGAAAGTGCTAGAAATCTCTACCAGGCTAGATTTTTGTGTAAATGGCAAACCTGTGGAAAATATCAATACTGTGAAATATTATTCAGAAAATGATAGCAATGGGTCAAAAATATTTTGATTCTGCTTAAAAAGAAGACTCTCAGCATTTCATTTTAGAATTGATGAAATATTTGGATTTGATTTGGACAGAGAACTCATACTGTCAGACTCCTCTCTATGCAATGCTGCCAAAACACCCCATTCTGCAAATAAAGGTTCCCAAGATAAAAAATGCCCTTTTCTCAGAGTAAGGTATCCATAGTCCAGGTGGAGAACTCAAATCAGACCATGTAAGAGAGACAGGGCAGAGTAATAAGCAAACTAATGGTCTGAAGTATTGCTATACTCATACAAAAACAAATAGAGCAAGCAGAACTGGCTCAAACAGAAAAAAATTTCATGTTGCTTGGAACCCTATGTAAGAGAAAACTCTTTTTCTTTTTGAAAGACAGTTGACAGGAAAATAGTGTTTTCTGAATAATTACACTGTTTTTTTCTCACCTTTCATGATGGAAAAAGTCCTGAGTATATCCTGCAGTATATACATCACCCTCTTACAATGTTTATTAATGTGTCATAATTTTAAGAGCTCAAGTGCATTCTAACTGTCTAACAAGAAATGTTAAAATATCTTCATCAGACTGCATAATACATAAAATGTGCTGGGCTTTCAAATAATTATTAATGCCTCCAGAAGAGCTGTGACCTTGTGTCAAACTAGATTTGTCAACACAGAGAATTTTCCTGTGTTTTTAAAGCTGAAATTGAAAAATAGAAAACCTACTAAGCTTTTAAAAAGCATTAACTAGCACTGAATTTCTCACAGTACTGGCAGAGCTTGGAAATTGCCACTTGACATAAATGTGAGCCAGTGTGAAGAACAAAGCCCCTGTCAGAGCTGGCATACATGTTAAATGTAATCTGCAAGGAATTTAATCTTCCTAAGTTACTTATAAAATGTTTTTCAGGATTTGAAAGTAAAAATTTGATGTCTTCTTGTCTCAAATTGAAGAATAAAGAATCACTTTCCCATTTTGAAATCTCCAAAAACATTTCACAAAAATCAATTCCTGCTGCCAAGTGATGAGTTATTATAGGGTGGGTTGTTTTTTTTAATTTTTTTTAAGCATTGTATTGAAGGTTTTGCTTGCTCTAAGAAATGGCCTTAAGATCCTTCATTCTATCTTCTAAACCATGAAGTCAATCTCTGGTGCAATGAATACCAGCCATACCACAAGAAGCTGGTGGTTTTTTGCAAAAATTCAACACACTTGCTATGCATGGATCTCTGTGATACTTTGAATCTGCTAGATACCTTCTCAGTAATGGAACTGAACCAGAATTTTCTATTTATGGGGAAAGTCACTGTTGCAGAAAACCTCTGACTCACACCAAAACAAAACAGAATTTTTAGCTCAACATGTTGATGTTTTGCTTTCTCTCTTTTAGGATGCAATCTTGGAGAATTCAGAATTTCCCATAAAGGATTTCCATATAATTTAATGTATCAGTCTCCAGCACTGCAATAAGAAGAGTACTTTTCTGAATGTCTGCTGAACCATCTTCATTTACATTCTGGAAGAGGTGTATTGGGTCTCTAAGTGCCACTTTGTCTCCCATCCTAACTTCCTTGAGAAATTACTGTATATTTGGCGTTTGGGACAATTGCAAAGGAAGATTCAAGGCAATCCTCTCAAATATAAATGCCCTATCAGTTTAAGTCTTCTATGAATAGAAAGCAATCTATGTGTGGTGTGTTGTGCTTGTGCAACTTTATGTGTATCTATCACTCTTATTCTTCCTCCCTCTTCTTCCTCCCTCCCTCCTCTTCTTTATACTTTGATCCTTTATCTTTCCTGTCAGATAAGCCTGTATCTGAGTTATGAAACTCTGTTTACTTGTGTATGTGTTTGTACATGTATGTATTCACACTTTGCCTTTGAGCAGAAGCACAAGAGCAAACCTGGTCCTGAAGACCAAATTCTATTGCCAGGATATGCCCTGGTTTCCTGTTTCCTTAGGTCCTGACTATGTGTTTTCTTTTTCTGAAGGTTTGTACATTATTTTGCACAGACACTGTATGTCAGTGGATTTGAAGAGATAATGATACCCTAAATGTTAGGCAGACCTGAGTCTTTCATAGCAACATGCTCATAGATTATTCTAGGACACACTGCCTGTTGTATTTGAGGCTTGCCTTGTTTTCAGATCAGTGTTTAATGCTGGATGTCACCAATACAGTGAGGAAGTCTGAGCTGAAGGTTGTACACTGGTGCCTTGTGGAAGAAGAAGGCTTCGTTCTCCACTGCTCATTATCAAGGGCCCTAGGGTGTCCTTTATGTAGTGCAGACAGCAATATTATTCTGGCTTTTCAACACTGAATATACCTCACACTTTCTGGGCATTCTGAGGTTAAAGACTTTTGTAGAAAGTTTATTTTTAGTAGTCTCTCATCTCTCAGGACAAGAAAAAATGTAAAGGTGTGGCACAGACCTGGAGGACCCAGTGAATTTGACCTTGCCTCCTCAATCATAGCACCAGTACATTCTGCTTTGACTGTGCTGTGACAACCTTGCAGAGAGACAAACCTGGCAAATTTTGTACGGTTGCATAACAGTTGCATTTCTGCATGGGGAAACACATGGTTCATACCCAGGCTTGATGTGGTAGGCATGAAGCTAGATCCTTTACAGAACATCCAGTAAGCCTTTTGCACCCAGGTCTTGTACCATGCTGGAACTTGCTCCTTTTCTGAGATCCTAAAGAAATGCAGGATATAGAGAGGTCCTGTAGCTGAAGGTGATTTTTTTCCTGAAATGCATAGTCATTTTAACAAGTCTGGAAATGCAGAAATTTAGAAAAAGAAGTGTATCTATTTTTGGCCTTTTGTGTTAAGAATCCCTAAGGCTGTTCAGATGCTCTTTTATCTTCTCTCTTGCGTGACTAGCTAATGGTTCTTACAAGGTCACTTGGAAGTGGAAAGCAGCTGTGCTTCTCTTGGCTAAACACTGAGACATCCTGAAAGAGACATGTAGGTGGTGTTAATAGAATAAGGAAAGACTCCACTGGAAAATGGCCACAAGAAAATGCACGAATCCAGAGAAGAATTTCTAAACAACTCCATAGATTCTGATTCTGGTAGCTGAAAGCTTTTCAAAATTGCATAATCATTTCAGTGTATGACAACCATGGGGTAAAATAAAAGTACCAAAAAATGGTCTACTGCTGTACAGTTTTTTTTTTTTTTTTTTTTTCCTTTTTGATTTNAATATACCTCATCTACTGGCTGTGATATATAAAGGTCTGCTGCTTTGCCTAATTTCTGTTTCTGTAGAGAAAGATGGATATCCCTGCCTGAGGAGAACACTGTTATCATTCTCACACTGTTGTATTTCTTTGTAGCTCCAAATGAATGCAAATTTTCTTAGCAATTTAAAGGCAAATAATGTAATGTAAATATAGAAAACCCAATCAACAGACATAATTTCATAATATAATAAATATTGAAGGTACCCACATTTGATAACATTTGGTCAGGTGATTTACCAAATCTATTATGCATTTTCAGGAACAGAACCTCAGTAAATGTGACCTGTGAAAGTCTGTATTGAAAAACCCAGCCACACTGGAGCAGGAAGGCAAACTCAGTCTGATGTCCATGTACATAGTGCAGCAAAAATGTCCTTGCATGTACCAAAATCGTTTCAGTGACTAGTTTACTGGGAGTTGAGGAAACTGCATGAAGTTCCAAAAAAGAAAAGCAGAATGTTTTTTTCCCCGTGTAATATGAGTGGGAACTCATTTTGAGACCTTGAAATCCATTGATAGCCTTTAGGCTATTATACCCATTTGCTCAGCATTTGTGGTAATTTTGTTTGAAAAATCAGTTTCAGGATTCAAGACCTGTTCTGATTTTTTTTTCCTCTATGTATATTCGACTTAAAGCAGATAATATAAATAAAATCAGATTTTAAAAGTTGTACTACACACTTCTAAATAATTTCAATTTCTGTTGAAGCATAACTTGACCTAATAGTAAAAACCTTTTTCGTGTTAAGACTATGTATCGTTTGCTAAATAAAATGAAGGTCTTCTCTCCATAAGTTATGTAATTATCATAGCTTCCTGGTTACCAACAACTCAATAAAATTGAAAAAAGACCCCAAACGCATATTTCAAAAGCTAACAAGTGTTTCTAAAACCAGCATGGCCAGGAGGAAGGGTGAGGGAGGGGATTCTGCCGCTCTGCTCTGGTGAAGCCCCACCTGGAACCTTGCATCCAGCTCTGGGGTGCCAGCACAGGAAGGACATGGAAGGGTTGGAATGAGTCCAGAGGAGGGAGACCACGACAGTCAGAGGGATGGAGGGCCTCTTCTATGAAGAAAAGAGAGAATTGGGACTGTTCAGCATGAAGAAGAGAAAGCTTTGGGATAACCTAACTGTGTCCTTCTGGTCCATGAAAGGACCTTACAGAAAAGATGGAGAGGTATTATTTAGAAAGGTATGTAGTGACAGGACAAGGGGAAAGGGGTTCGAACTGAAAGAGTGATTTTAGATTAGATATCAGGAAGAAATTCTTTACTGTGAGCATAGTGAGACAGGTGAAGATGTAGATACCGCATCTCTGGAAGAGTTCAAGGTCACCTCAGATGGTCAAACTGGCCTAGCCATGGCAGAGGTGTTAGAAATAGATAATCTCAAGGTCCACTTCAAACCCGAACTATTCTATGATTCTATGATGCTATGATAAATATAAAACAAGGCTGATGCATGCTTACAGGATTATGTCCTACTTCCTCATCCAGAGGATTCTGCTCCCTTATGCTGACCCAGTCCCAGTGGAACAACTAAACTGTCTTTGGGCCAAAGCCTTCTGTTGTTCCCCAGTGAAGTTACCCAAGAAAACTTGCCCCAAATCATAGTAATACCATTTGATATATTATGAATTCCTAGAAATGATGAAGGATAGATCAAGCTTCAAGAAAAGAAACCTAGACCTGAGAAAATCATTCTGCAATAAAGATAGTGGGGTATTGGGATGGAGTGGTGAAAAGATGATGAAAATCTGGCTGTAGAGTATGTTACCTACATATCTTTCAGAAGAATATCTTACATAAAACCAACTCTCATGATTTTGGAGTGGGAGACAAGCAGTCACAACACTCTTGTAATCTCTTTTCAATATTTCTGTAGCACAATAATTTAAGAAGGCCATAAATATTTTAATTTCATGAGTATTGAATCTTGATACAGCTTCATAACTAAATGGACTTAAATAGGAAGGTTAAATTACTCTGTTGAAAACTATTTGGAAGTTCTATCCCTCAGAAAAGTCATGTCCTGCATATGTGTTACAAAAACCCTAAGGTCAAACCATACCTACCAAACCACTACTTCCTCTGAGGACCTCATTCCCTGTCCCCACAAAGAACTGTGCAGGAATTGGGATTTGTGTGTATGTGTGTGTGTGTGTGTGTGTGTGTGTGTTTGTGTGTGTATGCTGTGTATGCTGAATGGAGTAGGCACATGAGAGTCCTTGCTTGTAAGCATTTGGATACCTATAATGCCAAGGATACAAGAAGGGAGGGAATTGATCCCTCTTGTGGAGACAGTGCCTTGTGGACAAAGGAGACTAAGCCCAGAACAGCAGGCCAGCTGAACACAGACATTTCTGAAAAGTCAGCAGCTCCTGTTAGCATGCTGGTAGTGTGTTGAAAGCCCTCATATTGTGAGAGACTTCAGCTCTTTAGAAAAGGCAAGTGCTCACCAGAGGTGTTTGTGTAGCTCCTGAAGATGACTTAGCTCACTCATATTAGGATGATGGCATGAACCCCTTCCCCCAGTGAGCTTTGGTGTGTCTCTAAACTGAAACATTTCTTAAGAGGGAAAGTTTCAAATAAATCCTATCCATGCTACCATAGCTCAGAAATAAAGTATCTAAATATCTGATATCTCTAAATATCAGCTGATTTTGTCAGGTTTTATTTATTCCTGAAGCCATTCTTGTCTCTGCTAGGCCAGGCATTTAACAGAAACTGATGATGCCACATGAACAACTGAAAAAACCAAGAAGACTCCCAAAGCTGTGGACAAAAATGAAGGTGGTCAGAAAATTAAAAGTGATGAAGAAACAGCCATATTCATTGCATTAGAAATCCTTTTTCCCTGACTGCATGGCATGCAGTTCTCAAAGATTTTCTTTGAAATATGTACCTAGTGACAGCTGTGTCTGTCATCTTTAAGTGCTGACTGCATTGAAAATCTTCTTATGAGTACAAGCTACATTCATAGGGGCAATAAGAAACAGCAAATACTATTTTTCTTTTTACAGACAGTTTTTAGATTTCAATTTGATTTGAAAGAATATTACAGCTATGTGTGCTACATTATTAGAGATAATAATAGTTCTGTGATCATTTCCAGTACAAAGTCTGCTTTTAGGGAAATTAACTCCACCATACATATTTATGCTGGGCAGAATCTTGATGAAAGGAATCCTGAAGGAGTAGCAAAAGGAATGTAAATAAAGTTATTCTTATGCAGGTGTGGTGATGAATTACAGCCTGCTTCCAACTGTCTAAACGATTAAAAGTGCTTCTGTCACACTGTATGAGCTCAGGTAGACACATTATTGTAGGATAATGTTCAGTGTAGAATTGCTGAATTAATGGTGCTGACCTCATTAGACAACAAAGAGGTTTTGGGGGCACATCTAAAGCTGTGGTGCTGATATATTGGTGTTCTGGTGACCAGAATCACAGCTCAAGTACAGGCCAATCAAACAAACCAGTGGGGGCTGAAGAGAAGTGGAGAACAGAGTCCCTAATCCAGCAGCAATGCCATTGATGATATTAACTATTGTTCAGTCTAGTTTGGCCCATACTGAACAGGAACTGTGTAACTGCAGCTAATAAATTCTGTCCCTTCCCAAATTATGTGTCAGTGCTGTCCTCCCAAGTTACAAGTCTTCTGCCATTAAGACTAGAGCAATAAAGTCAGTCTTGCTCCCCAGAAAAGCTGGTAAATTAAGTTGCAATACCTTTTCCAACACATATTCCTGGCCATTTTTTGTTGCATTCCTGTTAAAAATACATTTACCTTCTTTCCCCAGGCAGTTACTATTCAGAGACATTTAATTAAGCCAAACAATAATAAGTGAAGTGTTAAGAGCATCCTTAAGGTAGCAGAAGTTTTTCTAGCCTAAGTAAATCTTGTTGAGCAACAGGGTGACAAAGAGTTGTTCATATGCCTTCCTCTTCAGAGATTCCGTAGGTTGAGGCCTCCAGAACTGCAGGCAGCACATTCCTTTCTGCAGGACTCAAGCACTGCAACAAAAGGGCAAACCATCTTTGGTCAGAGCTACAGGCTTTATTTTGTATTGTACAGACTTGGCTTATCATCTCTAAGGAGGCAACAGATAGAATCTGTGCTGATGCATGTGACTAATTGGATGTGTGTTATCAGACTGTTACCAGCACTACAAATCAAGTAGACAGATGTCACCCTACACAATGTCTACACGCACTTTCACAAAGTGACAAAGCAATCCAGCACTGCAAGTCTGACAGCTCTTCAGTCTTCTAGGGTCCATTGAAAAGCGTGTTTATGCCTAGGACTTCCACAAGAGATCCTCATTGAAGAAGAAAAAATAAAGATAGCCTGCTTATGTCCAAGGACAGAATTTAGCAGATGAACCATTCTATTCTCTGATTTTTCTCTATGTCAGTAGACCAAGTCAACAAGCCAACCACAATTAGTAGCAAAAACTGTAAATTGTTCATCAGGCACAATAAAGCTGCCACTTGAAGGCACTGCTGTAAGCAATGGGAATTTACTCTTTCCAGTGAGTTCCTACACTGTTGGGTAATGTCCACTTTTTTCATGTCTACGCATGAAATAGGTAGCTACCAAGAACCTGCTATAACTCTCGTAGTAACTGATTTTCTTTTCTGTGTCAGGAGAAAAGAAGTTTTGGAGTTTAGCAAAAATGATACCGTCTTGAAAAAATTGAATCTGCATCCTGCTGATGGGTTAGAAACTTCCAAAATATCTGGTATCATTAGTCAAAACAACGATGAGTCATAAGTTCATTGTTTCTGAATTAAGCTGTCTGTATTTTGAAGGGGAGTATTTTTTCCTTGCATCTTAAACAGTAATGCTCCTATGAAGGACAATAAAGCCATAAAAGTAATACTCTTTTCTTTTTGGATCTTAAATCAAACTCTTTTTGTCCACTTCACATAACTACCTTTGAGTGAATATGTTCCTCCTAGTGCAATGTTTGAACAGGTTCAGTGCAATGTTTCTGCTGACTTCAGCAGCTCTTGCTTCAGCCTTTATATTTGGAGCTTACTTTCTAAAAAAACCCCATTGGCAGGCTTTCTACTTCTGTCAGTCAAAACCATTTCCTCCCATCTTCTTTCCCTCAAGAATGGTTTTTAAAATTGACTAAGATCCATTCATATCAAGAGGAAGCTTGAATGTGAAGACA
>WEIU01024477.1:1638-14825 GCA_013389925.1 Aegithalos caudatus
AAACTGCTGAAAATACTGGTTAGTTCTTCATTGCAAGGTTGCCATGTCAAGTTTGCCCTTACTGGCAGTTATGAAAAGAGATACTTTCATTTTAATGTTTGCTTCTCAGATATAAAATTCAAAACTATGTGCAAAATTTAGGGAAGGTCAGAGTGTTATTTTCTGATTGCACATAATGAATTCACATTGCTGTTGCTTTGATTCAAAAGCTCTATAACCTGTATGTGTTCACTATGCTTTTGCATCCATGTAGTTTTTGAAGAGTCTTCAGTGACACTGTAGAAATATAGTTTTCTCCCTACTGACTGTCCCTATCTTATTGCAGGCTCCTCTGAAAAGAATAATCTCTTTAAGCTACCAGTTCAATTTTGTGACTGACTGTTGCACAACATGTTTATTAAACAGCTCTGCATCAACCAATTCTTAGATGACAGCTCTGGACATGTTCTTTTAAGTCTCTCTTGCCTGTCCTAGGAAGGTCAATGTTTTGCTGGATCCCCCTGTACACTTGCTGTATTAGCTTGCTGTGTTAACACTTTGCCATATGAAGTAACACTTGTGGCTTAGCTTAGTCCGAGAACTTCAGCTTTTTTCTTCCCCTTAATCTTATGTTTATTTATGTTTCTTTCTTTATTTACGTCTGCTTAGTGATCTCAATTTTTTTTTTCACAATTGAAGTTCAGTGGACTTTACTGCTTTCTATACAATTAAATAATGGTTGGTTTTTCCTGTGACTTACCTTGAAAATTGCAGCAACTACTCAAAAGAAATTTTGAAAATCTGAAAATGAAAACTTTGTTTTTCTGCTTCATTGTTCAGAATTCAGCTGATTCATGGAATCTAGAAAAAATACTTGGCATGGAAGATATTTTCCAGAATTTTCTACTCATCTACTCACCAGTGGTAGAAACACTTTTGTCTTCTCACACCTTTATTTAGCAATAGCTTAGTATACTAGAAGCCAAAGTTTTGTTTCTTTTTCTTAGTTGCTTTCTTCCTTTGCTTTCACTAGTGACCCACTAACTTAAAAGACTTTTCTTCTTTTTCTGCTTGCTCTGTACTTCCCAGAGAAGCAATTGTATCCAAGTTCTCTTTTATCCCTCTTCCTCAGGTCAAAAGAATTTTCGTTAGGGCAGAAAATTGGGCCCGTTTAGCTCAATTTTATTGTCAACTTTATTGACAGCTTTGCTTCTTCTGAGAGCAATTACTCTTTAAACTTTTCCACAGCTGTAGAATCCTTTCTACCAGTGAGAACAATCTCTTGCAAAATCATGTAGACACGACATGTTTTGAATCCACTAATTGGTGCTTTTTCCTCAATGCTATTATAAATAGAATAAATGTTCTTCCTCAAGCACTTAACATAGGAATCCCTTCAGAAAGACAGGCCTTTGAGCCTGTTTCTATTTCTTTCCTACAGCCCATTTTTTGTTTTGTTTTGGTTTAGTTGGTTTTTTCATCACTAGTTCACCACTAGAAACATAATGAACTTACCTGTGCCAGACTTACTAGAATCCTTGTTCTGCTTCACCACTGCTTGCAGCCTTTTTGAAGAATTTTTTGGAACAAAAACCATTCCTGTTATCTGATTTGTCCATGCTCTGCATGCTCTGTATACTCTGCTGGGGTTTGCAAAATGATACATTTCACTGTAGCCCTTTCATCTTTCTCCACATATTGTATTGTAGTACTGTTTTGTAGTGTATTGTACTGTTGGAAGTTCATGTGCAGATCCATGTACTGCCCTTTTTCTGAATTCTTGTCCTGAACGCTGCATGATTTTTGCATCTCATGTATTTCTTGTACTGTTTGAATTGTCTGGAGTTGTGCTTACTAAATGCTTACTAAATGATAGCCTGGAAGAGATGAGGTCTTTGAACAGTCTATTCTGTGTAGTTTGCCAAATTTAATTCTGTATCTTCTAGCAGCCACACTTGGGTTTATTGGGTTAATGATTTCATCTGGGACTTGGCTCTGTAAAACTGTCACACTGATTCCTTGGCCTCAGAGGATTCATAGTGGTCTGATTTCTGTGAAGTGTTTCCTTATTCATCAGACTGCAGTGTCTCCTAAGTTTTTTCCTGGTTTAGAAAGAACAGATATCTGCCAGCAAAAAGCTGGAAGTTCCCTTTGAAGCGAGAATGTAAACCCCCTCTCTCAGGTCATTATAATTTTTGCAATCAGGGGTTTTCAGGCAAAGGTTTGGGGATAGGAATAACAGTTCTTTACTAGGAACATTAAAAATACAAATGTAGTAGTACAGAAAGACAAGCAAAACAAAGCAAACAAAAACCCTAGAAAACCCTGACAGAGTCAGGGATGTGACCTGACACCCTGTTGGTCAGGGTGTTAGAAGCAGTCCAGATGAATCCTCCTGGAGTAACAGATGCAGTTCTGTGGAGTAGAGATGGTCCTGTAGAAAGTCCAGTGGTGGTGAGATGGGTCCAGTCTTCCTCCGGGAATCCAGTAGAAAACAGGAATGTCCTGGTGCGCTCATGTCTCCCTTTTATCTAGGTAGGAATGGTTGGAGCGCCCCTCACTGTGTGGAGCATCTCACATGGGATGATGTAATGTCTCATGTCATTGGTGAGCCTTAATGGCCCATTATCAGAGAGCATCAGCTCCAAAACTTGTGCTTGGCCAATTCTTTGTTTTTGGTCAAGCACCCATAAGCAGCCAGCAATGAGTTCCCTAGCAACCCACTGGGGAAAAAATTCCACAAGAACAAAGGAAACAAATCCAATACCCAACACTGTTGTTCAAACTTTTTCCATTTGTTCTTGTATTTCTGTGACCAACTGAAAGCGATTAGCAATTTCCCCATTACTCCAGTCATGGTCTGTTTTCTTTCCCCAGTTTATTGACTTTTAATCCAAGCAATATTCAGTAAGCATGAAGCCTGAAAAGCAAGAGAGATTTCCTCCCACTGGAAATCTGTTCTGTCTTTGTGCAGAGTGTAACACCACACTGGATCTCTTTATATCCTTTAATAGAGGTAAATATTCTTTATTGTATTCTTTCTGTTTTTTGGCCTAATGTCTAGGGATGAGTTGGCTGTGGTAGATGAATCCATGCCAATTTCCTGGAAAGCTGGAGGAAAATAGTCACAATAATTTCTGGGGATTCTTGCAATTTTATGGAATATGAAAGTATGGAGTTGACCAAACAACAGTTTCTATACTTGGAGTAGATATTTCCCTATCTGGAATGGTTATAAAATGATTTATGAACAAATTAAGTAAATGCAATTTTCAGAAATTGTTCAGATGTTGACATTTTCACCACATATGACTTTCAAACAATATTGACTTGGACATATATTGTATATCATATAAACAACAAAATGCCCTTTCCTGGACTTGTTTTGTCTATACTACTGCCTGTCTCACCTTATTTCAACCTATTACATAAAACTCTGCACTTGATGCAATGTTGTGGTTTGCTGGATGCTAGGTACCCACCAGAGCTGCTCTAGCACTCCCCTTTCTAAGTGGACAGGAGAGAAAAATATATGAGCCTATAACAAAAGGCTCCTGACTTAAGAACAGGGAGAATGCTGTCCTGCTTACCATCATGGTCAAAACATACTTGGGGAAATTAATTGAAGTTATTATCAAACAGAATCAGAGCAGGATAATGAGAAGTAAAAAACTCAAAAAAATCTTAAAAACACCTTCCCCTCTCTCCTTCCCAGGCTCTACCTCCCCCCACCAGAGGTGCAGGGAGGTGGGAATGGGGCTCATGATCTGTTCATCATACAGTGTCTCTGCTGCTGCTCAGGAAGTGGAGTCCTTTCACTGCTCCAGTGTAGAGACCTTGCCACAGGAGACAATTCTCCATGAGCTTCTCCAGTGTGAGTCCTTCACGTGGGAATCACTTCTTAATGTACTGCTCAGCGTGGCTCCCTTTCCACAGTGTGCAGTTCTTCAGGAACTGCCTATTCCAGCTTAGGACCCCCACAGGGTCACAACTACCACGAAGCCTGCTCCAGTGTGGGCTCCTCTTTCCTCCTGCGTCTGCAGGCCCCTNAGAAGTAAAAAACTCAAAAAAATCTTAAAAACACCTTCCCCTCTCTCCTTCCCAGGCTCTACCTCCCCCCACCAGAGGTGCAGGGAGGTGGGAATGGGGCTCATGATCTGTTCATCATACAGTGTCTCTGCTGCTGCTCAGGAAGTGGAGTCCTTTCACTGCTCCAGTGTAGAGACCTTGCCACAGGAGACAATTCTCCATGAGCTTCTCCAGTGTGAGTCCTTCACGTGGGAATCACTTCTTAATGTACTGCTCAGCGTGGCTCCCTTTCCACAGTGTGCAGTTCTTCAGGAACTGCCTATTCCAGCTTAGGACCCCCACAGGGTCACAACTACCACGAAGCCTGCTCCAGTGTGGGCTCCTCTTTCCTCCTGCGTCTGCAGGCCCCTGCCAGGAGCCTGATCCAGCATGGGCTTTTCACGGATTCAGAGCCTTCCTGCCAGGTGTCCAGCTGCTCTGGTGTGGGGCTCCTCCATGGGTTGTGGGTGGATCTCTGCATCCCCCATTGACCTCCATGGGCTGCAGGGGCACAGCTGCCTCACCATGGTCTGCACCACGGGCTACAGAGGAGTCTCAGCTCTGGTGTCTGGAGCACCCTGCCCCTCCTTTCCACTGATCTTGGTGTCTGTATAATTGTTTTTCTCATGTATTTTCACTCCTCTGAGCAATATTATATCTGTGCTATAACTTTTTTCTCCTTTATCACAGAGGCTCTACTACCTTGTCTGATGGGTAGGCTCAGACTTGGCCAGCAGCAGGTCCAGCAGCTGTCACTGTCTCTGCTGAACATGGGGGAAGGTTCTACCAGCTTCTCAGAAAAGCTACCCCTGTAAGCCACCCCCAGCTACCAAATCCTGGTTACATAAACTCAGTATAATCAAAACAATTACTGAAAGTGCCACCTATATCTTACTAGAGTTCATGCTGGCACAAGTTAAATTCCTCCATTATTATACAGTCCAAAATTATACAATAACCTTCATGCAAATCCTAGTAAAATCTGCCTTCAATAGAACAGAAAATAGGAGGAAATTAATTTAAAAAGTACAAATTTTGGAATGATGAGCCTGATGGAAATGCAGTCTAAGAACTATCAGAGAAATCTGAAGCATAACAGATCCATAAAGTCTGTTGGAATAAGTAATATGAATTTTCTCCCCTTCTGACTTACCTAATAGTGGGCTATTAGGAAATAAGATTTGTAATGAGAGGTGTAAGAGAAGAAGAAAAGAGAGAAAAATAGAGAATTAATAGATTGATTATAGTAGAAAATGTGTTTTCTCCTCTTTCCTCTCAATCCTTTGATTAATGATACAAATGAAATAATCCCATGTTTTTATGAACTAGAACTTCTGTTGGAAAGTATTCCATATTGGCAAGTCTAAACTATTCTGGTTACCTATATTATGATAATTTTAGTATTTAGAATGGTGGGGTTATTTTCCTCATCACACTGCTTATCTGTATTGATGGATCTTAAAACCATGGTGCACGATTCTTCTTTATTATACAAGGTATTATTTTTCATAAGAAACATCAAATAAATGTGCACATGGGTGCTATATTTAGTATTCTTGAAGCAGAAAATCCATTGTATATGGACTTGTTACTCCTGATTATGGCAAATAATACTACTTGGTTGTCTCTAATGATGCATTGACACTTTCATCATGCACATATTCCTCAATGCTCAGGAACTTTACCTGTAAGGGACAGAACAAAAAGGAATACTGAAAATTTTAAAGAATGTAACTGTGTAAGTAAATGTCTTGGCATTATCTGGAGTCTGGTCTATTGCACTTCATTTGAAAACAGATATTCCAGATGTTAATCTAAGTAGATTCTAGTGTGGTGGAACTAAGATCAGTTAAAATCATGGGGGTAGTGGAGAAATATTAATTTTAAAAAGTGAAAAAGGGCATTCTTTTCGCCTAGAGAATCAAATTCCAATCCCTTAGGGACAGAAAAAGAGCCATAAATAATGGCTGTAAAAGAGCTGGGAAACTATATCCCTCTTTCTGTCTTATTTTAGAAGAGTATGATAATCATTAATGTAACTGAAAGGAATAATCAATTTCAAAAATGAAGGATGGATACTGTTTATTAGCAATGCTATTACTTAATTGATACTATTAAATTCTGCAAGTAATGATTTAGAATTAAATTGACCTAAAAAAGGAGGATTTTAGGTGGAATAAAGTCCCACAGCAAGTGGGGGAAGACAATGAAGGAAGTCAATTTTCTCTCCTTCATATAGGGGGTGAAACTTTTATTATTTGGGTATTCTAGCTAATTAACTTTGTACAGGGTTTTCATACCTTCAGCAAAGGGTCATTATCTGGCACAGGATATGGCTATAGTTGAGCTATGTGCATAATACAGAATGGAAATGTTTCTATTCTAACATTATCACTCCAGGAACTGGAAAATCACCGGGGCTTAATCATCAGTTTTGAAATCCTCATCATTATTGCAAAACTGTCTTGAGAAACATTTTCACACAATGTATCTTCAAAACTCTGTGTCCCAGACAGGTAGGGGGAAAAAAATCACAAGATACATTCCTTCTTTTTGTTTCTTCCTGTTAAACTTGGAACTCTCCACTGATAAAAGTCTGTCAGCACTTCAGCTAAGTATCTACAGCTTGTGCACCTGGTTCTTAGGAGGACTCTAAGTCTTTCATGACAATAAATGTGCCTTTTCTGCATAGAAGAAGGAAAATAGATTATTCCCTATGACTGCCTTCAGAATTATTGGCATAAACACAGTAGTGTAGCCTTTGTATTTTGACTTAAAATTTAAACTTTTCCATGTAATCTTCTATTCAACACATGGACCTATCTACAACAGGCTGAGTTTCTTTCCTTCCCTGTTTCACTCCTCCCCTTCTGCTTCCTCCTCCCTATTTACCCACAGCCCACTGTGTTGTAAAGCTTAACATACTCTCTAGGTCCTCAAGGTGTTCTGTCTATGAATCTTTCTATAGCTCTTGTGTTTATTTGGGAATATAAGTTCTGTAGATGAGGTGCTATTTAGCCAGCAATATATTTTTCAAATTATTATTATTCAAAGTAATTTTCTGTGTCTTTAACAGGGAAGACATAAACAGGTGAAATACTTCTTTTCTCCAAAAATCACTTTTTAACACATCTCAGACTACTGTTAGTGATTTTTGAAGTGTAGCAGTATGAAAAAAATACATTTATTATCAGTATCTGAAAGCATTCACAAAAAAGAGTTAATCATTAATACCAGTAAGTCTTGTTGTTTGCATAGAGCACTAAACATAGTTGGGTTTGGTAATGTAATTTTCAGCTGTGTAAATAATGGTTTTTCATAAATACAAGTCTATTAATTTGTCATACAGCCTGCACCAACTTTTTCTGTTTGCATGAGCAATATGGTTTCATGAGAACACAGAACCTATCTTCTATTCATACAGTTGCTAAAACCAGAAAAGACACCTTTCCTAGTTCATCCTGTAATCACATAAACATCCTATCACAAATAATTCTATTTAGTCATTTGAAAAATCTGTAGTAAAATATTAATTGTCATATGTCATCAAGCATAGGAAAAAATTCCCTTAAGTTGTCTTAAAATGGTAGTGCTTCTACAATAAGGGGAAAAATCCATTATTGTATTTTAAGGATTTTATTTCTTTCCTCCCTTCAGAATAATTCTTTTTAGCACTATGTGAAATAATTGCAATTGCAATTTTTATCATCAAAAGTGTTCTGAAGTAAATTGAAGGTGAAGTGGCCTAAATATAACACTTTGTACTATGATAATGGCTATTCTAGAGACCTGATGCTGGTGTAACACATGAATGATTTGACAGTTTCATGTCTAGTGACTCCAGATGGTATGTTTGTTCTTTGGTGGTATGCTGGATGTAAATCAGCACAATCAGGATCAATGTACATCCAATAACATTTTATTTCTTTATTTCCTGCTCATAGTTACTTCACCTAGTTATTAGACCCTTTTCACAGTATAACTCTGAATAGGCATGATGAGGATTTGCCAGTATCTTTTTTTTCTTTTACTATTCTGAAGCTAAACAGCTAACTCTATCCTTATTTTCTGGCTCCTGTAAGCTCGCTTCCACATAGCTAGTATTCTTATCTCTTGGATTTCAGCACATTCCTTTGAAAACATACATGTACTTGCATGTGAGTGTCAAAGAGTAGCTCCTGGAATGCTATAAGGAATTCTACAAAGGAATATGATCTATATTAAAGTTACCCTGTCAATATCAGTTCCATAATGCTTCATCATTATGAATAAGCAAACCAAGCAATAAAAATTCTGTTCACTCATAGTGGAGGTTCTACTCTGCACTCAGACTTCTAAGTAAACCTATTTCCTTTATGCCTCTGAATGAGCTTATATAACTATCAACCACTAAAACCCTAATGTGGGAAAATAAAGACCCATGGTTAACACAAGACTTATTTGACTGGACCACATATATTTCCTTATCTAGTAATTAAGATTTAAATTTTCAAATCAAAAAGTGCCTTTTTTATGATTTATCTTGAGACAGTTTTCAGTACAGATATCATTGCATTTCTTCAATTATTTTTATACAGCATAGTTTTCTAGTTTTGATCTTTTCTTTCTTCAGTATCCTGTAGTAAAGGTCACTTTGATTTTGACAGTAATGCTCCAGACTCAAAAGTAACCTTGAAGTATTTGTAGCTTTGGTATGGAGCAAGCTCTAGAACAACCCGTTACTAATAAAGTTGATTCTAAGGAGAATTAAAAATTTAACCTCACTGAAAGAGCTTATGAAATTTTCTTATGAAAATTCTTATGAAATGAAATTTTCTCCATAAACAAGTTTCTAGCTGACCTTAAAACTGGACAATCATGACCATTTATATTAGTTGACCTGTATTTTTGTGCATTGGTTTTAAGGCAGATGAGAATTGCAGAGAAGTAGACAGAAGTTAGAAGTTAGAAAATTTTAAATTGTGTGTGAGCTGATGAGATGATTCTTTCTTTGGTAATGCCACTTCTTGACTTCCTAAGAAATTTCCACAGTTCTGTTCAGGGGCAATATATATTGGCTGGTCTAAATACCTGCAAAAGATTTACACAACTTTGACTGCCTTTCTTGACACAAGCCAGAAAATAGATGCTTTTTCAAGCTCTGAGAATAGGTGAAGCTACAGGTAAAACCCATTACAGTCATTGTTCTTTTAATAAGGATAGTATAGTAGTGCAGGAAATACTGTGACTTACTGTGGAGCAACTGCAGTACTACTATTGTGTTTCCATGTCTCTCACTAGTCCTAGGTACAGCTGCTCTGGTCTGGAAAAACAGAATGGCTTAGGACTCTCATTACCCTATAAGCAAGAGAGTAGGCTTCAGTACATACAGCAAGTAGCTGGTTTTTAAAGATTAATGTTAATTCAAGAGCAATTTTATTGAACTTCAATTTCTGAGCATGTATTTGCTTTCAACCTAGACAGTGGCTTTTAGTACAGATTTTCTTAATCAGTTAAATAACAGGTTAGTTAATCAATACTGTACTAAGGAATCTCAGATATAATGTCACTTATATGTCACAGATTTTTACTTAGCCAGCACACAATACACAGTACCAGACTAACAGAAGTAGGGAACAAATACTGACAAAAAGCCATAAGAATGTGAGACAGAATGAGAGTTTAGAAGATCAAAGCCCACTGAGATAACCAGTACACCTTGTGGAAGAGTTTAGCTGCCATGTGTGGCAGAGCCATTGAGTTACCCTGTGTCTCTTAACTGCATTAATAAAATGATACTGATACTGTGTCTATTGCTCCCATTGGTTATTGTTTAGTCCTTGTCAATCTCTGCTCTGTCCTGTTGAGCTACTGGATGTGGAACCATGTGTACTTTTATTCATACATAGCAAAGGACATCATAAGGATTCTGAAAGGCATCACAAAAGAGAATTCACTGTCTAGATCCTTGGATGTTACTGCACAACAGCCCTAGAGATAATAGTTATCTGCATAAAAACAGAACTGTCATCTGTATGTGTTTTGCTATGCCCTGTACTTGAGCTCTCTAACCCCAATGTATTTCAGTTTTCTTCAGTCATTCTCTGCTGAGAATTCTGAAACATAACCAACCATCTTGAAAAGTTTTAGAGTGCTAGGCTGAAATTTTATATGAGGTTAGCACATTGTCTCCTCCTCAAGGAGATAGTAGATTTTATTTTCATATTACTTTAATTTAGTCATTCATGTAAAGTTCTATGTTACGCTGAATGTTATGATCAGGAATTTACCAGCAAACTTTTCACAGCCTGCACAAAACAGCCACACAGAGTTTTTGTAGTTTAAATCATGAGATGATCAAGAAGGTACCTGCACTTTGACTTCTAAATTAAACAGGAAGATTATGAAACACTGCTATATTCTGACTCTTTTTGATAGGATGTTCTCTCGTTTAAAGAGGGACTAACCTTTAACACACTCTATTCTGCTTATCCTCATTCTACTCTGGAGAAGTGATACCTCATTCACCATGGCTGAGGAAGAATAATTCTATTTTGTCAAAGTTCCCTTGCAACTGAAGCTGTATATCTGGGAAAGATTAATCTCTTCCCTGCCAACTTCTCCATACCAGTAAACCACACAAAGGGATATCTCACCAACATTGACTTAGTCTGTTTATGGAGTCTAAAAGACAGCCTTGAAATAGGTCACACACAGGCTAAATCCTGTGATTGTTGCCCTCATAGAGAGAGAAAATTAATTTTATATTGAAGTCCAGTTTAATTTGTCTGGGAACACAAATACAATTATGCATTAATGAGAATCATGTCATTACTTTATGACATTTCTTTAAACAGAATTAAGGTTTGTGTTTATTTAAGGATTTCCATAGCTTCATGTCTTCAGGTTTATTTTACTTTTACAGACTATATTTCTATTCCCTGGCTCATAAAATTTTGAGAAAGAATTAGACTATTGTTTGAGTATTTCACTCTAGAATCCTCAGTATTGTTTTTTCAGAAGCACAGATTTGATATGTTAAATACCAGGCATGCAGGTGAATAAACCAAGGAGGTAGAATAAAATTAGTTGCCACAATTTCTCTTAAAGGCTACATTATATCCAGAGCATGGTGCTCAGTGGTTCAGGGTCCTGATGCATATCAGGGACAAGTGCTGTCCCTCAGGGGTCTGTACTGGGCCCATTGTTATTTAATATCTTCAATGACACAGATGAAGGGGTTGAGTGCATCCTCAGCAGGTTATCAGATGACACCAAGCTGAGTGGTGCAGTTGACAGCCCTGAGGAACAGAATGCCATCCAGAGGGCCCTGGAAAAGCTCAAGCAGTGGCCCATGGGAATCTCATGAAGTTTAACAAGGCCAAGGGCTGGTGCTGCACCTGGGTCAGGGCAGCCCCCAGTGCCAGCCCAGGCTGGGCATGAACAGATGGAGAGCAGCCCTGCCCAGAAGGGCTTGGGGGTGCTGGGGGTGAGAGCTGGACATGAGCCAGCCATGGGCACTCCCAGCCCAGAGAGCCAAGTGTGTCCTGGGCTGCACCCAAAGCCCCGTGGGCAGCAGGGGAGGGAGGGGATTCTGCCCCTCTGCCCTGCTCTGCTGAGACCCCACCTGCAGAGCTGCCTCCAGCCCTGGGCTCCCAGCACAGGAAGGACATGGAGCTGTTGGAGAGAGTCCAGAGGAGGGACACCAAGGTGATCAGAGGGATGGAGAACTTCTGCTATGAGGAAAGTCTCTGAGACTTTTCAGCCTGGAACACAAAAGGATTCTGAGGGATGTAATTGTGGCCTTGCAGAATTTGAAGGGAGTGTCCCAGCAAGATGGAGAGAGACTTTTTACATGTAGTGACAGGACGAGGAGAAATGGCTTCAAACTGACAGAGAGTAGATTTAGATGTGATTTTAGTTCCTGTGAGAGTGATAAGGACCATAAACAGGTTTCTCAGAGACACTGTGGGGTTGTTCAAGGCCATGTTGGACGGAACTCTGAGCATCCTAATCTAGTGGAAGATGTCTCTACCCAACACAGTGGGATTGGAATGAGACAACCTTTAAGGTCCCTTCCAACTCATGCCTTTCTCTGATTCTTTGATATTTGGCATGACAAGACCAAGGAACATACATGAGTGTTTGGGCACTGTCCTCCCAGATTTTCCATCTGTCAGGAACCACAGCTGTTAGAAAAGGGGATGTCAGAGAATTCACAGGCATTACTGGCAGGAATTTCACAGAGGGCTTTGATTTGTGTTCTTTTGTGTGCCTATGGAGGGAAAAAGATGGCTGTGTATATTGATTCAGATCCCAGAAGAGTGTCTGAAATGAAGATATTCAAGCTGAACTTCTTGTCTAGCTGAGAGTAAGAGGTGATTTCTGAATGATACTTGAAGCCCTTTCTCTCACTATTATTGTTACACAGAGCATTTATTAACTAAATCTTAATCATTGTTGTCAAATTTAGCATGCTTGCTCATGCTTCTGAAATTCTCCATGCTTTCCCTCAGGGGAAGCAGATAGAATTATGTGGTGTGTGTAAACAGGGATTAATTTAATCTTCAGCCAAATTCACACATTGCTGTGTAGCTGGTTTGCATAGGATTATGAAAGCAATTTAATTAGATACAATCAGACATCTTGATTTTTGAAGATACATATATTTCTATTTTCAAAAAAGATTCATTCATCATATCTCCTGATTCAAACTTAAAAGATTAAGAAAAAAAAATTAAGTTTGCATTGCAGTGTATATACAATGGGAAGAAAAGTTGCTTGTAATACAGGAAAGGGAGTTGATTTGATGTCTTTCTTAAAGCTTCAGCCCCCTCTGCAAAATGGCCATCTTGTTCAGGGATATATGGTGAAACAACATTCATAACTTGGGACACCTTGCTTATTTTGATTCTCACCACTGTTCATCACTTGATTGAGTCACATTTATTCTACAATGTACGAATGGAGTAATGAAAAAAAAATCCCTCATATTCCCTGCCAAAACAAAGCAAACAGAAAAAACAAACATATGCTTCATGTGCTACAAGGAGCTGAAAAAATATTAGGTGCCAAACGTGATACTCTTTTACAATTTTGAATATTGTAGCTAAGTAATTTCCATCTTAATTTTAAGCTGCCTTTTTTTTTTTTTTTTTTTT
>WEIU01024477.1:23710-34809 GCA_013389925.1 Aegithalos caudatus
CAAGATTATCTCTGGCTAAAACAAGCACTCACCTATTTCATTTGAATATTCTCTCTGTAAGCACCTAAAGATCACATGGGTTTTTTTCCTCTTTGCTTCTTGTGAGGTGGATAAGAAGATGGCTCTAATGGGTTGACAGTGATCATTTTCCTTGAAAATAAGAACTGACTATTTTGAGGAGTACAGAAGAAAACAGAAATCACCTAAACAAGAACTCTGCAATAATCACTGGCTAGAGTAAAAACAAATGCTCATGAAAATAAAAACACACTACTCAATTCCCTCTGTAGTTCAAGCATAAGGCCTGAATAATATAATCAGTGTTTATAGGTTTAGTTGTGCCCTTGATGCAGAAATAAGGGAGAAAACCTTGGCCATGTGGGAGCTCTTGATTGAGTGAGGCCTTGAACAATGTCCTAGCTCTATCTTAGCGTGCTCAGACAACAGAGCACTCGTGAAGCTTTACTATTTTGAACAAGTTCTAAATCCCCTCAAATGCCAAAATATTTGATGTGTGACAAAGGAAACATCTACTACAGCTTAAGAAACATCAACATTAATATTTCTTGTCCTCTGTAAGCAGCCACATAAACAGAGAGCTGTGAACATGTCCTCATTCTACTGACTGAGTAAACTGGGAGGGGTAGTGGTGAAAATAAGAGGCTATAGATGCAAACAGTTTTTGCCTGTCACCATGATTACACCCATCCTTCCTCAGGTCTGAAGTGATGTGCCAGACTAATTTGTTTAGCAGCTGAAGTCCAAATAAGTTTTTATTACAGAAGCACTCTATTAATGAGTCTTATTGGACAAAGATATGAAAGAATGAGTATGTTTGTCCTGACCATTGATCTGTAAGGCACTTTTGCAGTTACTTTAGTTAATATGTATGACGGTTGTAGATGTCCCAGGAGTCTTTGTGCAAATCCAGATCTCAGCTGCCACTTGTTCATCACTGTACATTGCTTTCATTTCAAAAAGAGGGGTCAGGGTGGTATTCAGAATTGAGGTACAAATCATAGAACCAAGGAAGGGGGAGTTGGGAACCAGGGGGTTCAGACACATTGGCCTCATGAAGGAAGATGTTAAGTGGGATAAACAACACTTCTTTAACACAGAAAACAAACAAAACAGTAATGATAATAAAAATAACCCAAAGTACAGCCTTTAAAATTGAAGATAGCTGTCCTGAGAAGAGGTTGTTCAGCCAGTGTCTTGGTTTGGGAAGACAGGTATCCGTCCAGGAAAACTGGAGTTTTCCCGGAATAGAGAATGTAACCCCTCCCCCTTCCCTCCAAATTATTATAATTTCGCAATTAAGGGCTTTCAGGCAAAATTATGGAAAGGATAACAATCTCTTTACTAATATTATAACAGTGCAAACAAAACAGTAACTATTACAGAAATAATACTAAACAGAAAAAAAAAAACAAAAAAACAAGGCGAGACCTTAAGAGTTTTTGTTCTCACAAAACCTCGAGGCNCCAGTGAAGAAGATGATACTTGTCCTGTAGCAGCAGCAGCAGCAACAGCAGCCATGACACAACCTGCCTCCCCGAAGCCAAGGAAGCCACACTCCCCCCGAACCCAAAAAACTTCTCTCTCCCCCCCAACCTTTCCTGCCAAGCACTCACGAGCACCCATAAGCACCCAGCAATTAGTTACCTAGCAACCTGATGGGACAAAATTCCCACAGTAAAGAGAAACAAATTCAACCCTCAACAGCCAGTCTTCAGATTCCCCTTTGATGTTACTTATTAGTCCTTGCATTTTCTTGACTGTGTCATGGATGTCTTCTTTCTTTGATGTTTGGTTCATGCAGCAGAGACCCTCGAATTCTGTGCAGTTGTGATTGTGCAGTAGCAACAGGAAGTCAATCACCACCCTATTTTGTAGGGTGGCCTGCCTAAGTATTTCCTTGCCTGATAGGGGAATCACCCATGGCGGTTGAGGTCAAATTGGCTTGTTTAGCCACCCAACACTCTAGGTGGCCCAATACACCTAGAGCCTTTGTTACTGAAACCCAGGGAAAAAAGATGGAAACAGCAGCTATTTTAGTTCTTTGCCCAATGAATAATTTCTGCATCACGTTTTTGTCCAAAATATTCAGGCTTCTCTTTTGGATGCCAAATTATTCTTTGTTTTCCAGTTGTCAATTTGGGTTTTGTTGGTGCTCAAAAATGACAACCATCCGAGGATGCACAGGCCTCCTATTAGGTGAGAGGGGATGCTGGCCCAGGTGTGGTCACCACAGATTAAAAATAAACCTTTGTCCAAACTAAGGGGGTAATGGCGGGTGGTGAAGGCCATTGTGACTTGGCTGATTGAGTCGCACCACTGGGCTGCATGGAACTGCTTATTGAACTGTTTAATCTCAGTGTATTGATAATAGCAATAAGGGTGAAAATCAAAATGAATGCAAAAACATGTGGGAGAAGAACGTAGAATCTCAAACTCTTGAGGCTCACTGGTGACACGGCCCACATCTCTTATGTGAGCCCTTTCTGCTAGCCCAGACTGCTGCAGGAACTATGCCAAAATAGGGGGCTGTCCCCAAGCCCTCTGTGGCTTAGGTGACAGTATGACTGTTCTCTGCTGTGAGGCTGGATGATATCTTGTGTGAAGGAGCACAGCAAAGAAGGAAGGAGGGACGCTGGTGTACTGTATTCAATATCTGTTTATTCCCAGATGGGAAGTAGAGACCAGAGTCCTCAAATAAAGGGACACACGGGGTTTTAGCTGGGGGATGAACAGGGGTTGGATATCTGACATCAACCAATGAGGGGAGGAACATAAGGTGGGGGGGGGCGTACAATGCATAAACCAATGAGAGTGCACAAAGGCAGGAAATAGTCTGAACTAGCCATTGAAGCCTTGAAGACTGCAAAACAGATAGGGAACAATCCAGAAGAAAAGGAATGACTCAGGAAGGATTGACAATTCTGTAGGAGGAGGGAAGGGCAGGTCTAGGGAAGACTGACAACTCAGTGGGTATAATTAAGGAAGNNNNTGGTATAAGTAAGGAAGGGTCTGGAACAAGGGTAGGGTCAAGGGTAGGATTGATAGGGGATTGGGCATGGTTTAGGGCAGGAGAGTACTGAGTGGGAGGAGGGAAGAACCCAAAGAATCCAAAACAACAAAAGGAATTTGAATTAACTAATTAACCCACTACCACACCCTGGTTGCCCAAGGCAGGATGTTCTGCCAATCCCACCACAGAAGGAGGGGGTTGGTCACGGGGCCTTCACCTGGGCAGACAACTGGGTTGGAGGGAATTTCAGCTGATTGATTTGATTTTGGATTTCTCTCAATTTGGTGGGGTATTCCTCAGGCTTCAATGGGACCCCCACTAGGCATGTTGACAAGGGGTTCTCTGTTGCTGCTGCTGACAGGCAGATGTGGTCCTGTCTGAGGGTCTCTGCCACTGCAACCCAGACATTCTTTCTGGGTTGCGGGACAATCCATGCCTCAGAAGACCATACCATGATGGTGGCGGTGATGAGGACCCACACTAAGTATGACATCCTGAGGATGTTATCTTCCTAGAGGGTGTGAACACAAGACGAGTTAACTAACCTTTCAGAAATCATCAACAAACATATTCAACAAAGGAAAATCAGGATAAAAAGGGGTCTGGTAATCTCCTTTCCTACCAAGGTGATGTTTGTTGCATGCCACTGACACATCACCACTATGGTCTGATGGTCTTGTTGGATGTTTGGAGTGATACGGTTTTACTCACTTTTGCAGGATCCACTGCAGTCCCTGGGGTATGGCACACAAGCATAACCAAGCCCCCATGTCACCAGCTTGTATGGCCCCTCAACTGCCTACTCTCTGGGTTCCTTACTAAAACAGGTGTTCTTTGGACCTGTGTTCCCCATGGGGGGAGAAGTGCCTGACCACTTTGGGGGGGTTCATATTTTCAAAGGAGTAGTTTAAAAAATTGTTGGTAAAAGAAGGCCTTGCATAACTTTCCTTGTGGGGTTAGCTCTCTACTGCTCTCCCATTGGTGTTCCAAGGCCCTTTTGAGCAACTGGTGGGCTCAATCGCAGCTTGACCAGTGGGGGACTGAGGGATGCCATATTTATGCTCAACTCCCCAATTCTGCAGGAAGTTATTAAAGGCCTTGGAAACATAAGCAGGGCCATTATCTGTTTTAATTTCTTTAAATGGACCCCCAGTACTGAAAAGGCTTGCAGCAAGTGTTTTACTGCATGCTCACCTTTCTCTCCTGCATGGGGAGAGGCATAGACTGGTCCAGAGAAGGTGTCAATGGAGATATGCACTTATTTCATTCTGCTGAATTCAGGGATATGTGTGACATCTGTTTGCCAACATTCACAGCTTTCCAACCCTCTGAGGTTAACTCCAGCACCCAGTGATGGTACTGCTGGGTGCTGGCAGTGGGGACATGCGGCCACAATGGCTCTGGCCTGATAGCACTTGAGATGGAACTGCTTGGCCAAACCAGACACATTCTGATGGAACATCTGATCGCTCAGCTTTGCCTGTTGGAAAACATCAGGAAGCCTTGCCAGACTAACAGCAGCGGCGGCAGCTAGGGAATCCGCTCGATGATTCCCTTCTGCAATTGGGCCTGGCAAATTGGTATGTGATCTCGTATACGTAACAAAATAAGGGTGCTCCTGCTGGGAGATGGCATAAATAAGTTTTGAGAGCAACTCAAAAAGTGTCTTGTTTGAAATTTCCCTGAGAACATCATGTTCCCTGGGTACCACACCAGCAACATAGGCTGAATATGTAACTAAATTGAGCAGCTCCGAAAACCTCTTAAAAGCCTAACCAAGGCAGCCAACTCAGCAATTTGATGGGATCCCTCAACATACTTAACATTTGTCTCCCACTGCTGAATTTGAGGATCCTTCCAGATCATCACTAACCTGCTCTGGATGCATTGGTGAAAACTGTTACAGCTTTGAGAGGCTTACAGCTCTTTTTTTCTTTTGGTACCAATTGGAATTTGGAGGCAAATAATTTGTGGGCAGGGGTGTAGGCAGAAACTTGTCTGCTTTAGCTTTTGAGTGCAATCTGCAGCGCATCATGATTCTGCAGATGTTCACAGATTTGCATGGTCAAGCTGATCGGCAAGTTTATGCGTGTGAAATCACAACCAGCCTGTTCTAGAAGCCTTGTCCTGGCTTTCCTGACCAGCTGTGCCATCAGCTCTTGTGGCTGTGTGATGTTTTTGGACTGATGGTGACTGAGGAAAACCCTGCACTTTGCAGTTTGCTCTCCCTAACCTACCCAGTGTAGGGGACAGGGTATTAGGACAAGGGGTTGAGGGAGGAGAAGACTTAGGAAGAACTGGTGAAGACCAGGCAGGTTGTTTGTTCACTTTGTCTTGATTGTTCTTAGTATTTCGTTCTTTAGTCACTGCTCAAATTATTACAAATATATGGAAAAATCAATCCCTGGAGGAGTCACCATTTCTTGTCAAATCCATGATTTTGAAGCCAACTTCATTCCAAGAACCCACAGTTTTCACAATCTCAGGGGACAAATTTGAAAGTGGAAAAACAACAAGTGGACAGAACTTTTTAGTTGCCCCTTTGAAAACTTCACCCCTTCCCCACCTAGCAGGGGTCTTTGCTCTGGAACAGGGTCCTTCTGGGTGTTAAGGGATTGTCCTATTTGTCCCCAGCAGCTCTGCTGTGCAAAAAACAGCGTGCAGGCTCAGGGACCGCTGACACACCAAGGCTACTGTAATCCAGAGGAAAATAGATCCACAACAGGAAGTAGATCCACCGGCTCAGCCTTCTCTGTTGTTGTATTATGTTAATGTTGTTGTACAACATAATTATTGTTGTACAACATAATTGCTGTATTATGTTAATTTCCTCCCCTCTGTTTTCCGGTTAATGGAACATTCCAAGTTGTCAGTCCTCCCAGTCCCCTCCTCTGGCCCTGTCACTTGACTTCTAGAAGCATGGGAACTGGAAGGAGGGGCGTGGGAAGTGGAAGTAGCAAAAGGGTAGGCCAAGTTGCAGGGGGAAGAGGAGGTGTTGTAGGCGAGGCAGCAACAAGAGTGGGTGGGGTGTTTCCCAGGGGTTTCTGGAGGTGGAGTCAGTGGAGAAGGAGGGGTCTGAGGGAAAAGGAGAGGGAGGAGTTTGGGACAGGAAAGTGTTGGGCAAGGGAAGAAAGGGATTTTGGGGAGGAGAAGGGAAAGGGATTCTCCAGGAGCCATTTTGGGGAGGAAGGTGGAGAGGGTGAATGAGGCAGACTGGGCGAACAGGGTGGAACCTCAAAATGAATAAACTTTGGGGTCTGAACTGGGGTAGAGGGTATATGGGAAAGGTTTCTGGCAGCATGGCCAGTGCCACCAGAGCTAGGGGGCTGGGAAAGGTGTTGAGAGCCAGGGATACTAAGGCTTGCCTGGCTACCCTGCTCAGTGCGGTCTGCTCTGTGTGTCTCCCCCAGAGTGGGACGAGGGGTCCAGGAAGATGGGATAGAAGTAATTCGGGTGGAACTTGCTGGTTGCTTCTCCATTCCTTCTTTTTCCATTAAGATAAGCTGAATTAGAACAAATAAAGGAAATAATTTAGATGCCGAGGTGTCCCCCTGGTCCATCAAATCAGTTAGTTTTAATCCAACTCTGTCCCAAAAGGGAACAGAGGTCATGTCTGAAGGGGACACCTGGGGGAAATGAAGATGCAACCAATGGGCTAACCTTTATAACTACCCTTTAGAAAAACATTTCCCTCCATCCTCCAGGATTCCTGCAACTTGGGTATAGATCCCCCTCTGCTGAACAGAAAGATTGGCACCCATCCTGCTGTTTTGTCTGTTCAGACACTCCACTCCACTCCAACCACAACTGCAGCAAAAGGAAAACTCAAAGAAATGAAAGCAAGGGTCTGGGAAGGAATCTGGGAAGGGATATCCCTTACTCAAGAGGGTGCCCCCCAGCCGCACACACACAATCTTCCCACAAGAAATTCTTCACATTCTTCCCAGACAGGGGTGCTGCAGCTGTAGTCCTGACCTTGAAGGCAATCCCTTGTGCCACAAGGTGTGGTGGTGCAGAATTATTTGCATTCACTATTCTATTTTGTAACAGTTCAAGTTTATTCATTTTTTATGGTTTATGTGACTTGTTATATGTACATTTGATGGTTCATTCTATGTACCCCCTTTTCAGTCTCCATTGTTGGTTTCTCCCATACCTACCCCCTGTCAATCCAGTTGTCCCCTACCCCCTTTTCCCTGTCAGTCATGGTCTGGCCTCTCTCTGTCTTCTGGAAAGATCCAGGGAGAGCATCGAGTGATTGGCAGAGGCCCGGGAGTTCCCCCTTCCCTTGTCCAGGATTGAGTGATAAGTCGTCAATCCCAAACAAAGCCACTCCTAAATACTTTCCCATTGGACATGTGTTATCCCACTCCTGTGATCCTCTCCTATTCTTAAACTGTGTGCACCCAGGATCTGTGCTCTGTCTGGGCAGGATTCCTGAAAATAATTCTCCAGCCTCGTTCACTTACATAGAGTTCACCTTTCTTCTTTTGCTTCAACCACGCTCCTTCTTAGCCTCAGAGCAAAGGGCCAACTGTGCAGGCAGTGGCTCCAGTGCCACTCTGCAGTCCTGTCGTCTGTGGTGATGAGGCTAGCCAGGGGACAGTCACGCACAGCAACAACAGGGGTTGCTGCCTTTGTCCCCGGGACCGCCACCAAATAAAACTCGGTCTGCTCCACTGGGGTAGCTGACAGCCAAAGAGTTTTTAGTCCACTCCATTATGGGGTCTTTGCCCTCAGGGAGGCCCCACATTGGGCACCAGCTGACATGGTCCCCAAATCCACTAGTGTCCTGGCTAGCTCTTGGGAAAGCACCCTGGTGTCTCACCAGGTGTGGAGAGTTGCCTTGGTGCGGGTGTTTGTCTTAGGCAGAACCTTTAGAGCCACTTGCTCTAAGACTCAGGGTTGAGAGACATCAGGGATTAGGTAAAGAGTAGGAGGAGACTCTCTTTCTGGGGTTCCAACAGGGTAGGTTTATTACTGCTGAAGGGTTCAGAGGAGAGAGCCCTGAACAGGGGGAGAACATGGCTTTTTAAATGGGGGTGGAACAAGGGCTGGATACATAACCATAACATTTGGAGGTTGGGTATTGTTTCTTTTGTGCTTTTTCCATTAAGTTGCTGGGTAACTAATTGCTGGGTACTTAACCAAGACAATAGGGTGGCCAAGCATGAGTTTCAGAGCTGATATTTTCAGCTTAATGGGCCGTTGACGCTCACCAATGACATGAGACATTACATCATCCCATTGGGAGATGCTCTGCCCAGCTGGGAGGGACTCAAGCATTCCTACCTAGATAAAAAGGGGAGACGTAAGAACAACGTAAGAACAAGGGGACCAACAAGGCATCGAGGAACATAGAACTGTGGCAGGGACTGGGGAAGATTGACAAATTGATGGGAGGAGAGAAGGACAGGTCTAGGGAAGATAGGCAACCAGGGCAAAACCAACAGTGTAGGGGAAAGGAACCGTCCATCAGGGATAAGAAAACAAACACTGCAACAAATGTCCCACTCTTCCTCCTTCCCCTTAGCTTTATGCGCTTTGCATGACACCACATGGTCTGAGATATGCTTGCTGTCAGCTGCCGTCAGCTGTCCTGGCTGCATCCCCTTCCATCTCCCTGTATACTCCCAGCCTACTCACTGGTGTGGTGGGGGGAGGAACCGAAAAGACCTTGAGTGAGAACTGCTCAGAAGTAATTAAAACATTCCTGAATTATCAACACTGTTTTCAGCACAAATCAAAATATAGCCTCATTTGGCTGCTCGAAAATTAACCCTACCCCGGCCAAAACCAGAATAGACCATTGTCCTTTGAAAGTATTACACCCTGAAGACATTGTTGACTCTGGTAGATGGCAAGCAAGAAAATGTAGAAGACTTCTTATCTAAGTACCGCAGTAATAATTTTTAATGATTAAACTGTGCTTTTCTTAATTTGAAGCCCTAACTTTTTAGATGGTTATCAAGCTTTGTGTACTACACATATTCAATCCTCAGCTTCATATCTTGCTTTTAAAAACTTACCAAGGAGAGATGAAGGAACCTGCTAAATAAAAGCGCTCATTTACTAGTACATTTTTTGAGACTTAAAATTAAATTTTATTCTCTGTTGAAACTTGAAAATCATAGCAGGTTCCGTCCTGCTTCGGTTGCCTGAGATATTTGTATCTTCTTTCCTGATAAACTCATAGAAATGAACACTTTTTTGCTGCTGCTTGTATCGTCTAAGAGGGTTTTCAGATGTAATGCGAGTGTACTATATTTGAAGAGACATCCTTTGTAAGGCTGCGTGATGCAATTCTTTGTTTTAAAGCAGCAGAATTCAGACTAAAAATTATAGGTTTTAATTAGTCTACCTACTCAAGAAGAAAAAAAAAAAGATTGATAGAAAAGGATATGTAATTTCCTGTATGATCAGCGGATCAGTGCGGCACTGCCCAAAATGACCTTAGGGAACACTACAATAATGACCAAACCACTCTAAAAATAGGACACTTCTCTCTGGACTGCTGTAGAAGTGTTTGTCCTATGTCCTGAAGAAAAAAAAACTCCAGATATCTTTAGTATATATATATATATATATATATATAAAGGATGAACAAAAATAACAAAAATATAACATCCTGTTTTCAAAGGAGCAGTGTGTACAGAAGCCTAATTGAAATGGAAGAAACTCAAGTATTTCATCCAAAGAAGCCATTCAGGTCTATCTTTTAAGAGACAGTATCAGGCCTGACTCTTCACTCGTCTTTAGGCAGGGTCCTGCATGCGCAACCAGAAAACGGTGTTCGCTTTAACATCAGCAGGGTAATATACTCCAGATAAGCCACTCTTCTTTCCCTACCCCTTCTGGTATGGAAGGGACTAAAAAGGAGATATTGTGTGTTGAAATAGCAACTTATTAAAAAAGTGCAAAAGAATGGAATAGGACACACGTACCAACAGCAATGTTAAGAAGAAAAGTATACAACAAAGGGAAGGTTATTTTACCAACAAAAAGGTATAAGAACCTTTAACTCACACTGTGTGCTGATCTGGGTACTTAGCTCTATCTACTTCACTCTGATCTTTGAAATAGATGTGAACCCAAGAATTAGTGAATGTTGCGGAAGGAATTTTATATTGGCTTTTGCCCAAATCCAACAGCAGCAGTGAGATAGGCTTTTCCTGAAAGTTGCTAGCAACCTTTCAGATATTACAGTTCGCTGAGAAGCAGAGGTTTAATTCCTTCCTGCCAAAGGAATGACTCAAAGCTAGGTTTTGATTTCCTGTTTTCTTCATGGCATTGAACAAAAGCTGGGCAGTGTCAGTAAGATCTCTGTCATCATTATATCTTTAGGAGAATAATGTTTTCTGACTTCTAGGACGAAATTCTGGATTTAAGGACCAGCTGGTGCTTAAACCCCAATATGGTGGAGTTTCAAGTGAATGTTAGTTTAGGTGCTTTTAATACTGTTTTGAAACATTATGAACTCCTGTATTTTAATTCCATTCTCTGGCATAAGTGATTAAAAGTTATTGAGGGCCTAATTTACTGAGGGCTAAGTCCTTTCTTCGATTTAGTGATAATCCTCCCATAATTTCAGTAAGGATTGAGAAAATCTACTGCTCTGTTTAGTTCACCTATCTAGTAAGCCATTAAAAATTACTGCTTGGTGAAAGTAAGCCAAAAGGGAAAATAAGTAGGAAGAAATCCAGTAGTAGGCCCAGTATTTCTTTTTAGGGTGAAAGAGGGAAGAAAAGATTTGCAGCATGCTGTTCAGGTCAACTTTAAACATAATGTGTAATATGAAAACTGCTCAACTGAATCTTACAAAAGGACCAGCACAGTTGAGCTAGTTTTTTTTTACACTGATTCACAAATTCACGAATTCTGTATCTTATTCCTCATGAACCGTATGGGTATTACATTTAAAGAATGTAATTGTAAGCTGTATTCTGAGAGTTCAGCCTATTTTGTGATAAAATTTTGCCAAAAAAAATCATATGAACACTCTTTTCTAATGAGAAGAAAATACTGAAGCTGTGAAAAAGCTGCATGAAAAGCCAGGGAAAAAAAAAAA
>WEIU01024480.1:2810-13993 GCA_013389925.1 Aegithalos caudatus
CAAATACATCAAAATCCTGTATGCCAGATGAAAGATTTAGTGGAGTGATGTGTCTGGAAGGCTGGATGCAAAAAGAGAAAGCTTCAATGATTAGGTTTGAGAGTTAGAACTCCTGTGCTAGTCTTCTGCACTTTAGCAACTAGGTTGACAGTGTAGAAAAAAAAGCTGTTAGAAAAATCTAGAAGCCTTTAACAGTTTGGGTGGGAAAGAGGGAAGCAAGAGAACAAGGCTGAACTGTAAAACAGCTAGACATAAAATGTGTCTATTTCTAACAAAATGTAAATGAGTGGATGAGGGTGAAGAGAACGAATAAACAGCAGATGGAAATCATGCAGACTATAGAGTCCAAAAAAATAATCACTTTGTCGTGGTGTATGACTGCATGTATCTTTTTTGAAGGCTTCCCGTGTCATGCTTAGGCATCTTCTCTAACCAGGTCATGAGCAGCCTTGTGATGATGTCCAGAGGAGTTTTGTTTTAAGCAGCGCCCTGTTTGTTGTCATGTTGAGAACATTTTTTTTTTAATTAAATGGTTTTATACTTTTTGGCCTTACATCCTTTGAGACTAAATTAACTGATTTCCAGCAGATCTGTTTTTTGCGTGCTCAAACTTAGTTTAGTGTGTCCCAAAACAGGAGTGATTTGCTTGAATTTGCTTTTGAATTTGTTTATGGATATAGGAAAACAATGATTGTGTTATGTCTTTAGTGTATGTTGCAATATATTTGATGATATATGTGTAACACAAGTAATTATTGGAATTCCATGTTAAAGATTTCAAACTTTGAAGTGAAATTAAATCATCTNGTTTTTTATCTTAAAGTTACTGGAAGCCTTTCTCTTGATGGATGTATCTGCACAGTTGCACATGTATTCTATCATCACAGAACAGGTTTAATGCACCATGTTACATTTTGGATTAGCAGTACAACTACTATATCAGAAGAGATAATTTTCTATTATAAAGGCGGAGGGAAAAATAATTTCAAGTTAAGTCCTAAGGATTATGTGTTTCTGGAGTTCTAAATGTATAATTTTTTTAGATTGAAACTGCAAGTTTCAATGTTCATTGTTTAAAAATACAGCTATGGAACTTCCTTTTTAATGTGAATGGAAGGAATATTTCCTTAAACATAGGAAGAATATTAGTGACAATCTTCAGGATATGGCAAAGGAATGTTCACAGTTCACATTTTCTATAAATGCTTGATGGAAAACTGTTTATGTATACATAAGGCCTTCTATGGATGACAAGTATATAAGAGCTGGGATAAAGAATACCTGTATTTACCCACAAAATTGTTTACAAAAGACTGAAGCATTGTGGTGGATGATGCAACATTAGGAACTATGCCAAGAAAGGTATCACATAAGGCTTGTCTACATGAAGAACTAGCTTAAAATATCTGTCAAAGAGTAGCTCTTCTACAGTAGCTCTCTGAGAGGATGTAAAGAGCATCTTTTTTAGTCCACTTTGAAAGTGGATTTAGCTAAACCACTGGAAAGATTTTAGTAAGAGTCTGTGGGGGAGTTGAATGGAATAGGTGCAGTACTTCTATGTTTTCAGAATACCCTCCCCACATAGATTTGTCTTTGCAGCAGTTTTGACTGTTTCTAGGACAATTTTCCTTTTTGGTTCATGACAACAGAAAACTTTTAAAGTATATTTATGAATTAATAAGCATACAAATTAAAGCACTTAAAATGCTATGAATATAACAATGCTGGTCATGAGCAGTTAAATATGCTATATAAACAATGATTATAAATTTCTGCCTCATAGTTGATAGCAGAAATCAATTCAACCTGTGCAACTTTAAAGATCATAAAACTCCTGTATTTTTGGCACAGAAAAGGCCAGAACTTTTCCAAACAAGCCAGATGGAAAGTCAGGTTCTGGAATCCTTCAGCTTTTAAGGCTGGATGTGAATAACAAAGCAAAACACATATCACAGACATGGTCAGAAAGCCTAATATATTTTAGCAGCAGCCTAGGAAAAATTTTGTTGCATGTTTAATGCTAAAAAAAGGTGGTGCTTAGCAATGTTGCACCAGAAGAACTGAAGCGGAACAGGATGCAATTCAAGTTACCATCTCTGTCACAATGATCTCAACAGATTCTTCTAATGGTAAAAGATATAATTTTGTATGTGCTTCCAAAGTAATGTGTGTCACTCTCATCAGAGGCTTTGACATGTCAATATATTATTCTATTATATAATTTTGCATTCTCACAGTTAGAATAAATCATTTTATAGTAAAATTCCAATATTTAAATCTTTCAGCTGTATATACTGTACTAAAGTTTAAAATATGATTCACAAACAGAAGATGGTATAATTCATGATGAATCCTTTCAGAGAAGGTGGGTTAAATGTATTCTCTGTGTTAAGGGACTTTCTTTGTAATCCACTGTGTCATTCACACTCTGTTCTCATGCTTTGCTCTGCTTCAAATGGGGTATTTCTGCCTCTTCCACTGGAGACAACACGTGTGCTGTAAGAGTTCAGCATAAACAGTACAATGGAATGATGTGCCTTTCTAATGTTGTTTAGGTTCTCACCTCCTTGGGAAAGACACAGCCCCTTTGCCTGTATGTGTGTACTGTGTGAAAAGCTTTGTGTCAGAAATGGGGGAGACTTGGCAGGTTTTGGTGTTTGCAGTGTGTGACCTGCCCTGGCTGAAGCACCCAGAGGCTCCTACGAGGGCCCTGCAGCTGCTTGTGGCACAGGCGGCTGGGTCTGTCAAGCTTCATCTACGTGGAAACCCCTCAGCTGCAGAGAGCCAACCATTGGTCTTGCCTGCCTTTTTACATGGTAAAATATTTAGCCTCTGGTTTTGTTTGTAAAATTGTTTTGGTAAATGTATCACTTGTATCTAAGAGCAAGTCTTAGCAGTAGGACGGGAATAGCTATTCATGACTGGGAAATTGTCAAAGAACAAAGCTTAGTAAGAGCCAAAATAATAAAGAAATTGATCCCACTCCTCCACCAGTTCAGTCTGCACATATTATCTGAATGTGGTGTCAAAACAGCATGGGCGGCTATAATAGATTAAAACCGCTTTTTGTCTTTTTTTTTTCCTTGAAAGACCAAACTTTTCTGTTACTGTGTTTGTGACTTTGCTTCAAGGACATAGGGCTAGACTTTACGGTTTGTTTAGCTATGAAGGGATGACAGACTAGGGGGGTGGTAAGGGGAGCTTAGTTTTGGAATGTAAATACATGTAGAGCTCTTCTCCTTTTGTTTAGCATCTCTTTAAACTAAGACAAAAAAAATCAGTGAATGAATGAATAGCAGCATGGTGAAATACCTAAATGTTTGAGTTAAAATTTTTGGATGTTTGAAATCCTATTTGGATCCTTTTCCCAGATCGCTGTGCATTCATATGCACTCAGCAGGAAACTTCATGGAGATGCACATTTGGGCAGAAGGTCTTTGGCGGTGCCTTTTTCTTAACTTGCGTCTTTTCTTCTTTTGAAGAAAGTAATGGCTTAAGTCTGACTGAAGAACAATCTTTTTTGTATGTTCCTTATAAGAATTTACTTATGGTTCACAGATTTTACCCACCATCTATGTCTGCAGTCCTTTGGATTTAAAACAGCATATATCCCTCTGCAGACAACAGGAAACGCCAAATTAAAGACTTAATGACATACTGCTGAAAGAAGACAAAAGGTGACAAATTATAAAACAGCCAGCTAAACTTTTAAAGAAAACGCTGGAAAAAAATCCCACATTCAAACAGCTTGAAAAGGATACAGATATTGTTACATTTGCAGACATGTTAATAGAAATTAGACTGAATCGTACTGAATATAAACTTAAACATTTAAAAAGAACAGGTTTCAAAAAAGTAGTATTTTCCTAGAACAATGAAAACAGCTTCTGAGTCATTTTTAAAAAGTGAATAATATGTTTTAACCTTATTATTAGATGTCTAAACCATAGACTCCATTTTTGTAATTGTGAAACCAGTGAAAATATGACTTCTGTCCTTTAAAAATTATTAATCTCTGTTTCTGATGTAAGTGGAGTTGTGTTCATTTCCCCTGCAGTTGTGGCTTGGCTGTGTTCTCCAGACTGGCAGCCTCTAGCTTGATTTACTATGGGTGGAACATCCTTTGATCTCCTGTTGAGTTCTGGAGAGATGGTGGAAAAGGAGCAAGATAAGTGAAAAAGAGAGGGGAGGGAGAAATATACAGATGAAAAAGCAAAGTAACAGACCTTCCCTCTCTGATGCTAGGGACCTTAATCTTCTAATTTATTTAATCACTTTAATATTTACATTCTTTGATGGTAAACATTTTATGTTTTAATATCCTTGATGCCATTAACTTAATTTTAGAATATAACACTTAAATTAATAAGAAGGTGCTGCTTTTCATCAGGAAATGGCAAAAATGTGAATAATTTTCAACTGATAGTTTTGAGAACAGTTCTGTTGTATTTACATTAATCACTGCTCCCGGTTTACCTTTAAGATTCATACTTAAAGGATTAACAACTCATAGCTTCCTCATACAAACCTGAAATCAGACCAGAGAGAATGTGTCATTAACTTCACAGTAAACAATCATCATGATAAGACTCCTGTGAATCTTTTTATTCATATGCTCTTAAAATTATGTTTTTATATTTCTGTCACTGCCATTGTAATATTTAGAAGTACATAGGACCCATACATGGTACCCATTTGACTGATAAATGCATTGGGGGGTTTTGTTCAGTGGGTGGTTGGTTTTGGCTTTTGTTGGTTTTTCTGGGGGCGGGGAGGCGGGAGGCATTTGGTTGGTTTGGTTGCAGGGGGTTTTGTTGGGGTTTTTTAGAGGTTAAAAAAAAGGAAGACTGATTGGTTGGGGATTCCTCATGGAATCCAATTGCATATTAAGAGAGAGAGAGCTTTCTATTCATTACTTCAGTTCTCATGAAAAGAAACGTTTAAATAGGAATGTTTGCAAGCTTATGTGAAGTGTTCTAACTCTGTTTATGATGATAAATTCCATTGCTCGCCTAACATTTGAACAAGCATCTTCATCCTCTGCGTATGCCTCAAAAGAAGTTTGCCATATATATTTGTTTTATAGAGAGAGATATATAAGATCCAGTTATCTGCCACTGTGCTGAGAATATTCTGACCAGCTTTATCTCATTTTTGGAATTTGTCTGCATCCATCTGCTGTTTTTGTTGTTACACATGCATTCTAAGCTCTGGGACTGAGCCTCTGTTCTGTATGTGCAGTATCTATTGCAATGAGTGCAAGTCAACAGCTGTGCATCATGCAATGCAGTAAAACTGAATAATTAACAAGTGTGTGTGTGTCAGACGAGCTGTTGTCATTGTTAATGTGCAACACTAAAAAACACTGTGAGATGGATGAAAGAGAGAAGACCCACCAGGTTATTTTTTATTCTTGGTAGTGTGAGAGGCTGATTTAATTTCCTTGGCTTAAAGCTAAGCTGAAACATTTACCCCACCTCTTTCCATATGGAAAAAAAAGTTTGCCATTGCAAAAGCACTCCTTTTTTGACTGCTTCAGCAGTTAAAGACTTGATTAATTTTTAGTTGGTCTTGCATTTGTAAAAGTGTTAGAAGTCCGTTTGATGTTTGTCTTTTAATAAACTGCTTCTCAAAATGTTCTTAGGCTGAAGTGCTACTTAGTCTTTAAAAATATATATATGAATAGCCAAACTCAAATCATAGTAATTCCTTGATAGTCTGTGCTCTCAAGGGTATTATTCAGGCTAGTTTTGAAGAACTGAACAGCCACACTGTATTTATGTGCATCATAGGAGAAATACACATTTGTAAACTCTCTTGGGCTGTAACTGAGTTCTAATAGATGTCTGTACAGCACATCATGCAGTGGGGCCCCAGCCTCTAGTGGGGTTTGTAGATTCTACCATGATAAAAATAATAAAAGAGAATCTTCTTGTAAAGATAATTTAACCTCAGGGTGTTGCCTTTTTGTGCGTGCACACGTATATGTGTATATATATATATATATATATATATATGCACACACACACAAACCCAGCTATTCAGTTATTAGCAGTTCAGCCAAAATTTTTGGTATAATATCTATAAAACCATTAGTTTCTCATTTGAAATACAGGAATGTTAAAATTTATAAAAATATTCCAAATCTAATTTACGAAAAATGAAAAGTAAAGATGAAGCATGGAAACCAATTTTTTAAAAAAAAAATTTGTTTCTCTTATTCATATGATGGAAAATAATAATTCAGATATTCCCTAGTGATTTTCAGTATCTGGTAGAATTGGAGCAGTGTTTGAAATATGATAATCTTGCAGAATGAATTAATAATCATGAACAGTATTTAGCAAGTGAATTTTTAGTTTTAAAATGCAGCCACTCTTGCAAAGTCCTGCCAGAAAGCCAAAACAAAGAAGCAAAAAATCAGTAATCTCAGATAAATCTGACACTAGCTAGAGCAAAAGAAGTTTCCTGATGGGAGTACTACCTTCTGACAGCAACAAGGAAAGGGCCATTAATCCCGCAAGAGGGAGACAGTGAATGTGACTGTGGTTGAGGTGCTTGGCTGGCATGGCATGGAAGCAGTGAAAGAGTAATAGGATTAGGGTTGTTCCTTCTTTAGGATTTTCCACCTTTCCATTTGTGGTTGCATGAAGATGAGAGCCAGCTCTTAGCTCACCTGGGTCTTTCAGAAGCCTCTGTCTCCTAAAATTAAACCTCATGGGTGTGGAGGACATCTTTTTGTTACATTTAGGTGCAAGCAAATAGACATAGTTTGTAGGTTCTGCTGAAAACCAAATAATAGTTACACCCAAAGCTAATTTTGTGTTAAAGGAAAGTACATACTTTTTGAGCAAGTTCAGGTATAACATTTCCAACCATACTAGCACAAAATTAGCTCTCTTTACAGCTAGGTTTCTCTTGATGCAAATATTATTTTAATCTTGGTTAAGGCTCTGTGGAGAGAGCATGGTGATTAGTCCTAAAAACTGTCCTGTGTTTATGCCCAGAAGCTGTCTGTCCAGTGTGTTACAGCCATGACTTCAAAAGCCAGTTCACAGGAACGGGAAACAGTGGTTTTACTCCTGTGCCACTTCAGCCTTGGGTCTGAACTGCAGAGCTGCCAAAATTGCTAGTCATCATGGTAGTGTGAATCTAGGGGTTTGTTTCTTTATTACTGAGAATGCCAGCAATTCTAGAAATTAAGACAGTTGACCAAATTTGCACAAGCTATCAAACTATCAACTTGATGCCATCAAAGGGCATCAGCTTTTAGCAAGATATGGTCAAAATTATCTTCTGCGGAAAATCCCCAGAGGCATTGAAGGAATGATGCCGTGAAGAGCAGACCTGCCACTGGCAGTGCTCCAGCCCTGCAGATGTGAGGCGGAGGAGGTTCTGCACGATTAGGGGAGTGGAGAATAGGCTACATTCAGCCTGAAAACTCTGCCCTCGTTTACAGTCCTAGGTTGCTTAATACGGGTAGAAGGTGGCAGAAACTAAGAATATTTCATAAAATTGTTAAGGCAAAAAGTGAAAGCAAAAGATGGAAAAACAAAAGTTGAACTGTGTTTGCAGTAATTTAGAAAGCAATCATAGTTCAGCCTATTTACAAAAGGGCTTGTCATTTCTCAAAAATGCTTAAACAAATAAAAATCCATAATCTTAAACTGGCCCCATGAAAATTGTCAGACTGTGTTTTGAATGAATGATTTTAATGGTTGGTTTGCCATGTATTTTTGATGTCATTGAAGCACAGCTCTCTTGTGGTGCACCAGACATTTTAAAGTGGTTTATCACTGTTATCTTGGCTACCACCACTATTCTGCATTGAGCCAATGGGACTCTTCACCACTCCAGTGTGAAGTTTTCTAACCGCTGAAATGCAACATAATAAAAACCACTGTAGCTTACCTTATGCACTTCTTGAAATGGATAACCCAGTTCCTTACTGCCTTGTCTCATTTCTCGAGGGAGATGGGATGGCTTTGTGTACTTTTTGTTGGGTTTTTCCTCTTGGTGTTGGTCTCCCTCCATAAAAACTCCTTAGACTCATATTTCTTAATTAGAAAAAAATATTTTAAACTTAACAGTATTGTTTTATAAGTAGAATGCTCTCATCTAGCTTTTCACCAGTTTTCTTGCTCTCTCGTAGGAGCCTTTTTGACTCTCCTTACAGTACCTTCTCCTTGTGATGGCCTACTCACAGGGATGTTCCATTTAGCTGCCCTTCTTCTGGAAGTTCATACCCTGCTCCCTGGATCCTTCTTCTTGAAATTTGCCGATTATGCAGCTTGGGACATGAAGTAGCCATTTGTTACTTGGCTGGTGTCTCCTTCTTCTCTTTCCTCCCAGATGATATGTGTTCCTCTTGTGTTTTCACTCTTACTCTGTTTGTGTAGCACTTATCAAAACAGACCTAAACAATGTAATGGATGTTATGTGTCAATGATAATCAAAGCCACAGTGTTTAAACTGCTTTGTGAAGGTTTGGGTTTCCTCAGTGTTCTGAGGTGTGTTTGGAAACAATTAGGTCTGTTTTTTGGAAAGAGATCCCTCAGAGTAGGAACAGTTTTTCTTAGTCCATGCTGAAAAATTCCAAAGGCAAGTTTTCTGTAGTGTGGTTTAAATAGTTCTGGGAAATGACAATCTAGATTAATTTTTCTACATTCCAACTTTGCATCTGAAAGATACTGTTACTGAAACACAAATTAAATAGCTAATGTAATAGCCCTCAGACAAATGCTGAGCTTAACAGACAGGTCTGTATTATAGTTGTGTCTCTACCGGGACACAGGTTTCAACCAGGATTTGTTATATGTAGTATGTATGTTTTGCTGAAACCATTTGCGAATAACTGCATCTGTTAGCTATTGGTGTCCTTGCTTAATTGGCAAGTTTGAAATAACTGCTTATACTTATGTGCTTCTGATTCTTTCTTTTGCAAAACAGATGAACCTCTGTATTCCAAGAATTGTTCCAAATCATATTTTTCTGGCAGTGCTCCTACCTTTAGCCATTGTATGAATTAAAATATGCTTTCCAGCTCTTGCCTAAGTTGTCAGAAAAGTCTCTCTAGAATTGACGTACAAACAGTTTTTACAATTTTTTATTTTTTTATTTTTTTTTTTTTTTTAGCGATGTTAAATTTGCTTGAGCAACATCTCTTGTTTTGACTAGTGGAAGAACTAAAAATACACTACTGTATTGACTGAACTAATTACATTTCAGATCTAGCCACTACCATCTGGATCTCTCTCTTTCTGGTTACATTTTCATTGCACAGATTGCACATGAGTGATTAGTACCATGAATGAGTTGTCCAAATTTTGTCCTGGGTGTTAGCAGCAGCTCTGCAGAGCTGCACGCAAGTTGCCGTGCCCTTTGTCTTACTCTGTTACATGCTGAGTTTCAGTCAGGGAGTCCTCAAGTCAGCAGTGATGTGGAGAAAGTGAGGAGGGTCTAGTGGCAAACTGCCAGGGTAACCAGGACCCACCTTCTTAGCAAGAGAGACTGCGAGGAAGCTGGGCTCCTCTGGCAAAGAGAAGGCTAAAATGCAGTAAGAATACTTAAGAAGCAGTTAGAAAGATAATGAAATCAAACTCTTCTTGGTAAAGCTAGATGACATAAGGAGTAATAGCCAGAAGTTGTGTGTTGGGTGGCTCAGTCTGGACACTGTGAGAGGATCTTCCCCAGGAGAATGTGGTTGCACTCAGAGGAGTTACATAGTCTCTCTTCAGGGGTTTTCAAGATTCATGGAAATAAAGGCACAACTAACCTGCAGATGATGGTGTTATTCCATAAGTTATACTGAGTGAGCAACAGAGGTCCCATTTCCCTTTGCTGGGGATCCCTGATGCTCATGAACAGAACCTGAGTGAGATCTTGATTCCTACCAGTGAATCATGGACAAAACTTTCTGCTCAAGGCAAATGCTCTGCCAGGCCACAGGTTTCAGCCTTGGTAAGTAGCTATTATGTAACTGAAACTTCCTCAATGTTTTCAACCCACGCTTCACTTAAACTGGGAATTTTTAATTCCTGGCTGTAGTGTAGAGCAAGTACCTGAGGAATAAAGTTCCACTGTGGTAGTTTGCAGGCTAATGGGCATGCTGCCTGAAGGAAGTCTAGCTGAAGCTATCAAGTTGAGTTCAGGCTGCAGGCTCTCCTGCACTTGAGTGAAATGTTCTGTACCACACGTATACACTAGGCAGCAATGCTTGCATGAAGTCCTGAAGTAACTCTTGACAATACTGTGCACTTCTCTGTTCTTTCTGCTGTTTCTAAGATCATTTTAACATAGTCTTTTCCATCTCATTCTTGTAACATACATCTTTTTGCTGTTAGCAGAATGTCACAGGTGATAGCTTGTGGATAAAACACTGAAACTAGAAAGAAAACCAGATAGCATGACTGCTCCCATCCACAAAAAGCACAGGTCTTTTATTTACGTACCTAATAGAGATCTATGGTAAGTTTTCAAAACACAGGATGGTTTAAATTTTGCTAGTCCAAGTCACATGATTTGTGGTAGAAAGTGTTCAAAAAGCAGCAGTCCAAAGTCATGAAGTCCACTAGTATTAGCAAAAATGATCACTTTTTTTAAACTTGAACCAGCTAATAATTTAAGAAGAAACAGATTTTATGGGAGCCTGTCAACAACAAATAAGGTAGGAAGCAGTGTTGGTCAGCTGGGAGCTAGGTACTGTAGAGAGGTATGAAAAATTCTCAAGCAAATCCAGTGATTCATGGGTTGAAAAGATGGAGAAAGTTCAAGTTAGATACTGGATTTAACAAGCCATCTTGAATTTTTTTTTTTTTTTTTTTTTTTTTTTTTTTTTTTTTTTTTTTTTTTTTTTTCTGCCAGCCATGTCCTTATCCACTTTTTTCTCATTTCCAAGCTGCAAATTTTTGTTCCCAGTGGTGGTACAAACACCACTGTTGGAGCTAGAGGCTAGAGATACCTTTGCTGTAAACAGAATCAGTGAAATTATTCATCTTTCCATGTACCTTCCTTTCTTTTCAGAGAGAGATGTTTGTTCTAGGATGTCTCCATGGTCCATTTTACAGTGCATCCACACTGCACTGTAACATGGGAAGGCTGTAAACCTCCAGTCATTTTCTTGCAGAATGAGGCAAATGGCAATGGCATGAGGCATACTTCCCAAGAAGTGAAAACCTGCACTA
>WEIU01024480.1:20413-34973 GCA_013389925.1 Aegithalos caudatus
GCTAGGATCTGGGTAACTCTTGGACTATATTATTTTTCGAGCAGATACAACTTGGGTGTGTACACTGTGCATTTACTGTTGTAGATCACTTGTTTAAGTGAACTATTAAAAAAAAACAAAAACAAACAGAAACCCCCACAGGAAAACATCCACTCCTTCTCCAAAAATCCACTCAGACTATGAATGATTCTTGATCAATATCTCTGGAAGCTGGTAATAAAGCAGATACCAGCAGTTCAAGAAAATGTAATTTTGTATTGGAGACATGAGAAAAGGAAGAAATATTAATGCCCTGTGAAAAAAAGTTTTTACTTTAGCTGTTGCAGATTTCATTTCTTCTAAAATCCTGGACTTGTAGGTCATCTGATATGGATACTTACTATTCCCTTTGGGAATGTCACTATTAATTTTTATTTAAAAATTAATAGTTTTTACAATAACAGGTATAACTTCATAGCTTTGTTCCCCGGTACAGAGAGATAGTGAGTTTGTTATAGCAAAAAAAAAGGGACCATCTATCTTACTGTCTTCAACTTGAAAATACATTGCAACAACCAAAATGAAAATGCAGCCAAGTCAGGTTTTGTGGAGAACAGCCATAAACTGTGAAGTTACCCCACAAAAGACTGATTACTGGCCCTGAACTGCAGTGACATATCCAGCACTGCAAGTGCTCCTCTTTTTTTTTTGGAGGAAAGTAAAATGTGCTGGTATAATCTACTGATGAAGACAGTTTAAGCCAACCTTTTCTATAAGCTGACATATACTAAAGCATATATAATTAAGTGTTTTATCTTGCTCTAATGAGAGTGAGTAATGACAGAAGAAACATCTGCAGCACAGTAACTATCTACAGATACATCTGTTGAGCAAGAAGGTATCTCATTTTCCTTGGTTCTATTTATATCTGAGGTGTGAAAAAGAAAAGTGCTTTCTACCTACATCAAGCACTATGCAAGAGTTGGGATATGTCATGTTCAAGCATTTTAAATCAACATCCTTAAATATTTTGTTAATCTTCTTCTGGTATCTTGGTCCTAGATAAAATAGTGTCACACAAATGTAAGATCCTTGGTCCTGTTTTGGATAATTCATAATAATTTTCTTTTTTAATTCTAAATTATATGGTATTAGTATTTTTTGCCTGTTTTAATTTCTTCATATGTTTTAATCATAATCCATGTAATTTCACACGAAATGCTCCAAATGTATATTGGGTTTTTTTTTTGACTTTGCCATGATTATGTAATTAGATAATTTTAGAAACTTAACCAGTCTCCTCATCAGGTCACTTACATTAGTGCTGCATAGAAATATTTATATTTGGATGGATAATTTTTATATTGCTATAGAAATGTCTACATGTCAGTAGATGTGGAACAGCACTGTACCCCATGTCTTTAAACTGTATGGGCAGTAGTGGCTCCTAAGCAGTTGGTGACAAGGTTTTGTGACATTCTTAGCTGAAGCAGTGGCCACTTTGGTGCCCTGAACATATGAAATAATGCACATCAGCAACTTGCAAGACTGCTACCTCAATCTCTCATTTTCACTCGGCACTTCTGTGGCTCTATCGAAGTCACTTCAATTGCTTGAGCTGGGACACCAGCCCTCCAACTGAGCTCTGCTCAGCCTGTGGGTGTGTCTGTTAGATGGAGAGTCTGCAGAGATCTCTTGGGAGTTCACTGGTGAGTAGAAATTTACTGCACCTGCAATGCCACACTCTCCCTCCCTTACCACCTTTTGAATAGGTATACTGAACACAGAAGAGTAAGGCAAGCTTCTGCTCCCTTAAACCACAATGGCTTCGTGTTTACGAGCCCACTGGCATGCTGCTCAGAAATTAATCTAAGCTGTGCAATGTGCAGCACCTGGATTAATGTGCAAGAAGGCAATTGTGTCGAATGGATGAGTAGCAATGGGTTTCCCCAATGCAGTAAAGTGAAATGTGACTTCAGACAAAACTTGTCAACTTAGTTGGGTCTCAGCTTTTGGCAGTAAGCACTGTTCTGTCATCTCCTCCTCTTTTTCACAGACAGAGTGCTCTTAAGGCTTTGTCAGGTAGTTCAGTGGATGTTTGCCTTTGTTGTTCAACAAATTGTGGAAAAATTAATTTTATTTGGGGGAAATATGTTCTGATCAATTATAAAACTCCAGCTGCAGAGTGGTGCCTGGATACTGTTAAACACCATATATGAAACAGCATTGTACCTCTCTAAAGGATCGTTTGTATACCCAGGCATGCAGCAAAGCATTAAGCAGACATGCAAGTAAATCTCTCCCATAAAAAAGATATTGTGTTATATTGTGTATGACCTGTAGCCCAAGACACTTTTATGAACTGCTTATCCACTGCCATCCCAACCCTACTCCCCTGTCTGGTATCAGTACTCATTATAAACCATCAGTGTTTCTTAATATTTTCCTGCTCTAGTTACATTCTATTTTTTAAATAACAATTTAATATTAAAAAATAGATGTTTTAAGAAGACTTTTTTCTTTAACTGTGTGATCTCCCTGATTTCAAGGATAGTTAGGGTAAAAGAGCTGCTGCAAACTGTTTGGAGTTACTAAATGTCTGAGAGGGTGTCTGTCTGGGTGATCTGTATTCAAATTGTGTCATCTTATCCTCATTATCTTTTTGTGTAATTGTCTGGCAATTTTTCTGAAGGATTCCTTTAGCATAAATCATAGTATATGATTCCTGATATTTCATTTTTTCTTTGAGGCTTAAACCAGAAATATATTAAATTTGGTCCTTGAAGTCCTCATGGGTCATTCTTTTTAATACTATTATGAATTAAATCCTTTTCTCCATCTCCTTTTTTTTTTTTCATCCCNGGGGGGGGGGGGGGGGGGCCTGTATTCCCCAGGCTTTCGAAGCGTATTTGTGTTAACATTTTAATGTGGAATTTTTTTCTCACATAATCTAGTGATGGTGGCATTTTTAATCAGTTTTGAAGGACCATTCTGAAACAGCCTGTGAAATTTGAAAAATACTCCAAAAGGAGCTGTCTGGCTAGGTCTGAGATACTCATTAACAAACATCCATAAATTCATAATTGCAGACTGGCTTCCTTGTTTACCATTTTTCTTTCATAAGGACAATGAGACATGACAGCTAGTCCCAGGGGATTACTGCACTTCTTGGCTGGTTGATGTCACTATGCCTTTAGACCTGCATCTTGCACAGCAACCAAGGGAATCACTGATCTCCCGCAAATGTGCTACCTGTCACGTCTTATTGTCTTAAAACAGACCCATCTGATTACTGAAATGGAGAAATATTTGTGCATGAGCATTTAAGCACATCTTAAGAAGACTGCCTCTGCTTTTGTAACAGATCCAACATTGAGATACGGTTTAAATTAAAAACACAGGAAAAACATTTTCTTTTTAAAGATTTAATTTGTGAATCTGCATTTCTTTGTTTGGATGGTGTAAAAACCCACCAAACTGTGATTTGTAAGTAGATACAGGTCTTCCACTGTAGCAGAACTCTTCTCATCACACTTTTTTACTCAATATCTACTGAAAATTAAAATTCTGCTGCTTGATTGGTAATTTTTCAAGATGAAGTGAAAACCCAGTTTCAGGCTTTCTCAAATGTAATGGGTTTGAAGTAGAATTTGGTTAGAATTTTGTATCTGGGTAAATGCCATTACTTTTTTGGCCTTTTTATTAATGTGTTTTGGTACATTTATTATGATTATTAAATAAATACTAGGTCTGTGTTGTAAATTCTTTGGTCTGATCAGGGTGTCCCCAGATGCTTTTCAGTTGGCTGCTATGTTCTGGATTCTGGATTGAATTTTAAACTGGTGTTTGGATCTGCTCAACTCTGCCGCTTAAAATCTAATTGTCATTTTTGGACTAAAGGAGTAAGCAGGATTTTTCCCCGAAGGTTTGGATGTGTTCATCATTCAGCTTCAAAACTGTTAAGCTTGCAAACAATTTGAACTTGATTATTCTTCTGCAGAGCTGTGTCCTCCAAACAAAAATAATGGCAGAAATGCTTTTGAATTTTTCTGGGAACAGATTTAGGCTCTTACAACCTCCTTCCATGTGCTCAACTTTCTGAATTTTACTAAGGATTAGTATTGGTCTATTTGCAATGATGCTTTGGTCTTTGGGCCACATATCTGGCTAGTCCACCAGTATGACTTTCCCACTGAAGAGCAGATTTAGCCACATGCACATGAGAATCCCTCCTGTGCCAGGAACCCCCAGTGCAGAACCACCACCATGGACCACCCCCCAGCAGCCCATCTCAGGAGGTGCAGCTGAAGGCTTCCCGTAGTAGAAGGGGATCAAAATTTCCTGTGTTCAAAGCTGGGCTCTGTTTGATCGATAATTTAATGAATGCGTTACTTGCCTGACTCAGAAATAATTTTCATCTTGCTCTGGCATACTGAGATTCATCACGTTTCTTGTGCTGAGTATCATGAAATCGCATATTAATCACTTGAAATGCATTCTTGGTGCTGCTTGCCATTTCCACGTCAGTCTTACTTGCTCACTGTAGCTTCCATCAGCCTGGACACTGTTGTTTGGGAAATGGTATATTTTAATTGTCAGCTCCATTGCTCTGTGGGGCTGTGATACCTGTGCAGCTTGAGGAGGTGTGTGTCACCCCCTCAGGAAACTGCATTTGGGGACCCTGTTGTGACATGGTGTCCCATGCCAAGCTCCGAGTGCCCATCACATCTCTCCCGACCCATCATTGATCAGGTGCACCATGCACACACTTTTATACAGAGGCTTGTCTGTCACTGGCCCCTTACAATTGAATGCTTTTGCAAGATTTGCAAATTCTGCATTGTTCTTCCACAAGTATCTAGTACTGCTCCCAGATATTAAATACTGGGTCACTGAAGTAGAAATTAAAAAACCTAAACCTTATAATTGAAACAAGAAGCAGTTACTTGGACTAGTTTCTGAATATTTACTTTTATTACTGTTGTAGTAATTAGTTAATTATTAGTAATTAGTAAGATGACATACCCTCATTGTCTGGGTTTGACAGATTTCATAGAAGATAGCAACCTTTGTCTGGAAAAGTGACACTGTAAGCCATTCCAGCTCCATCTTTAATTACATGAAACTGGCTTCTAACATGAGAAGATATAATCGTGCAAAGACACAAAATATCTCCATAATTACCAGTTCTATGAAGTACTTGAAAATGGTGAGAGGAAGCATATTGCAAATCTCTAAAAATAAATAGTTTGTAAAGTCATAATCATTATAAAACAGATTTACTTGAGGAGACAGTATTACACATGTTAAGGGTAGTCTGTCACTTACAGAGTGTAGTACATATGTGATTTGAAAAAGCAAGCCAGTAAGAGTTGTATTAATGATGAGTTTTATTTCTGTTCTGTCTTTTTAAAGGGTGAAAAAAATTGCAAAAATTAGAAAGGAATTCATAGTATTTAAAAAAATTTAATCCTGAGAATATGTTTTTAAAAGAAAGCTTAGTTTTTGGAAACATGAACCTATTTGTATATTGTAAAAACAAAGCAGAAAAATCCCCTTTATCAATAGGTAATCTCTTATTTTGACCACCCCACCAATTGTTGTTTTACTTTTTCTTTCATTATTTTTAAACTTTAATTTCTATTGCTGGCTATGTTGGAAAACTACTAAAATACTATCATTTTCCAGATAATGTTTGTAACTTTTTGGCATATGTTCCTTCTTTCAAACCCCTTAGGATAATCCACAGTTCCACAAAAACATGAGTCAAATACATTACAAATTTCCCTCAGAGAATCTACATCTTTTCCAGCTGTTTGGATAGTCTGTCTAAAACCTGACCAGACCTCTCATCTCCCAGTATTGTTTTGGGCTTTTATTTTTTTCACTTTGATTTGTTCAATGTCATAATTTCTAAACTGAGCCAATACTTTCAGTCTCTTTGGTTTTCTTAAAATACTTATACTGGACAATAGAATGATCTTTTATCCAAAGAAAATTGCATTGTTTTCAACTATTTCTATTTACAAGTGCAAAATTTCTTATCCATGTCAATGAACCCCCTTTTAAAATCCCCCCTAGGCAGTTTCATATATTATTTATGGATTAAAATATATCTCAGCCATATTCCTAAATAGACCTCTACTTGTTTCAGATAGATGGACAGAAATTATGAGGGCCTTATAAGGCTCTTGGTAGATGTTCCATTTTAAATATGGTTCTGGAAACTGTGTAACTTGGTTTTTTTAAACAAAAAAGGGGAAAAATCCATTCATAATCATTCCAGTTAATTCCTTGTGTATTTTGTCTGGCAAGGTAGTATAAACCTAATTGTACTAGTGTTAAAAGATTGGCAAGCTATATAGTAAGCAGCCTAAGGTGGGAATTGGGCCTCAGAAGTTTTCCATCTCAATTAACAAAAATAAGCTTATCTCCTACTCTACGTACTCGTGATCATTTGTTTTCTTCTACTCTTTAATAAACCTTAATTAATGATGGAGAAAGAGAATTATGTTAAGACAATCCAGAGTTGGGCCATTTAATATCTGTGAACAATAATATTGCCTGCTCTATTTTTAATTTGTGGCCTGCAAGGGGAAGAAAGCAAAGGAGGTTATAACCATAGTAACACTATGTCCCAAATCTCACAGTATATTAGATCATACTTGTAAAGTGCTGTATTAAATAGAATAGCCAGCAAACAGGAAAGCATTTGTCACTTGATTTGCCCAGGTCTCTGTCAACAGAGGCACTAATTGTGTGTTTTTGTGCTCGATGATGGACATCAGCTGCTGGTTCCTCATGAGCATGGGGACTAACACAGTAATGGCTCTTGAGCATGGGGACTAACACAGTAATGTCTCTTTGACTTTATCAGCTGCAGACTACTCTGACCTTCAGCAAGCTGAGGGGCTTGTAGTTGTAGGACATGGTGCTGCACTGCTGGCTACCCTTCTGAGGATGCCAGCTCTATGCCTGGCCTAACTCTGAAGGCCTTGAGCTGTGCTATTGGTGCTGGGTCGCTGCTGGTACATTCCAATGGTCTTCAGCTTTTACCTTCCTTCCCCTTCCTCTTCACTGTCTCTGGCTGCTGATCCTCTTCTACAGCTGAGCAGGGAGAATTTGGTTACTCCATCTCACTCTGCTCACCCTGTTTTCCTCTTTGCTTCAGGATTCCCTGACACTGTTCCTGCTGCAAGATAGAACCCATCCCATAACCCATGTGGTTGCTCATTACTCCCATATCATCTCTAGGCTTAAAATTTTGCAAAAAATAGTTTAGAAATTATACTACAAATGTCGAAGCTGGACCAAGCAGTTTCAACTGCACTATTTAAGAAAGCAAGTGCTTAAGCAGTTATGCCAGCATATTGTAGGGAGAGAAAAGCTCTAACATGCCAGGGAAGGAGCTGGCAGGTGGCAGTGACAGCCAAGTTAACAAATCAGTCTTCTCAGCTACAGGCAGAACAGGCACAGCCCAGCGCATGGCACTGGGCTGCCTTCTGCAGTCCCCAGCCCACAGCGTGCTCTGTAGCTGTGTGCTGCTATGTTCAACCACAGTTTGCCGTGCTTGCAGTCAGCAGTTTCTAGTTTTTGTCCATTGCCTTTTAGAGATGTTTAGAGAGTTGGCACCTGTGGACTCTCCTCCCAAACAAACAAACCTACAAAGAACAAAACCACAAAACTGCTATGGAAAAAGATCTGGTGAACTGTAATGAGTCTTTCCCTTGCCTTCCTCATCTACACATAACATACTTGCTTCATCATCATCCATAGGTGACTCAGCAAAACTTGGGAGTGAGTTTAAGAACTGGCTAGGTCACTCTCTGTAGTACATTGAACTGTGTGTGTGTGCGCGGTACAAGTTGGAGAGATGAAAAAAGGTAATTTTTTGAAAGGAGAGCTGTTTCGAACAGGGTGTTTTTTGTATTGCTGTGGAGTCTGAGATAAGAATGGTCAGCAAGCCTGGGCACAGTGAACATTACTACTTCTGCTAAAAAATCTTGCATGCAGATATCCTCATGATACTCTTTTCATGTGTATAGAATTATGCGTAGATCTTACATAGTGGATATTCTTTTTCTAAACTAAAATGTAGAATGAGTTTTGCATACAGTGAAAATTTGAACCTACTTGTCAACCCCCAAATTATGCTAGTGACTATTCTGTGAATTTGAGATGTCTAGTAAAATTTTATTTAGTGCTGTTTCTGAGGAAGAGGTCAGAGTATGAACATCTTACCACTTTTAAGAAAGTGAGCATTTACTATTCCGTAAGACTTTGTACTCAAAAACAGTACTGTGTTGACTGTTTCACAGAATAGGTATTCTCTGGCTCTTTGAGCTGTGAGAGGATATTTGCTGGAGTCTTGAGCATTTTCAGTGCTGCTGGTGAAAACATTCTTGTTTTGTAAATCTAACTGATTTACTGGGACATAAGTTATTATTAATCTTTCTCATTATAAAGACTGCGTTCAGCTTCTGGCAGTATGCAGAAGTCATTATCGTCACATGTTTCTAATTTCTGAAAATTAATGTTTTTAAGATAAACATGGAAAAAAACCCCCACTCTGGACACTTCATTAACAGGAAAGTAGTTGAAGTTCTGCCATAAACACTTATGAAAAACTGTATAATACTGTTTGGCCCCACATAATTTCCTAGGGAATTCAGATCCTTGAATAAGTAAGACTAGCTTTATAATATTCTGTGACAGAGAATGCTTGTTATGTAAACATAGTTACTAAAGATACTAGAACAGATGTGTTTAATACTATAAATTGATCTTACTTGAGCATAAAAGTGACTGAAGTCCCTTTGAATACTTTTTAATACACCTAATGCTTATGCCAAAAGGCAGAATTTATCTGAACCTTTGACCTTTATTAAGTCTTTTTGTCTTGAGTATTTCTGAGCTTTGTCTCAAGTTGCAAGCTGCTTGCTTTAGAAAATCAGCCCATAAGCTTTTCTTAAAATATAATTGAATATAATTTCCAGTAAGAAGAGCAATAAGGCTAAGTGAGCAAGATATTGAACACTTGAGGTGGTACGTTTCTTACGACATTGTGAAAGAAAGCTGGATTCTTGTCTTTTCAATGTGTCATGCTCTGTTCTGTAAAACAGATTCTTAAAGAAATTGCTGGTGTTATGGTACTTGCCATGAGGAGCAGGAAAAATTGTTAGTGTTACTCCTGTTAATGAATGATTGCTTCCCCTCCAGTTAGAAGAATGATGATGCTGCCTAAGGATAAGTACATAACTTTATTCTCCCCTACACCCACAAAGTCTTCAGGTTGTAACTACTGGATAGTTCTTTATCTTTGTTTCTGTATTTTTGAGGGGTTGTTTTTGCTACTGTAGGGTTTTGAGCTTGCCTGTGTTTACACAGCCACATCCTCTTGGTTAATGGCTGTTATCTTTGACAACAGCATCTGACTGATTTTCAGGTTGACATATAAATCTATGTTTGTAGCAGAAATTTCTTTTGGTTTCTATGATCTGGAAAGAAATGGATTAGGCCTTAAACAATATTAAATATATTTTGAATTATTAAATAGTAAAACCAACAGCAGTCTACATTTTATCAGTCTTTTTTTTTTCTAAGTATTTTAAGACAATACTGTCAACTATTTTATTAATGACACCTTTTTAATAAATTAATTAAGCAACTAGGAAACCTTTTCTAGCCATGCCAGTTTGTGCTCTAACAATGGTGTGTTTGCAGCTTCTGGGTTAATAGTAACTGTAAATAGGCTGGTGGCAGATGTCTTTTTGGTTGGGTCATTGCACCTGCTGCATACTAGTTCTTCATCCAGCTTGACTGCTGTATTTGGGTATGGTGGTCAGGGAACTTGAGTGGCTTTGGTCTTGACAAAACTTGAAAAAGTTCACTGAATTATTATGTTGAAGAATTTTTATTTACAACAGGAAGAAGTATTTTGTTGAAACTGAAGTATGTTGTGTGAACTTGTCAGTTTAATGGTACAGCTCTAAAAAAGCCCAGTACTTTGCTTTATTTTATGTTAAAAAGATTGTTCTCTGAGTAGAGTAATACTGCCATGAAACAAAAGTATTCAAATAACAGTTGAAACACAGTACTTCAAAACCAAAAAAATATTAAATCTAGCAACTTTCTACAGTCTGTAGGGAATTATATTTTTGGTAGCCAAGACTCCCACAATCTTGGTTTTCTGTAAAATTTCCAAATATTGTAACTAAGTAAAAAGCTTCTGACAATACTATTATAAGGGCTTTTTATTATTTTCCTACTGTTGTATGCTAAATAAGACATGATCCTTATAGACTAAAATCTTTTGAGTGATAGATATAACTTTGTTTTCTTCTCTGAACCCAAATGTGACTGAAGATTTAATACAGGAAGTATGATAGTGAAGTTCTCAGGTTCTCCACAGGAACTCATGGCAATCAGTTGAAAGCTGTGGTCATGGAAGAACCACTTATTGTTGGAACACCTTTTTTTTTTTCCATACAATCTTCTTTAACATAGTACTGGGAGTACAGTGTGAGTTTCAGATTAATTATTTAAGAGATTCCTTTTCTGGGGTACCAAACCGGTTATGAATCTCAGTGCTCCCTCTATTACCAGTATTTAATTCTGAATTAGAAATTAATTCAGCATTAGAAATGCCTCATTGGCTTAGAAAACTTGCAGCAAGATGCCTTTTTTCCTTCAAGTTTTCTACTCCCTGGAACATGATTTTAGATTTTTGTCCCAGGAATGTAGTGTGAACTTTCATTATTAAAATATGTGATTCCTTATTATTGTCATGTTACAAGGGAAGTTTTTCTTTAAAATAAATATCCTTTGAGGAATTGTTTTTGAATGTTGTTTCTGAAGAAAACAAAGCTCATGTGATGGTGTTTTCTGCATTGTGAGCCTGCCTGTGTGCTTTACTAGCAATAACTTTTGACTCTTGTCCAACTTCAACATCTCTGAGCAGTCTTCTGAAAAAAAAGTTCACCTTGATAACAACGAAGCAGTGCAGGACACAGAAAAGTAATTTCTCTTTCAGCTGCTTATGGAAGCACTTGATTCACATATAACATATGGATTTAATTTGTTTCTTTTCCAAGTTGGGAAAGGTTCTTCTTAAACTCAGGCTTGCATGACTTTGTCTTGGTCCAGACTGGTTTGTTTTGATGCAGAGGTGTGAGATGACAGATTTAGTTGTCATACAGGTGAGCAAGCCAGGAGATCTGTCCCTGTTTGACACAGACTGTATGGATGCTGTTTCCAGTTTCTTTGTATGCCATGGCTTAAAAATGTGGACCCTTATATCAATAAGTGACCATATCAGCTATTGTTTGTTTTTTTATCTCAAAAAGGTATTTTAGATTTTCAGTAATTTATTTGAGGATGCATTTGATGGTATTGTGAGCTTGACTGTCTGCTGTCTAGAATAACTAGCATACCATTGATGTTTCCATCCTTGCCAGCCCAGTTATCCATAGAATCATAGAACTACAGAGTAAGCTGAATTAGAAGAGACTCATCAGGATTATCTAGTACAACTTCTGGCCCTGCACAGATCACCCCAAAAGTCACACCATGTGCCTGAGAGCATTGTCCAAATGCCTCTTGAATGCTGTCAGGTTTTGTGCTGTGAGCACTTCTCTAGGGGGCCTGTTCCAGTGCCCAAACAGCCTCTGGGTGAGGAACCTCTTCCTGATATCTAGCCTAAATCTCCCCTGACACAACTTCACGTTGTTCCCTCGGATCCTGTCCGGAGGGAACAGAGATCAGTGCCTGCCCCACCTCTTCCCCTCCCTAGGAAGTTGTAACTGCAGTGAGGTCTCCCCTCAATCTCCTCCAGGCTGAAAAGAGCAAGTGACCTCAGTCACTCCTTGTACACCTTCCCCTCAAGGCTCTTCACCGTCTTTGTTGCCCGCCTCTGGACACTGTCTATAGCTTCATGTCTTTTTTATACTGTGGTGCTTGAAGCTGCACACAGGACTCGAGGTGAGGCTGCACCAGCCTAGAGCAGAGCAGGCTATGCCTGCCTCCAAGCTTTAACTAGAAGCTGAACAGAGGAGAGATGCATTTCTCCTTTGAACTATGCTTACCTTCTGCTTTCAGTTCAATGTATCCCCTGCATTGGTCCTAGGGAAGCTGGGGGAGCTCTGCCGCTCCTATATAATTGTTGCTTTACAGTTTTTACCTTGTTTTTGTAACAGTTTTATCCCAGACATCCTGGTCTTCCACCTTGACGAGTGTAATGTTTCTCATGTGCCTCTGCCCTCCCCCAGGGGCAAGTGTAGAGCTCCCACGGGTCTCTCCAGTAGGAGCCAGGCAGTTGCGATGCACTCCCTCTCCTGTACTGCTCCCCTTGACCTGTATTTTCTCACTCACCTTTGCCTCAGGCCATGGGCTTTCCTTAAAAAGGAACCACTTGTTATCGTTATGTGGATGCTATTGTAATCTGCTACTTAAAACATAAAGGAATGATCAGAGTTAGGTTTTTAGCCCTCCCAAAAATAAATTGTCTGTCTTTGAAAATCAAAGAACATTCCTTTTATTAGAAATATACACATTTGCTAAACTGTCAGCAAAAAATAGGAGTAGGACTTTTAGACTTATTAATGTCCTGAGACTTCTATTTTCTAAATTACCAAATAGTACTTGTTCAGTCATTTATTTTGATTTTTTACATTGATGTACTATACAGTCGTTACTACTAGTATCTATGATGAGAGTTTAGGGAAAATTTCTCCCTTGTTACCCAAAACTGCATTACAGCAAAGGGTTGATCAGGTCCTGGTGTCCCCAGGCACAACATCTCTTTTTCTGCTCCTTCCAATTGTAACTACTTAACATTAATGATAAGGAGGTTGGTAAAAACTTTCTGATAAAATTTTGTTGTTTGACTTACTTTGAGGATATGTCTCCAAGATACTGTTGTTCAGCATAAAGTAGCCTTTTTCTTTTAAACATATGCTGCAGGACAGACTGAATCCGGGTTGTACTTAGCACCTTCATATCAGGCTTATTCTGTTTGCTTTAGTTCTGTTAATTTTCCACCACAACTAAAACACCAATGTTTTGTCTAGTACAAAATGTGCTATGAGCTTCTGCAAGAAAAAGTATGTCTTATTTTGTTTATGCAGATAGGTTTTATGGATTCTTTCCTCCTTTATCTACCATCTGTTGTTGACTCCTGTTCTCTCTGTAGGTTCTTCCCACCCAAGTCTCCCAAATATTTCCTTTCTTAGCAAATATATCATGTTGCTCTTTTTTTTTGTGTGACCCTGAAGGATTCAGTCAGTTGTTCAGTGTATTTGCCACATGGATAAAAAAAATCTGACATTCAGTGATTTGAGTTTTTAAAAATAATTAAATTGCTTTAGACCCCTGACCAAAACCCTCTCAGTCCCTAATATCTTCTCCTGAAACTAAAGGTGATTTTTGTTTTTCAAAAATCAAAATAAAATGCCCATAGTAGAAAGTGGTAAGAATATGTTCAACAACAAAAGGAAAGTTGCTAATATCGGAACTAATTTCCAAGTTAGAACTAAATGAAAAGTAAGTTCTTAATACCATCTAGCTTTGCTCATTTAACTTAGAACATGGGCTATGTATTTTGAAGGCAGACATATACATTTAAATGGTAAGTGGTTGTACATGAAATAATTGAGAATTTTATTTCCCTCTTTTTTGTATTCTATAATTTTAAAAGGTCAATTTTTATGTAATATAGTATTAAGCACAGATTGACAGGTATTTCATACTACTGGAAAAAAAAAATACAAATTTGAGAACTTTGTAGTTACGAAACCTAAACTGAGCATTTCAATGTCATTTCATTCATTCCAGTTCATTTCACTAAACCATAGGAAAAAAAGTTAATTCTGATTGACATCTTTACCTATTGATAGCTTGGATAGCTCTGACATAAATTTAACTCTGGCATTAAAATGAGTGAAAAATATAGTAACCCTTCCACCCTGTAATACCAAATGTGCTTTTTGATTCTTACATTTGGATTATACTTTTCATTATAGCTGTATCCTTCACAGAAATGCTGGTAAAATAGTCATATCTGAGTATTGGTTTGGACAAGGAATAGATACATATTTTGAGAGAAATGCTTTAGAAATTTCAAGTGATATTGTATTTCAATAGTGTGGAAGTTGAGCATAGCTTTATTTACACTTAGCACAGGTGAGCAATTTTGTTGCTTGTCAAAGAAGCATAATTATGAGAGGAATAAGTCTTTAATTCGAATGGTGAAGTATTTTTGATCAAATTGCAAAGAAGTAACATAAAGGAGGATTGTTTTGTGAAATGACAGTGATATCCTCTAATTTCTGTGTCAGTACATCTTACTCAACTAAAATCATTTTAGTGTTAATCCACTTACTAGCAGATTTAAACCTTACTAGGTTTAAATATAAATTCAATCTAATTACAACTGTGATGACAAAGTTCTTTGTTTGAGTGGTTTTACGTCAGATGGTTATGTCCCATTGCCTTCTGGAATGATACAGAATGCATTCTGCTCAAGATTATTGAGATTCAAGTAGTCAAATTGACATGAAAATTTTGAATATTGAGCAAAAAAGTT
>WEIU01024483.1:1882-11992 GCA_013389925.1 Aegithalos caudatus
CACTTCCATTATTTCCTTCTCTTTTGCTTCTATAGCATAAGTGTAGTTTTGGTCTTCTCTGTCCAAATGTTTTCATTTTCTGATTTTTTTATATTTTGAAGCTAGAGAAATACAGAATCCTTGAGCCAATGAAAAGTCTTGCTCCTTTAAGATATGTTGTTATACTGCATCTCTTCTATGCAGAGTTTTCTAGAATTCTTGTTTTAAGTGCAAATAGCAAAAGACCGCTATAACATGACTGGTTTCATACAAAGCTTCCTTTTAAAAGATATATTTGACAATATGAAGGACAGGGTTTTTTTTCTTGCTCCTTTTTTCCCCAGATAACAAAACTAGTTCAGATGGATACATCAATTACAAGGTCCCTTATGACCATAGCGTTTAGTTTTTTTCAGCAATGAATAAATGTCATGGTGTCTGCAGTTCCTGATGTCATAGAAACAATTATAGAATATGCATACAGAATGTGAATTCTTGCAAACCATTTTACTAAAATAAAAATTTTTCACTTTTATTGTGAAAGGATGAAAAATAAAGACATCTGGAGACATATCACCTACTGAATATTGCTGGTGATGATATTTATTGCAGTAAGAGCAGAAGTAGGTGTTTGAATTCACAACTGAAATGTTTAGATAATGATCACTTCTATGAAAATGGTTTGCTTCATGTCAGAGATCTGCAGTTACTTTTTATGGCTTATTTGTAAATCTTTTATAGCCAGATCATAATTTCATAAACCCATGCATAATATCCTATTTTCAAAGAAGTGTTTCAAGAAACCCAATTCACTCTTCTTTTCTGGTAACTAAGTTAATCAGAAATGACACATTGGATACACTCTAAGAAGAACTTTTGAAAGAATACTGTGTTTTTGTAGTATATCAGACCCTAGAGAACAGTTAAGATATCTGTTCCTACATAAATAGCCTCTATTATACTTTCCAGCCTGCTTAAATTCAAAAGAACAATATCCTCATGCTCTCCTGATTACGTTTGGAATATTAAGAACTCTTAATCAAAATGTCTGTGTGTTTCAAAGAAAGGAATTAAAGTACCTATCATCTGCTGTGTGAAGTAGGCACATCAACATGGATAGGCTAAATAGTCATCCCAGCCATGGGCCCTTCTTTTGCCAAACATTCTTCCACAGGTGTAAGAGAGCTTTTTCCTAAGTGTTTACACTTGTTCTCTACTTTTGACAACAACTCATCCATGATCATGAAATGGCAGGGACACAAAGGGATCTACCTATGCATATTACTGCTGAATTGTTTTAAGTTGAAATGCTAGTAATTCTAGATATTGGTAGGCCTCTGTAGAACAGCACTATTTATTGGGAGTTGTAGATTCCAGAAATAGAGATATTGGCTTAAATGTAAATCTATTCCTGTGAAAAGGCATAGGACACTCTTCAAAACTGTGTTTTGAAAGAAATTTTTATTTTAGTCAAGAAAACAGCTCAGTAAGAAACAAGCTAGCATTTATTTTATGAAGTCTCAAATAATGTTCTTTTTTATTGTAGTTTTCTTTGTTTTGAGTTTCACTCAAATGAAAATTCATAAATAAAGTTTTTAGTTATTCCATCAATTATGTGGGTGTATACATATATATATGCAGGGAGATATAATTATTGGAATTCTGCAGGAAAGAGAGGTAACAGAAACACAGTTAAATTTTTTAAGTCATTTGCAAATACCAAAGAATGTATTTCTTCTCTCCTTGGGTGTCATTAAGCATCTCCATCACTATAAAGAGAATAGTTGTTATCTCAATTGCTAACAATAAAGCAGACTCATTCAGGATATTTTATGATTGTTTTCAGACATTATCCCACTCACATTCTCTTGCTTAAATTAGTTCTTGTTTTCACCTCTACATATGTATTAACATACCTGATTTTGCATATGCTATTGTAAATAATAGAATACTTTTAAAAGTATACAGGAAATATATTTTCCCAATTTGACTCAATTTGAAAGTATAAGTTTGCAAATGAACCAGTGGAAAACTCCCTTCTCTTTCCTTGTGTCCCTTTGTCAGATTTTCAGAGGTCTTTCATGTCTGCTTTTTAAAGAAAATTTGCCAGTAAGCAAGGTAGAGATCCATGGACACTTTCCAAAATTTTATTTCCTCTAATGATGACAGTAAATGAAGGAAGCTTGTGTGGTATTTTGAAATGGCAGAATCTTGAGTATATCTGTGCCCAAAGTGAGACAAAATTACTTCCTGTGAATTAAAAGCAAACCAGTTTGCAAGTGTTCTGCCTTCCCTAGTCATACTGCTTTTCCAATAGCTATGGTCTCATCAGAAGGCTCATTAGGTAGTTCTCATTGCTGAATCACATGATAAATGAGGAGGACTGGAGAAAGATCATGCATTTTTCCAAAACACCATTTTCCAGATAACTACTGATCTTAAAGGTTAATAGTTACCATACATTTCTGCCTCATCATGAACCTGAAGAGTTATCTTCTACCTGGCATGACAACCCGTAACTGGATTCAGAGTAAAAGAAAGAGTTTGATCAATTGCAATACATCTACTTGATTCAGATTGTCAAAACCTGAACTAAGTTTCCACTTATTTTTGGAAATATGTAGTATCTGAAGTTTCCCCTATGACATTTCATTGGAAGTTTATTTTTCTTTTCTTTACATGGCCAGCGGCATATTTGCTTGGCAATGATGATCAGTTCAGCACCTACAGGTTTCTTTTTAACATATAGTTAGCTTTATAAGGAAACCTGATCTTATAGTCACAGAAACAACCTACTCATTGGAATAATCTCTGCACAAAATGTGTCTGATAGGTGTGGCACCCTTTGCCAAAAGCTCAAGGAGATGTCCAATTCCATGATAGATCTCTGTGTAACTGGATTGCAGGATGAAGATTTCTATTTTTCATGTGACAACTCCACGTGAACTTTGTCAGAGCAAATGAATCACGGGTTTCAGTGAGGAAGAAGAGTGATGTGGTGGATTCCGTGATTCAGTGAATAGTAGGAATAAACCAGTAAAATGTCACCATTGTATAAGGAGGTGAACAAGTAGTATATGAGTTTAAGATAACATTTACATATTTAGATATATATGTTTTCATAGAATACCATCTGTCTGCTGAATGAAGAAAAGATACAGAAATGACACAAAATCTGATAACCTGTAGCAGTTTTACTTTGAGTTACTTAGCAAAATAGTAGCACAGAATTCAAGGTTCAAACAAATTCTTGAAGATACTGTATTTAATCCCTTATCATTACAATTAAAAGAAAATTGAAAAATATAAGACTATGGAGTAAGTGCTCCATACTATCTGATTCTTAGTTGATTCTGAAATGTCACTGAATAAATAGCATCACCATTTTTCTTCTGTGCTAAAGTAGTTTTTAATTTTATTACCATGTGACTATTTTCCATTTTCTCAAGTCTTTAAATAAGACATTTTACTTGCCAGAAAGTAGAAAAAAAAAATGCTTCATTGCAGAATTCCCAAGTAAAATGCAATTAAAGCAAAAAAAAAACCAAAAAAAAAACCCCTCCAACATAACACAAAACACAAAACAAATTCATTAAACATGAACAGTGGTAGATTATTTCAGAAGAATATCAGAAAAAAAGAAGAACAAAGAAAATAAAAAGAAACCTTGAGACAATCAGCAGCTTACTCTGGATTATTTTTGCATTCTGAAATTAATTTACTGTTGAATTTGTTATCTATAGCCCAGAAATACACTGTATGGTGAATATAGGAATTTCTAAAATTAAAAGTCATGTTGAGACATTAGGTCTGAATGTAAAGATAAAATACACTAAAATAATTATCTTAAGTTCTTTGTTGAAAATTTGAACACTATGCCTTTGAGATTATGAATAACATTTATTTAAGTTATCTAATTATCCAAATTTACATTAATTTCAGGATAATTTAAGTAGGAAGTCTCCACCGATATAGGGCTTTGTATCCACTCTTTCATACTAAACCTGTGTTCTGCTAGATCAGCCACAAATACATAGTTAATCTTCATGTGACATCAGAACATAATCTTTTTGTTCAATCAGCACAGCATACTATGCATTGTGGATATTTATGTACTACTCTGCGTGGTGTGGGAAGACAAAAAAATAGCGCTGAATCCAGCCTGGCCAAAGACATATTGCCCCAAATAAATCAATTTATCAAGCCATTCATATCCTGTATTAAGCTGCACTGTCTGTGTATCTGCCTTCTGTCTCCTCTTTCTCCTGACCAGACCTCCGTGGGCTCACCTGGACCTGACCATGATGACTCCCCTTGCATTGTTGAGGGTTTTGGATGGACCTTGTGACCAGCCCCTGGCTCTGCCTCATGTGCTCATGTTCTATTACCCTACATATCTCTGCCCCATCAGGACATTGCTGAGATCATAACTTTGAAACTGGGAGTTACCACAGATTCGGCTGAGTCGACCTTAATTTAATGAAGCAACATCCTGGTTAAATAGAACATGCTGCTAAATATGTTGCGGTCTTTAACATCCTTAGAGGTACTCTATAATACCAGCTATAAAATTTTAAGTTTCATAATGATTAACCTAATATTGAGTCTTGTCTTTTGTTTCTTCCAGATTTAAGATGAGTATTTAGGGAGAAGAGTCAACACTGAATGATAGTGACAAAGTTTACAATTTTTATATCTGATCCAGGATATTTGAAAGGAATAAAAAAAAGAGGCTTGGAAATAAACTCATAAATATTATAATCCAATCCTTTGTTACTGAAAGCAACCAAGTTTTAATTTTTTTCCAGAAATTTTCAGGTTTGATTTATTTCATATGTCTTAGAATGACAATTGACCATGGACACAGCACAAGGTAAGAGGATAGAACTTAAAACATGAAATGTGGCAAAACATTTCTACTAGTATTAGGTAAATCAAAGTATAGCATCAGGAATATACTGAAATGAACTACAGAGAAGCAGCAGACACTGAACTGCAGTTTGATTTTTCTTTAGTAAATTAAAGTTAGGCACTACTTTTCTACATTATTCTTCTAACTTATCTCAGTGATGAAGGTGAGAACAGAAACATTCAATATAGTGTTGAACATTGTAAGCTTGTTTTCACCCTTTTCTATATTTAAGTATCTTGATCTACTTTAATACACAAGTCATATAAAGTGCATATATATTAATTTGTTATTTGACTCAGTTCTAGACTGAAGTTTTTAGATAAGTAAAATAGCAAAACAACTCTTCTGTCTTGAAATTTCAATTAATAACTTATTTTGGTTTTTTAACTTCATCAAAAGTATAATAGAGATAAGAGATGGGAATTTATCAGAGGACAGAATTTTAGGCCGAATATATATTTTGTTTTAGTCACATGGGGAAGGTGTTACAGAGTATGAAGAAAGGGTAAGAATAATGTTACTGAGAATGTAATCATGGTAAGTAATACAGGTAGAATATTGCAAATAAAATAAAAAGACATTATGTAGCTGAGAGGCTGTAAAAGTATTGCACTTCTCACATGTCTAAAACTGACTACAGAATGACATTAACTTAGTTTCATGAGTCACAGGGTATAAATATTAGGTTAAGGTTAGTTCTATTCTCCTTAGTAGTAGTTAACAAATTAAATGAATCCACTTAACCTATTTGTAGCAATGCAGCTGTATTGTAGGTATAATAAAAGGCATGTTTTATCTGGAGTTGTGTTCTGGCATTCTCCTGAACTTGTTCTAATGCTGAGATTCTTATTTGCAAGTGTAAAAAGGCTATCACTTCTTACACAACATCTGAAGCTAGGTTAAATTTTAGTTATAATACTGGCCATCTATTTGACTTTTATTTAACTATTTAACAAAATGTTAACACATTAAACCTTGAAGTTTTATTAGAAAAACCCCAAATTTCATTACAAAAGCTATTTTTTCTGTTCACTTCTAATTAAATTTTTTTTGTCTTATCTATCTGATATCCAGTACCTGCCATATCTTCTGATTCAGATTTTCAGCCGTGTTTTTTAAAAGCAAGCTGAACACGCCTTTTAAAATATTTTCTTTTTTTTCTTCCCAGCAAGTCATTCATTGAACTCCATTCTGAGGTTCTGTGGCTTCTTTCCTTCCTCCCCACACACATATGAAGAAAGAAAAATACAGTCTTGAAAAGACAAAATGGGAATGACTCCTTTTATATATCTTTGTTTACTGACACACTAAGACCAGCAAAAATACTACTTGTAAAATCATATTTATGTGTCTTTTTAATTATCAAAAAAAACATTGAAAGATTGAGATAGTAGTGGTGGTCTAGTTGATTGTTTTTTGGTTTTTTTTCTATACAAATTAAAAAATCTCAGAGGAAATAATTTTTGTATGAAAATATGGTGACAACAAACAATTTATATAACAGTTCTTTTTTTTGATCAATACAAGAAAATAGTAACATTCTTTTTAATTTTGGATGTTTCTTTTCTTTTGCAGAACCTACTGAATGCAATTGAGGAGTTTTGGATAGAAAAAATTGGTAGCCCTTTTTTGATAATTTCTCTTGTGCTGTTAGAAAAAAAAAAGGAGGGAATTTTTTAGAATAGTTACATTGTTTTTGGAATTTCATGTGCACTTTGTGAGTTTATAAAGTTTTGAAGAGGAAAAAGAGGAAACAGCCTGTCCACCTACCTTCTTAGTTATATTTCATTTAATTAAATTAGACAAAAGTGAAATAGTACAGTATTATCCCAGCTTCCATTTATCACCATAACCACATCGCTGCGTAAAGACATAGAGATCTAATATATTTCCCAAATAAGCTCAGACAGACTTGTTTTTGAAGTGAGACTCATGCTGCAAAGCAACTTCTTATTTCTTGTGCTTTTCAGTCCTCACAGACAACCTAAATCAGTGTATAAGGTTTATATTTCAATCTTATCTACTGGGGGTTGTACCACTCAGCTTCAACCTGTGGAATATGAATACCCCTCCTATTATGACCATTTACTTATTTTTTACCATTATAGGTACTAGAAAAAAAGGTGTTATGACATCCACTGGAAGTTTTAGAGCTACATTTTAGTGACTGAAAAACTCAGAAGCCAAAAATAGTTATGTATCTACAGGCATCTATCCTGTTGCCTCTTTCTGTTCTACTCTCCCTGGTCACAGTATGACCTTTAAAAGTCCCTTCCAATACAAAACATTTAACGACTTTATTATTTTAGATGCCAATCTTAGGATAAATCCTGTCCTTCAAAGCCTTATTTGTTTCCATGTNCACATGAGATACAATTAAATTAAAATAAATCTTCTCTGATGTTTCCTTTTAATTTTCTTCAAATATACATTTTATCTTTCCCTACACAACAAAATATCACTCATTAACCCTTAATTAGCTGCTTTGAAACATTAATGAAGATAAGAAAAACAAATTACACTTTGACTACTCAAGTAAGATTTTATTTTACTGGGGAGTGAAACAGGAGAAAAATATTCTATTCAGAAAGAAAGAAACAATTTGACTAATGCTTTAAAAACAATTACAAATTCACATAAGTGGATGGTCTGAAAAATTTAATCAAAGTGGTAAATGTGGGGAAAACTGAGAATAATGAACCCATAGCTTCTAAACCACTATAAAGCATCTCTAGTTAAATTTTTTAAAATTTTGAAATTTGAATGTAACTCGCCTTTGATTTTTAAAGAATGATTTTGGAATGCAAGTTATCTAAGCAAAGCATCAATGCACCACATTACCTCAATAATATTAACTACAGGGTACATGTCATTGACAATGTTGTTAGTTTCCGTACAATGTCTTTGTGTTCAAAGGGTGGCTAGAAAGATGTGGTAAGTCATGAAACTATTAACAAGATCTTATTTCCATAAGCCTGTCTTCAAGTATAAGCAATCATTATTATATATTTTCCTTGAATAATTCTTTAAGTAAGAAAGACTCGGTAATAATATGATAGTTTTATCCAGAAGCCTACAATGAAACAAAGTGGAACATATTTGTTCCTGAGCTTCTCACATCATATGATGAATAGCAGCAATTATAGAAAAGAACAATATTAGTTTTACAGTTATTGTTATTATCTTAAAGTACCAAGAATAAAATCCCATATTTCCCTAGATAGTCCAATCACCACCAAAATATGTGACAGAGGAACATTTTATAATCTCTGTATTTCACACTGGCTGCACAACTAGAAATTGGCAGAGTGAAGTCATTTATATCTCCTTATTACCAGCTTGCAGAGGGCTTTGAGAATATGGGGCCAGTGATGGATATTTCTATAGCAGATGTTGTTTTATTCTATTTTACCATAGTACATCTACTTCAGATTAGTTCCACTGCAGTTTATTAAAGTAGCAGAAAGAGGTCAACACTAGGAGAATGTGACACACAACTTACTTACTCTTGTTTTGTAGAAGGAAATATATTCATATACAAATTGAGAATATTTAGGCAGAATCAGTTCATTTACAAATTTAGATCTTATTATGTTGTGTAATTAATTTAAACTGATACAAAACTTGCTTAAATATGGTACAATTATCTAAATAGAACGTTTCTACTGTAAATTAGATTTCTACTAAGTATATTGCACAGATATTTTCTGAGAGCATAAAATGTATCTAAATACAGGAAGCCCAATTGCATTAATGGATTAAATGAAATTAAAATACCGTAAAGTAGTTTTACTAGTTCTTCCAGCAGGGTGAACTACACTGAAAGCAAAAGATTTAACTGAATGGACCTTGTACACTTCTGTGTTGTTTTTCAGGGTAGTTGAACTATAATAATGGTATTCATTGATACTGAACTTCCAGATTCAAAACAACCCACATACTTGCAGATATGTTCTTATGAGCAAAGGTTTTTAGGATATGAACTCAGTCTGAATCACAGTCTATAGCACATCTGTCAGCATAGAAACAGCTAATAGGATAAAATAGGATGAGATTTTTTGGGAGGGAGAGGGAGGAATGAAATTTAATTTGTTGGCATTCGCACATGCTTGTCAGCTCAAAATGAACATGGATTTTATGGACAATGCACTGTTACAGCACAGAAGACCAACAGCCTTCTGTGAGAGTTGTGAGAGACTGATGTGTTCAATGGCATAAACATTATCTTGGGTGGACCTTTGTCCACTGTAGCAAACCGCAAAGATGCAGCTCTTCCTCTGCAACCAAAAAGTCCAGCCCTTCCCAAATATGCCTAACAGGAATTGGAATTATGACAGGAACTTGAGATAAGAAAAAGATGGTACTATTGTCCAGTTATTCCAGATCTGGGGAGAAGAATGTAGCCACAGCTAACACTGGAAGAAAGACTGGAATGCTAATGGCTCAGGGGACAAGCACAAGGGATACCTCAGGCTACTGCTGCTGTTCAACAAGATAAGGAAAGAGGCAAATGATTTAAGGAGGTGGGCACCATCTCCTTGTCCTTACTCAAGTGACTCAGTGGCAATAACTCCCCTTGGGGAAGTACCAGGACATTGACACCATTGAAACCTCAAAGTATCTGTCCCTGCTGATGGGCCAGGATGGGGCATAACTGCCTCACCTGCTGACTTAATAGGTAGCTGCAATGTCTTAGAAGATGTCAAAGACTCCTGAAATGTCCTGTGATCCACAGCATTGTATCATTCAGTGTGAAACTCCTGGTGCCACGCCATCTACCTGGTGTTTTCACTTGAACTGAGCATATATAATTTGTGGAAGTTTTATGTTTCATAGGCTTCCCTCACTCCTGATGGATCAAGAAAGTGACCATCACATTGACCAATAGAAATCAAAATTTTAACATTCAAGACTTGTCAAGGGATCCAAGGAATGGTAACTGTCTACTGCTAAATAAAAAATATGTATTATTGACTTTGCCATATGGCATTGTTTTTACCTTAATTCAGGTAGAGACATCCCTCTAAGAATTTTAATAATAGGATCTTAACAAAGTCTCAGGGAGCATATAATTTATATAAATATCTGATGCAAAGTAGCAAAACACATGCACTTGATGCTCCAGAGTTGTTCCCACTTAGAAGACAAGTAAAAATGGGCCTAATTTGTAATACAGGAAAATCCTCTTAATTGAAACAAATTTTCAATTTTTTTTTTTT
>WEIU01024483.1:12024-36243 GCA_013389925.1 Aegithalos caudatus
TTTTCTCTGAAAGCAGGAGGCCCAGTTCTTGGAGATATCTGAAACATGACTGGACATTGCCACTTTCCTGAGTGACCTTTTCTACCTGACTCTCCTCTGAGCAAGACAGTTGAATTAAATGATTCCCAGATATTCCTTCCAACACCAACTATGTGAGATTCTGTGATTGCTGCATTGATTTCAGCAGTGGCAATATAGGGGAGGTGAAAGCTAAATAGCATGACACCCTGTCTGCAGCATCCATTTTTAAGAGGTTATTCCAAGTACTTAATTTATCTATTTGAACAAATTGAAGCACTTGAAACATATACTCATTACTGCTTAATATAATTCAAGCTAATGTTAGAATGTTATAGTTGGAAAGCGCTATATGTTCTCTCAAATTATTTGGCATATACATAATTTTAACAGATTGTATCTGAACAGTGTAAATCTAGCATATTCTGCCTACTTAATTCATGTTGATTAGCATTAGTTTACACACAACCTGAACTATCTGATAGTCAGATAGTAAGAATTTTTTTGTGAAAATACTTATGTAACCAAAGTTCATGCATTTGAAATAAAAATAAAGAATCATAACTGTTGGTTTCTTTTACAAAAATTGCATTATATGTAATAACTGTTCCAAACAAATAGTTTCAGTCAAGTAATTTTCTGATTTTGTTATTAAATTGGTTACAGATGTGTTATTTGAGCAGACTTCGTATTTTTCCACACTTTTGGTAAAAAATGATGGCTAGAAACCTAGAGACTAGACATTCTGCAAAATTCTCTTTCTGGCCTGTGAAGTAATAATGAGCTCACAGTTACCTTCCCTTGTGTATCCCACCTCCGTGCTCACAATACATTTTGGTCAAGCCTTGCTAAAGAATTGATTTTTTTAAAATAAACTTATTGTGCAGTAAAAGAGATTCACGAGGTAATCTGCTTTTCTCTAGAGTGGCATTTAAACAAAACACAAAAGTGTTGAAATATTTTTGTTACCTTTAACACAATGGCTTCTGTCTTTTCTGAGGATGAAAAGTGTATTGCCTTTTTTTTTGTCTTCTCATTCTCTGTTGTCTTTAACTCATATTGTACCCTGCATGTAATAAACCACACTATATTTGGGAAGCTCTAGTCCTGTTATAACTGCTTTCTTGTTGTAATTCCGTTTTCACGATATGGTCACTCATATGCCAGCATGTCTTAACAGCAAATACATTTCTTGTATTTTTACTTGGTATAATCAATTAAACTTGTCAGTATACCCACAGTGTTTACTACTAAATTGCATTATAAATTGATGTCACAAAGCCATTTAGTGAACTTAGATAACTTTAGGTCCTACGTTTGTTTACTTGTTTTCTTTTGTGTCTAATATGTTATCATTAAAAGATTCAAAGTATACGTTACCAAGAATTTAAAATAATGGTGGTAGCGTTTTTCTTAGTTGTGAAGTTTTGTTTTTTAAACTCATATCTTCACACCTGATCCCAAAAGAACACTGTTCAGAATCATTAACAGCAAATATGTGTTTACAGCTAGTTTTTAAATCAATTGCTAATTAACTCCACAAGGCAGAAATGGATTTCTGTTTAGCACTGAGTTTGCACTTTTCCTTTATTCTTGATAGTCACAGGTGTAAGGTTCAAACTACATTAGCATCTGCTCTGTAACTGCCTGATCCAAACCTCAGAGAAATCAACATAAATTTAGTGGGAAAATTTGATGGGAAAACCTTCACAAAAATCATAAGGTTTATGAAAAATTTAAGCTACTAGTATTCTAGTACTTCTGGAAATCTGCCATTGCTTTTAAATCAGGGTCAGTTTTGAGGTTAGATCAGATTGCAAAAGGTCCAGTCATATTTTAGTACCTCTGTAACACCTTTGATGCACCTCTTCCAGTGCTTCACAACCCTCATTGATTTCTTCCCCTCATTTTTTTCTGCCTTAAACATAGTTTCTTGTAAGTTGTGCCAAATGTCTCTTCTTTCGTTTGATACAATCAAGAGTCTAGCTACATTTTCTTTAAAAATCCACCGCAGATAATGGAAGAAAGCAATTAGAATCTGTCTTTGCCTTTTTTTCTTCAGGGTGAACAGACTCAGTTCTCCCAATACACCGTGTATATTCCATAACGTATGTATTACAGCAGCCATAAAAATTAATATGTATCTCATAACAGTTTTATTTTCTTTCTAATAATTAAAAATAAGAACACAAAAGAATCTATTGTTGATTAACTTTATTACTCAGGTTAAATGGAGTTAGTATTAGGACAGAATAAAGTTTGCTATTAGAAGTTTGTAGCTGATTACTGTGCACAAACTTGCCACCATTTTTAATGCAAAGATCTCATTACTTCCAGCAGGAGTTTTGCAAGCAAATATAATCTATAGTCTAATTAAATGGTTGAGTTTATTCAGGTTACGCATTCCCTGGTTTTGGTTGGTGTTATGAACCAGTTTAAACACAGAAAAGCAAAGAAAACAAAGTCTCTGTGAATAAAATGGTTCAAACCCAGAAAGGTTTGAAATATACCCAAAGGTTGATTAAAACCAATCAAGGTTAGATGTTGGTGCCAAGAAACTTGATATATTTTATTAAATATTAAAAGAGACAATGAGAAAGAAAGAGAAAAGAAAGATAGAAAAAAAACTGAAAAAAAAAGTATGTGTGGTGGTGGGAGGGACAGGGGGAGAGTAACAGGTGGAAATATATCACCCATCCAAGGGTCCCAATGATGTCTTGCTGCTCCCCTCCAGCTGGTCATCTTGGTGGTGAGAATCCCCCACTGCTGCTGCCATGCTGAAAAGTATAGAATTCTGTGGATTAATATACAATTGGGCCAGATGGGAACATCCGAGTGCCTCCCTTGCAGGGAGCCAGTTTGACACTGTCCTTTACACACTGAGGGTCTGTTGCATCATCTGCAGTGCTCTGGTGCGGGGTCTGGGAACCCCATTCGTGGGGGAGTCTTTGATGGGCTGTGTCACCCCCTCTGCTGTGGATAAGCTTTTCCCCAGGTGAAGGGACCCCTGAAGCTTGGGCTCCTTTACACAGCAGAGGATGGGCATTCACTGCCTCAGATCAGAGACTTTTTACCACACACCCAAAACCTCTCTTCTTCCTTTTGACCTGAAAACAGAGACTGAGCCAGAGAATAAAGCAGATATTTAGGGTACACCTTGGGCAGGACAAAGGCCTGATCAGGGCTACACCCAATGTGGGTGACTAAGAATGGTCACAAAAATAGGCGACTGGTCACAAGATCCTACATTTTTATAAGTTTTGGTCCATTTGCCTATTGGGGCCCAATTGTGCAACCACAGCCTCAGGTCATGAGGTCTAATCATTCTTGTTTCTCTCTTCAGCCCACTGTTGTTGATGCTTTTGTGTCCAAAAGTTGTCCTTGGTCTTCAGCAGGAAAGGAATTTATTTACTTACTCTGTGAAGAGAGCTGACTTGCACTAAATATGAGGCTCATAACTATACACCTAGGCAGCACCTCTATAATTTTAAATGTTTTATTTAGTTTTTAGTATATTGTGGCAATCAGTAACCCATAACCAAATTTTTTCTATTTCCCAAAAATGGAATTTCATAATATTTTTGAAAGAGCACTTTTGGATGCAGGAAGGCATAAAATGAATGTGGAAGAAAGGTGAATTTAAGGCTTGCTTACTTGAATTTATGTGTAGTAAAACCATTAACACAATTATTCCAGTGTAAATATCATGTACAAAAATCTTTCTTAGAGACTACAGGAAAGATTAGGAGAACATTTTGGGGAAAAAAAAAAAAAAAAAAAAAAAAAAGTCATAATTTGGTTTTAAAACTACATTTTAAATGAGTCCATGTCTGGTCTTTTAAAACACTTTTTTCTTGTATACCCTGTAGATGGCGGTCTTGTACCAGCCATGAGATTTTAAGCATTACTTCTATAAATACATAAGCACACAAAAAGAAATACAAAATATTAGTAAGGTGAAAAGGAGACAGAGTTTGAGGGGTTTTTCATTTTATTTTCCACATCATGAGATGGTAATTTTATAAAGTACAAAGTGGCTGTAAATCTGATTTAAATCTTTCTATGGTTCTACATTTTACATATTTGCAAAAAGTAATTTCACTGTCACAATGACAATAACACAGGTAATTATCTCTAAAATATAGCTGGTATCTGGTAGGAAATAAGTACCTCTGCAAGTGATGGATTACTGTCATGCTTCACTAGTCTGGATGAGTGTAGACAATTTCAGAATTGGATATCATGCTTATGAGTAACAGGGAATATTCCTTAATGTGTATTTCTAAAATTATGCTGGTAAGAAACCTTTCACTTAGAAATATAAAAGCCTTAAACATCAAGAAAATTTTATTTGAGTTACTGTGTAGCACTTGGTTTTAATCCGTGAAAGAGTGACATAAATTTGTGCCTCAGAAAAAAAAAAACACATTCACAAACACAAAACCTAGACTACAATAACAAGTCAACCAACCAAAAAAGCCCCAAAAGTTTCAAAAGTCTTCTGGCAGCAATATCAGGAAAGAAGAATTACATGAAAGTATTTTCCCATCCTACAGAGTAGAGAACCACAGAGCACTTTCACATATATTTTGATAAGCAGTTATGCCATGACAGATATCGTAGAAACACAAATCATAGAATATGGTGAATAGAAGGGACCCACAGAGGTCATTGAGTCCAACTCCTGGCCCTTCACAAGGTACCCCAAGCATCACACCATATGCCCAAGAGTATTGTCCAAATCCTCTTGAACTCTGCCAGGCTGGTTCTGTGACCACTTCCCTGGTGAGCCTGTTCCAGTGCCCAGACACCCTCTGGGTGAAAAACCATTTCCTCATATCTGACTTAAACTTTCCCTGACACAGCTTCAGGCCATTCCCTTGGGCACTATCCCTGGTCACCACAGAGAAGAGATCAGTGTCTATTTCTTTTCTAACCCTTGTGAGAAAGTTGTAGCTGTAATAAGGTCTCTCCTCAGTTTTCTCCTCTCCAGGCTGTATAATGACCTCAGATGCTCCTCATATTGCTTTCCCTCAAGGTCCTTGAGGCTCAAGTGTTCTGCATTTAACCAACACGAGCACATTCTGCTCTTTGCTGATGCACCACATTTGAGCCTTACCTTTCACTGCCAAGATATAAACAGGTTAGTAACAGATGAATAAAAACTAATTTGCATCTGCAAAATACAAACACAACTGATATTCCTTAGTTTTCTGTTTGAAGGCAAATCTTAACTTCATTTTTTCATGAAGTTGCCATATTAATATTAATTTCACTTTTTCATGAAGTTGGAATATATATTGGCTGGTCTACATATCTTGTTAAAGGATTTATGAAATACATACTGTATCACTTACTTGGTCTCAGCTTTTTCTTGCCTTTCCTTATCCTAAGCAGAAAGTATCCCTTAATTATAAAATCACTGTCTGTTATTTGGGTTTCATTACAGAGTCCTCTGTAGATTTCCCTCCTCATCTTAAAAGGTAATTTTAGCCAAAATATGCTAATGTCTTTATTTGTCCTTGTTTGTTGCATGTTGTCTTTTGTGTCATCACTGGTTACAATACAAGGTACTCAAAATATCTTGCAAATGAGGTTACCTGGTTTTGAAGGCTTTCTGGTATTCCACTATGTCAAGATTTTCCTGGCAGAATTTGTTTCCATTTATTTGTCAGATCTAGACACATAAGAGCCTTCCCTTTCTAACTTACGTGCCCTAGGATATGGTAAGAAATACCAATATATGATGGTATTTGAAATGCTGTGTACCTCCCCCCTTTATTCAGCATGCCCATTTGGCTTATGTTTTGGACTTGAACCAGTGGAAAAGGTACAGCATAGGAAATAGGAGACTGAGTCTGTAATATTATGAATGTAGTACTTTTATGTACAGAAGAGGATCTAAATGCTGAATTTTAAAGCACAATTTGACTGAAACAAGTTTTGCACACCATGCAGGATAAAAAGTAATATTCCTAGATTAGAGCAGAAAATAAAACCCAACCAAAAAGTACTTAAGGTAAAAGATGGAAGTAATAGGAGGGGAAAATCTGTAACCCTAATCACTGCAACTTGTTACTGAACTGTCAGTTTTGAAAAAAATATTTCTATATCTCAAAATATATTATTACTGTCCCTTCACTGATCATTTAAAGAATCCCCCTTTCTGTACAGCTGATTCCCCAACAGTGCTTCCACATTACTAAAGGAATCAAAATATAATGAAAGAAATATCGATTTATTTTAAAAAATTATTTTCACTAGATTTAAAAAAAGCCTCAAATATTGTATTTTATCCAGAACAACATTTTGCTTGTTCATTACAAATATAAAGAAACAAAAATGAAATCATAAGTTATTTGAATCAGAGGAAGATCTAAATTTTCTCTTGTGCTTAACCTATAACACGTATCTTGTATCAAGTGAGAGGTCATGTCTCAGATTTCTTCCTGAGGTCTTAAAACTCTCTTTTCCACTGTACATTGCATGAGAAAGTACATGCAATTAGAGATGTTACAACTGAGATGTTAAGCAATCTCAATCGTTCATAGAAGCAATGGTGTATTTCTTCCCATCAATCCCACAAATACTGAAATCTCCATCTAGTCTTTCTGAAATGACAGAGTACAATTTGAATTCTGGGTGTAGCTACTATGTGCAGCAGAAATGAATTTGACCTGAAGGCTTTCCTTTTCATCAGTGACATAGATTTGCTCACTGCTATTCAAAATGAAAGATAAGCACTAAATCAAATACAATCTGTGTCAGCTTATGAAATGACTGTCTTATAAATTGGATGGTGTTGGGCTAAGATACCAAAATATCTGAGTTACTAGAAATAAAGAAGGGTTACTAAATCTGCTTATCTGTAATATGAACAACTAGAAGTTCAGCTCATTTCCTTCATTAAGGAAGAAGATGTATTCATCATAGTCAGTAGCACTGTAAACACAGAACCAGCTCTGATAAGGGACTCCTAAGTCTGAAGGACAAAGTTTTAAGTCAATACAATAATTAAAATCTGGGATGGATAAATTGAGAAAATTCAGATTAAAAGAGAGGTAGAGTGCTTTGCGAAGAGTGTCAGCAATTTATAATTTATCTTTCTTTGTTTTGCTTATGTGGCAGTGAAATAGCTAATCTGATTCACACCAAAGTTTTACTACCAATATTATAACAAATGTTTCAGTAATTCATTCATAAATTTTGTTAAAGAAGAGGGTAAGAAAATTATTTTACCACACCCAGCCCCTGGAAGCAATTTCCGACTAAAGAAAATAAGAAAACACTTTTAAATATGGAATAAAGAGGATATGCTTTGGTGCTGGGTGAGACTAACCAAAAAAACAATCAAAAGACAGAGTAGATGAGAGTTACACTTTAAAAATATTATTGCAACCAATTTTGGATTTTCCGATTGATTTTCTGGATTTCTTTTAACAAAATATCTTTCCTAAAATCATCAGGACATTATGATATTTCATAATGTCATCAAGATTGTGAAGCACAGAGCATACCATTGCTCAGTAAGAGATGAAGTGGTTATCATTCAGTGATTTGTTTACTGTGCTTCTATGGAATTTTTGCTGGATCTTAATAGAAAATGGTTTTGCATAACTTCCACAATTTATGTATCTGCAGAGCTCTAAATGTGTGAGTTTCCTTGGTTTTTGGGAGCTCCATTTAACAGAAAGTTTTGCAAAGTAAAATCTATTGTCATATTTGCTTTATTGTATATGTCCACAATTTTAACGAATACATAGAGACAATTTAAGACTAGAATACTCTTCATATGAAAAATAAAATTATATCATGTAAGGTCATTTCAAAATTAGAAACTTGCTTGTACTTCTTGATCTAGAAAATCTTTTAAATTAAATAAACAGTGATCCATCATGAACCACAACTTTTACTCAAAGTAGTTCCGTTATAAGGATAAAAGAAACATTACACTTTACCAGAATTAGGGGTTAGTATGACCTTTTTTCATAATTTCAGTTAGAGTATAATAAGAGTTTTTGACAAATATCTTTCTCATAATTCATTTGAGAACATACATTCTTTACGAGAAAAAATTAATTTTGTGCAACAATTACATCTCCTAAAAAGTGATAGAGAAAAATCATTCAATGGAATTATCCAGGATTTAAGAGAAACTATTGTAATTCCTTATTTCTACCTCAAATATTGGTCAAATGTTAGTCTCAGTGCCAGTTCTTATATTAGCAGTGCTTCTGAGCCCAGCCATATCCCAGATCCATGTAGGATATTCTGTTGCCTGCAAAGCCCGTGTTTTCTGGAGGCAAAAAAACATTTCTAGAGTGAAAAGGCCCAGAGCTGGATGGTGTCAGTCTGTATCTGATCTGGACAAATCAAGGCCTAGCATTTTGGGAAACATTGCTGCATATTCTCACTTCTCAAATGAGAAGAATCGTTACTGACTCCATTTTCTATAAATAAAAGAAATAATACTGGCTAGTACTTTATCAAAAGGTTGTAAGGACAAAGACACTGATGTTTCATGTAATTTTCTGTTGAAAATACCAGCTTTGTAAGTTGTAAAAGGTAGATGCAAGTTCACTGTATGGACCATATTATCTCCAAGTTAGCACAGTGACAAATAAGACTTGTAGTAAAGACATGACTGAAGAACAGAGACAAGAGACAAAAGACAAGACTGTTGAACCTTAAACCAAATACCTTTAAGAAATATTTCTCATATATGATCCCTACTAGGGTCCCTGAACATCCTAATAACTACTAGTATAAATAATACTATGAGTTGGCTAGTTAAAATACCTGCATATTAGTAAGCATGTTATTTCTTATGTCTGCTCCTAGGCATGTATACATAAGTCCTAACACAGCTGAGCTGCTCAGCACTAAAGCCAAGTTATAAATATGACTCAGCTAATGTAGTAAATATGGCCAGAACACATCATTTATGAATTGGTTGACAGTACTCATATCAACTGTGGGAGGTCCAAATTAAAAATCTACAACTCTAAAAATACCCTAGACAGAAGAATAAAATGAGTTTTGTATTAATGAATATCAAAACCTGTGTCTTAGGTTACAATGTAAGATATCCCCAAAAGTATGTATTCTATCACCATCTTCATAAGCTGTTAAAACCAGGTGGGGCAGTGTTCCTTATCTCCTTCATGACCCATCCCTGATAACTCCATTAATCTTCTATTAATGGGCCACTGAGCCTCACTGTATGACTGATAAAATTACATCATCCCATAGTGAGATGTTCCCCCCAGTGGGAGGAACCAAGCCTTCCTATCTGGAAATGATCTGAGATTTGGAACACCACAGTCAGCTTTATCCACTGACTTCCCGGAGGACAAGAATTCCATAATCACCTCTGCACCTTCAGAGGAAGACCACAGCCTTCTGACAGAATCACTGCTTCACAGAACCATATCTATCACTTCAAAGAATACTACACTCACCACTTAACTGGACTGCTACCAACAAGGTGTCAGGTTGTATTCTGACCCTGTCAGTGTTTTTTGTATTATTGCATTTAATTTAATTTTCCTATTAAATTGCATTTCTGACTTTGGATGTCCCACTGGTTTGCTCTCAAACTAGTACAACCTTGCTGTTGGAAGTACATTCAGTTTAATATAAAAAGGGGTCACACAAAAAATCCCAACAAAAAATGGAATAGTATTTCTGATTCCTACCAAAATATGAGTTTTTTAAATTTTGACTAATATGCACATTCAGGTATTATAGAGTATAGTTGGGATGCTTAATGTTTCATCAGGAAGATGGAGACTCGGGTTGCCTCTGAACACCTGAGTGAACATCAATAGGACATCGCTTCCTCAGCTGCAAAGAGCATGCTGCAAGAAGGCCTGAAGGCCTTAATCAAACAAAAAGTTTAAAACTCTGGATTTCAGCCTGAAAGAGGTTCTTAAAATTCTAGTATGGAGAGTCTGTGTCCCAGTCCATTTCATATTACTTCTTTCTTAGACAACTACCCAGGTCTGAGATGCTGTTCATATGTTTTGCAATGGTTAATAGTTTGTTATTAATAATTCAACAGGATAGTCAGGGAAACAGGTGTAACAGATGAAGTGGAGCTTCTCTATAAGTGCTTGATCTTGCTCTCTGTATTGTTTTAGTTTAAGTCTGGGGCCTTGCTTGCCAGTGGGTGCCCTGTACAGTCTCACTCTCTGCACATCTAGTATTAACACCCCAACTCCTGACTAACTCCCTTCACAAATTGTACAGGATTCTTCAGCCTTTCTGACAGAGTATAGAGCATTTCTCCTGGATTTTGTCAGCAGAAGACCTGAATGGCTCGGCCATATGAACACAGAAAGGCTTGAGTTAGATGGTTACTTGAGCCATTTTAAAACAAAATCTCTGTAACTGATGAAGATAAAAAAATTTGAACCTCTAGTGGGCAATTTGACCCAACAAAATCCTGATTTACCTTGCAAAGGTTTGACATCACCTTTCACTGGCCATTAGAATACTAAAGAGACTGTGTTGCTAACTGGGGTATTTCAGTTAGTGTCTAAAATTAGATGGTTGAACTCCAGTCCAAACTGAATAGAGCAGGGAGCCAAAACTATCTCTGTTCCAACATACCTCTGTAATCACAACACCTTTCTAAAATAAGATGTGTCTGCTCAGGTGGCAATATTTGCATAGCAGTTAAATTGATAGTAAGTATACCTGTATTGTGATGAAAATGAAATGCTTTACTATCAATTTACCAAATAAAACTAGGTTTGTCCATCTAAATTAGGGAGAAGAAATAGCCAGGAATGTTGAAAAGTGCATATTTTATTATAAAAATATCTTACCTCATAAATTCTGTTTATCTTAAAGCATTTGCATTTACTTTATTGAACTCCCAAAATAAAGATCCATTTTTTTTCCTGCACTGACGGAAATAATTTATGTTTGTTATGTTTTGCTGCATTTATTTTCCTCACAACAACTGGGCTTATGACAACTCACTTGTCACACTGCTGAATGATTATAATCAGCTGATAATTGAGGCTTTGTGCTAGTTAGCCTTTGCAAATTCAATTTCTTTAGCTGGAATGGTATAATTAAAGCCAGATTTATAAATCAGTATTACATGCTAATTACCAATATCAGAAAATAATAGTCAAAATACTGTCATTAATAAACTGAATGTTAAACATTCACAGAATGCATAAATAATTGGTCTGGTTTTCCTCTCATCTAAATTTTTGAGAAAATACCTATATGCTATTCAATCACATAATTCCTACACTTGACCAAGTTGCATATTTTGGTTTTAATTTATTTTTACAAACGTTGGGGTGTTTCTAGCATATTAAAAGGAGAGATATTCTGGAGGAACAGTTAACAGTGCTGTTAAAAGACAAAGTTCTCAGGTTGCTTGCTTCTGCTTTCTCACAGAAGATAAACACTGACACCTAATCTTGATTGCAATCACATTTTAATGACATTCCTTATCCTTCCCAATCTTTCAGTTTATAATTCTCTATCCTTCTAGTGAATTTAAAGACAGAGAGGGAAGGAAAGACACTCTGTTTGGATGTGTGGTAATTGGCAAAAGGAAGAGTCAATTATCACAGATTATTAACACAGACATACTACATCCGGTAGTGACTGAGTCTGTTTGTCTAGAAATACCTATCAAACAAATAATTAAAATCAAGTGTTGGCAGATGTGCATCTTGCCTCTCATGATTGCTTTTTCCCTATGTACAGGATTTGATAAAGTCTTCCAGTTTAATTTCTGGGTTGTTGGGTTTTTTAAACAATATCTTAGATGTTCAAAAGAATGTATGCACAATACATAGGAAGACTACTTAGGAAAATTAGACATCTGTCTGTGTTTATCTTGATTTTCCCAGTTGTACTGGCTTAAGCTCTGCTAAAAGGATGTGGAAAGTAGAAACAATCTGTATTCTTATTATGCACTTTCAGCCCTTTAGGAAAACCTGCTAGGATTGACTGCAGATGGCTTCATTTCAGAAGAAGAATGTGCTTCCTAAGAGTTGCTTGTTGTGTATGCATGATCAAACAACAGTCAATGGTTTCCTGTGCCTCATTAGCTATAGTGACAGGAAGAAGTATGATTCTCCAAAAATACCTGCCCTTCCTCCAAACTAGTGTAACTTTGCAAAGAAGAAACACCAAAGAACTTGAATGTTGTGTTTGGGTTTCTTTTAATAGAACAAATCAAAAACCAACAAGAATTGTAAAAATTCTGTTCAAATTCTTGACAAGAATTTCACATTATAGTAAGCTTAAGCTTTCGGTATGGTATGTATGTCACAATCTTCTCTCATTAAATGACAAGAAGAAATTATTTTGGTTTGGCAGAAGTTGTTTTGGTTTGTTTTTTTTTTTTTTTTTGTTTTTTGTTTTTTTTTTTTGGTTTTTTTTTTTGTTTTGTTTTGTTTTTGTTTTGGTTTTGGTTTTTTTTTAAGTTACAAATGTACAACTCAAACATCTAAAAAACTTGCTGCTGCTGAAGATTCTCAAATCTTGTAGTATAACTCAGTGTGCATGTAGACGAGGATTCCTTAAATACCTATTTTAATGTTCTGTGTTTTAAACTGCAGGGACAAAGGCGGGGCTGAAACTTCTTGGATTTCTGTTGCAGCAGTCAGACTTTCAAAGTTAAAAGGGGAATCAACAAGAATATTTAAAATTCTTTTTTTATTCCTGAGTTGTTTATGGAGTTGTAATCAAGTCACTCTTTTTCCCTGCAGGTTTGTTACCATTTCTACCATTTTTCTATTTTCACTGTATCTGCTAAGATTCATATCCTGAAGAATGTATTTAGAACCAGTGAGCTGGTGTGTACCTTGAGAGATCCTCTCTATTGACTATAAAGGAAATCTTTTGATTCAGGTGTGACAGCTATGCTAAATTCTGCCTAGGCAGTTTCAGTCCTTGTCCCTAAACTAATATTTCCCAGTTTAAACACTTCTTTCTACTTCTTTCTCCTATATCTCCCAAAATGAAATATAAAAGTATAGTAATAAAATGACCATAAAAGTTACTGCAGTCTAATGCAGTACATTTTTTCATATTTGTGAAAGGTACACCTATTTCTAACCTTGAAAGTTTCTGAGATAACAGACTTAAAGTCCTGACAAGGTCTGTACTGCTTATCTAAGATGTGACAGACCTCCCTGGAAAACATATGGCTGCTGACCAACATATTTGGTTCACTGGGAAATTATCACAACAAATTAGTTTCCCCAAATTCTTCTTAAAAAAAACCCTATAGAATGTATTTAAAGGCATGGACAGCAGGTTGAGGAAGGTGATTCTGCCCCTATACTCTGCTCTTGTGAGACCCCACCTGCAAGTGCTGCATCCTGCTCTGGGGTCTTCAGCAAAAGAAAATGCGGATCTGTTAGAGCAAGTCCAGAGAAGCGCCAGAAACCTGATCTGAGGGCTGAAGCAACTCCTCTCTGGAGACAAGCTGAGAGAGCTGGGGTTGCTCGGCCCAGGGATAATTGCAGCCTTCCAGTACTTAAAGGGAGCATGTAAAAAAGATGGAGAGTGACTTTTCGCATGACAGACAATGATAGAATAAGCTAGAAGAGATTTATATTAGAAGGAAATTCTTTACCATGAGGGTGATGAGGCACTGGAACAGGTTGTCTAGAGAAGCTGTGGATGTCCCATCCCTTGAAGTGTTCAAGGCCAGGCTTGATGGGGCTCTGGCTAACCTGATCTAATTGATGGTATCTCTGCCCATGGTGGGAGATCTATATGATCTTTAAAGTCTCTTCCAACTCAAACCATTCTTTGATCCTATGATTCTATTTATGCTGATTTTTTTTTAAATGGGAATTGTGTCCCATGCAGAAGAGATGATGATATGATATTATGCACAAATTTTGTTGGTATTTACTCAAAATAAACTGTGTAATATATGAAATATCCACTCATTCTTTCATTTTATCATTTGGAATTCTGTGTTGCATTCTAATAATGTTACTTCTAAGTAATTATTATTCTTATAATCAGATTTACTTTTCTTCATCCTTATGGTGGTGTTTTTTCTCTTCCATGCATATTATAGTACACATTTATGCAAAACTATTAATTATTCTGGCAAGGTAGATTAAACCCTTCAGTCAAATATACGTGCCTAACTTAAACCTCACTTTGAAAGTAAACAACAAAATAGATGTGCACACATTTTTGAGAACACTGACAAGCTAGAATTTCTCATTCATTGGGGTGCTAGCCAATGGTTGAGTCTTTAGAATGTCAGTTAGATACCTCAATTAAGTGCCTTAATGGAAGCCTAAAAGCCCAATATTAAGAACCAATTAAAATATACTTTGCTCTGCATTTATGAAAATCCTTTAATTTTAACTTTAGTTACAGATGTACCAGGGTATATTTTTTCATGCACTTGGTCTGTAAATTCTCAATAAATACATATGTTAAGTTTTTTTATGAGAAATAATATGAATTATTTATTATGAACACCAGACTATTTTAAGGGGCTGCTATCTGCCACACATGCTATATTGGAAACAGTTCTAGCTATTACAGTTATTTTTTGACCTTTTACATATTCCTCCACTGGCAAAACAATTCACTGCTCAATTGCAGTGGACTGAACAGAAGTCAATAGAATAATTTTTTAATTTAGTCTTCTCATTCTTAGAGATATCTTACATTAAATGAGGCAGAATAAGTTTTCTTGTAAATTAAGTAAGAAGCACAAACAAGTAAGGGATTTTAAGTTAAAGTAAGCAGAAAGGGTGGGTTTGTTGACAGCACTGTGTTTAACTACCTAAACAATATTCAACTGTAAAGTTGTGTTCAGCTGCATAAGCCACAGATGATATAGCTTCATCCTTTCTCAATCCAGTGAACGTGTGACAGTCACTAAATGGGACAGAAATTAATTCAGCTTCCAAATCTCAGAATCTTTTATTGTTTTCCCAGGTATTACTTATTTTCTGAGGGATAGTTAAATTAATTACTTATGGTGTAATCTAACAAACAAAACTATTCCGGTTTTGAAGGAAGAATTTTCTTTTTAAATGTCTAGCTCATAAAAAAAAAATGAATTAAGAAATAGGCACCTTTATTATTATGTCATAATAGAAGCAGAAAATAGAGGTTTTTGAAAAATAATTTAGGTTTTGTTAGGAAGGAGTCTTTATTAAAATCCTTCTCATATACACTGCTCTTTCCAGCTGTCTTTTCCTCTCTCTCCTTAACTTTAAATTTGTCTACAAAAGGCATCAATTATTCAGAAAAATAAGTCACACTGGGTAGCTTTGCTTTCCTCTTTCTCTGGCTTTCGTCCAGCAGAAGGACAAGATGTGGATCTAGACAGTCAAGAGCACAGAATATCATAAGAAGGCAGGCTCATTTCTAGCTCTGTTAGAGACCTGGAGGGGGCTTCTGGGCCAGTGAGCCTGAGAGCTCGTCAAGGAGAAAAAAGTGGGCAATAGTGAAAGAGAAGGAATAGCTTCAGGAACACACACCTGCCTCTTCAGCCTTTTCTCTGACAGGAGAGGTAGCAGCGAGAGCTGGCAGGGCCAAAGATCTTTTTTGTCTTTCTGACTTGTTTGGCTTCAAACACCATTGCCTTTTTCTGCTACCTTTCCTGAAGTGTTGAGGGTACTGATGTCAAATATATTGGTAACTTTCTTTACAGACACAGATAAAAGTAGTGTTTCTTCTGTTATAATCTAAGGACTGTAAGCAACAATAAAATTCTTTATGACACCATTGATGTAGGAGGAAGATGAGAGGATTTTTTATTCAGCATGCCTTAAAACTCATCTGACCTTTCTTGTTACACTGTGGTGAGTGTAATGGGAATTGTTAAGGGCACTCCGATTTTTTTGTTCTGCAGAGGTTAACTGCTGGTCACCTCCTTCTGCTGTCACCCCTTTACTCCACAGGTGCTGACTATTCTCTCTTAAGTGGTCTGGTATATTACCATAATTATTCCTAGAGCAAATGTAAGTGGTTTTTAGTCTGTATTTGTTGCTTTTTATTAGACCTGAGGAAAGGATTCTGTATATGTATGCGATTATGCAAGCATATGTGTAAACATTGTCAAAACGTGACAGCTAGAATGTACCAACAACTAATAGAGATTGGTTTAATTATACTACTTTCTGTTTGCAGTGTTTTCCCATTGTCTGTCTTCATATCCTTCTTTCTACCTCTTTGATCTCCTGTCTGCCACGATAGCATACAGTAGCCTCCAACATGTATATGCTTTATTGTGTTGTTTGTGATGAACTGAAAAATGTTGTAAGCTACATTTTTCCTTTATACCTTACATAAAGCAGTTGTCTTTTATTGTTCATCTTGTATAGTTTTCCCCTTTGATTTCCTCCAGCCACAGAAACAACACTGGAAGTTATTTGTTTCAAAGGAATTTTTATCGTATAATAAATATCCATGTATGTTGAAGTATGGCATATAAGCACAGTGGAGGGCTTTTTCTTGAAAACATTCCTAGAATGGTATAGCTTGACACAAGAGACATAAATGATCAATTAGTTGTATAAACAATTGACAACTCATTTTGAAAATGCATCCCTTCTTTTTTATATACTTCAAAAGAAGAATAATATAATGTACGAAAGCTATGTTATGAGATGATTACAGATAAGGTCATACTTCCAGGTAAAATTGAAATAAGAATGGATGAGGTATTGTTCTTTTTCCCCCAATAGAGATGGGAATAATTTCTCTGAAAATAACTTTTTGTCGAATGAGAAGATAATATGGGCATGAAAACCGATCTAGGCAAATACACTCCAGAATGTACACATGGTCCTTTACCAGAGTAGAAAATTTGAAAGCATGACTGCATAATAGATAATATAAAGTGAGCACTGCAAAGATATCCCCAAGCCAGGACTCAGAGTAGTGACACAGTTGAGTTTTGCTGTATGCCCAGTTTAAATTGCCGGGCTGAAAGGCAGTCCAGTCTAAATACAGTGGGGTATGGATGCCAGCATACAGCTCCTGGTATCAGACAACATATTGCTGTCCCAGCAATGTTGTACTGTGGTTCCATGTTTAAAAGAAAAAAGAATAAGGAAAAGAAAAATAATGAAAAAAACCAATAAAACGAAAGAGTAAACAGAGGCAGCAGGGAAGTTCAGCACTGAACTATTGCTTGATATTCTTGATGTCATGGTGTTAGCTACTGTATGTCATCACTTTGAGGAAATATCCAGACCTAGTTCAAAAGAGACACCTGTCTGCAGGTAATGTTGTTATGGATTTAACGGTTGTACTTGAATACTTAATTGGTATTTTCCAACCTTAACAATTCTATATGATTGCGCCAGGCCTTAAACATTCTTCCAACAAAACAAGCTTTGTGTCATCAGACATCCATCCTTGTCCCAAAGCAAAGTCAAAAGTTTCTGTGATTTCATATTATACAAGCACAGAACCACAGAATCATTTTGATTGCAAAAGATCTCCAAGATCTTCAAGTTCAGCCTTTTGTGGGGAATAAATCCAAGTTGTGAGTCCAAGTGAACATGTTTTCCATTGTTAAGTCTTAAAAGAGATGTTGTGGTTGTTAATAAGGTTAAGTTACTTAACTGTTGTTGTTGTGTTTTGATTTTAGTCCATTGATCTCCCTTTCAATCTGTACCCCTTACCATCAGTAGCTGCCATCACTGCCCCCCAAAATGGCACCCATGCAAATGAGGAGACACCCTGGTACTACTGGGAGCCTACCCAGGGACAGAAACTCCCAAGACAACAAGCCACTACAGTGTCCAGGACTGAGAGTGGCACTCCAAAATGTGGAGGACATCTGGGAAGCAGCTGGGGATTTCCACTTCTGTGCCATGACCAAGACTGCGCTTGACCAGGGTGACACCCCCGGATTTTAAAACAATCCAGGGTCTCCTCAGGGCCTCCCATAAGGAAGGAAGGCCCAGATCTGCCATGAGACAGAACTGATCTCCTCCTCCTTGGCGTCGCTGATGGGAGCAGTGGCAGTGTGCACTACCCCTTGGGCCCCCACCCAGGCTGTTTTCTTAATAAAGGCCTTTTAAAAGGAGCTGGTCTTCTGGCCCATTCATCAACTTTGACCAGTCACTACCTTGGCAACCAAACCAGACCCGTAAGTGTCATAAGTATCATCCAGTCATTTCTTAAACACCACCTTAAAGGTGATTAAGAGTCATATTAATTATTCATTAATATAAATATATTCTCATTATAAAAATATTCATTATTAAGAATGGTGTCTCCCTTACTTCCCTGGACAGTCCATTTCAATGTTTAACAATCTTTTCCAAGAAGAAATTCCTTCTAACCTCCCTTGGTGCAGCTTGTAGCTATGACCTCACATCCTGTCAGTGGCTGCCTGACAGAAAAGGCTGTCCACCTGGTTGCAGCCTACTTTTAGTTTATTGTAGAGAGTGATAAGGTCTCCCCTGAGTCTCCTTTTCTCCAGGCAAAGCAATCAAGCTCCCTTAGCTGCTCCTTACAGGACTCACTAGATCCTTTGCCAGTTTCATGTCCCTTGTCAGAACATGCTGCAGCAGCTCAATGTCTTTCTTGTAGTGAGGGGCCCAGAACTGAGCAGAGGACTTGAGGTGCGGTCTCACCAGTGCCCAGTACAGAGGCCAATCAGTGTCCCAGTCCTGCTGGCCACACTATTGCTGATACAGGCCAGGGTGCCATTGGTCCTCTTGGCCACCTGGACACAGCTGGCTCCTGTTCAGCCAACTGTCAACCACAACCCTCAGGTATTTTTCTGCTGGGCCACACTCTAGCCATTCTGGTCACACCTTGTAGTGCTGCATGAGATTGTTGTGATCAATGTGTAGGACTCTGGCCTTGTTGTACTGTTGACCTTGGTCCATCGATCGAGCCTGTCCAGATTCCTCTACAGACCAACCTTCTGCAGATCTGCCTTCCAGAAGATCAACAGTCTCATGCAACTTAGTGTCATTAGCAAACTAACAGAGCCAGCTTGCCCAGGAGAATATAGTAAAAGTATCAAAGGCTTTGCTAAAGCCCAGGTAGACTATATCCACAGTCTTTTCCTCATCCATATGTCATGTCATCTGGTCAAAAAAAGAGGTTAGGCTGGTCAGGCAGGACCTGCCTTTCCTAAACCCATGCTGGCTGGGCCTGATTCCTTGGTTGTTCTGATGTAATCTGTGATCACTTGTGGGCTAGAATCCTCCTTCTGAACAGATGAGCCCCATCTGTGTCCTACAGACCAGGGGCCATGACTGAAAAATCCCAATCTCCACCAAGAGCATCAGTCTTTAATCCACATGTTGATTACATGGGTCCTCTGGTGACCTTTTGACATTCTTCCCTGCTATCAAAGGAATTGAGGAAAATATCACCTGTGCTCCTGACCCTTTAACCAGTCTCCACTATGATCTGAAGTTCTATTTGATTCCCCTAGGACTCAACCTCCTCTTTGATTCCCCTCTCATCAACCTCTTTGTTACCAACCTAGAAAACCAGCAGTGAGTAATAATCAGAGGGCTGAATTTTTCCAGGTCTTATCTGGTCCCAGGGAAGCAGAAGATTTCCCTGTAGGACAGGTCCGTTGGCATACAGAACCCTCAGTTCCCCTCATAATGAAGTTTCCTACTACTGTTATCCTTTTATCCTTTCTTTCTTAACACCTATAGTTGTGATTCATCTAGTTGACTGACTTGTTCCACTCAATGGTCCAGATAAACCTGCATATCCACTGGCATTTGCCTGACACTCAATTTCCAAATCATCATACCTATTTTGTAAGGGCACTTAGAAAGGTGAGGGAGGCCAGAAGAGCATAGAGATTTTCATATCATGATACAAACCAAATAAGTTGCAGAGCTGGAAGGCTTCTGTTTAACATTTAATATATATATTCAATGAGTTTAAAAGCATTTACTGCAGACAAACTAGATCTCACATTCTAGAAAAGTAGTTTTTATCTGGAATTTAACTGTCCTTCCTGCAACAGCAAAAGTTTAACAATGTTCTAATACATTTTTAAATTAACATTTTTGATTTCTTTTGAAATCTCAATATTGCTGTCAGGGAGTTTTTTGGGAGTACCCTAACTGGAGATTTTTTAGACTGACAGGGTCTCATAAATTGTTATTGTTATTCATGAACTGTTCAAGAAAATGCATCTCCTAGAAACTTTAAAGAAAATACTTTTGAGTTCTAAAAATAACAGTAGAAAATTGGTATTATAGGATCCCCTCTCCACTGATCCACAGAGAATGGGTTCTTAAAGTCTTCAACTGCAAAGTCATGGATTTTCACTTCAAGGTTTTAACACAAGAGGTCTCCAGTTTGATCCTTATGTGTCACCCTAGCCTAAGGCTGTTGTGAAGGCACATTTGTAAAAGTGTACAAAGCAATGCAGAGAAAAATGCAGTTTGAAGAAAAAACAAGTCAATTATTTTCAGAGAAAAAGACAAGTGTAATAAGTCATGAAGAATTAATATTAATTTACAACTGTGTGGAAACAAAACAGAGAAATCATGCCTGAAGCAATGACCCTCCAGATGCACTATTTTCAGAGCTATTTTTCTTCTTGAGCTCTGTCAAGATATTACAAAAAATATTTATTTATTTTGCTTTTTATACAAGACACATTTCTAGTGATTTCAGGGAAAATGATTGGTATTGTTTCACTCCTTGGCTTAAGTTAATGGACTTAAGTTTATGGACAGTGTTTTTTGTTTTTTCCCTGTTCTTTTCTGGGATTTTGTCATCTCTGAGAGTACTCAGAGTACTAGATAGTTGTTTCTTTTCTTTGAAAAGATATGCACACGTAAGCAGAACAGTTTCAGCAAACAGGATAATTATGTTTTGTGGTTCTTCATGGATCTGATTCTGAAGTAATTCTGCCCTGTTTGGCTCTTCTTCCTCTCTTTGGCAATTTCTTGTTTTGATATATAACTACATCAGTGTATTGATTTGCAGAATATGTCTCCTACTTGGAGATGCATAGTCATCATTTACTTCTTGCAGCCATGATGATGGCAGGGATTTTACCACACCATCTGTTTGAAACTTATATCTTCCTTGAAGACTGGAAGAAAAATATACTATCATCAGAGCTGAAATATTTTTCTGGACAAATAAGTATTATTAAGATGTATGAGGCAGAACCTGACATCCAGAATACATTTTTCAGCAGTAGAACCTAATTACACTGATCCTTCAAGTGAGCCTCAAGATTCCTAGAGAGAGTACATTTGATTGTTTTTCACTGGACAACTCTCTGTAAGAAACCCTTAAACCTGATATTAAAGTAATGCTTCATAACATCCACTGTATTGGATAATAAATAAGAGGGAAATTCTGGTGGTCCTAGGAGGTGGGATTTTATTAAGATAATTATTTGGAGAGATACTGCAGCTGTAGTAAGAATTGCAGCTTTGGGCATAGTGAGTAGCTGCTATTGTTGCTTGTTCTGTAGTTTTGCCTGTTGCTACCTGTTCCCTATTATTTGAGTGACATTCAATTTGGCTTGCTAGAAGACATCAGCTCAACTAAATGGAGTCTGTTGTTCTAATTTCAAGACTAGTTTTTCATACATTACAATTTTGTCAAATTTAAAAACATTTGGAACAAAATTTTGCAATTGATTTCTCTGAATATTTTTTAGTTACACAAAAAGACAGTTTTATTTTCACTCAAAACCAAATTAGAAGAATTTCTGGAACTCACTTGATTTTCCATGTTTTTTGATACAAAATTTGGTAAAAAAAAGGGGATAACATTTACATTGATATCCCTTATGTATCTTCCTCTGCAGTAAATAAACCTGATACTGATTGCAAGATTCAATCTGTAGTCTATGTGAAGCACAAAGTCTATGAAAAAAAAATTATAAACAAATATTGAATGTCTATGGACACAAAAGAGATGTACAATAAAGTTACAGAAACAACTTCAAATCTGTCATTTCCTATCATCTCAATAACTGCCTTTGTGCCATCTTTAATGTGGTGTCATGGTTTCTGGAGAAGCCTGCATATATTTTTAATATGCACTTGATAGCTACAAAGATTTATATGATATCTATGAGGGGAAATAGGTATATTTCCCTCTAACTTTGAAATCTGGCTATCACTTACCATAGAGAAGGAATTCATATCACCTACTTTTAAACTTTCATGGTGTAAACATTTCTATCTGAACTAGTCACTGCATGGTCCTTTGGTAGTTGTTGCCCAATAGAGGCAAAGAGTCAGTTATGGATATTTTTTATCTACTTTATATGCCCGTTTTGACATGAAAATAATTATATTTAGGTAGTACATACTTTTTCTCTATTAACTTGAACTTTAGGTTCACTATGTCAGGCATATAAGTCTACAGTTTTTATGCTTGATACAAAGTCTACTAAAAGAAATCACTAAAGGAAACTTCTTATTAAGTGCACTGTCTCTGCACTTAATAATTTCATTGCACAGACCTTCCTTGGAGCAAGTTCTCTCTTTCTTGTTTGCTTCTGTGATTTAATCCAGAATGATGAAGTTATTTATGCATCCAATTCTATTATTAGCTTCAGTGTTTCTCCCCCTTTTAAGTTTGCTGCTGATTGTGAAGGGAGGTAGTAAGTGTTCATTTACTAATTGTTTCTTATTAATAGCCAATCTTATTAGTGAAGGAAAACAAGCATTTCACTTCCTCAGTTTTTTCATTTTAATTTCCTCCTCATTAATGTATTGCTCTTGTCACTCAAGGAAGACCTCCAGATAAGATTTAAAACCAGAGAACTCTAAGAGTGTTTTTCTTGTTTTGTAGAAATCTCTTCACATTGCCATATGAACTAGATGTAAAAGGTTTGGCAAGGGTGAGATGTTTTTGGGTTTTTTTTGTCCTAAAGCTTACTACAAGAAAGCAAAATCCGGAGTAAACAACAGCCACAAATTCTGTTCTCATTTGAAACTGAGAGAGCTTAGAACTTCTGAATTGTTTAGGGTCTATCATATCTCAAGCTTAGCTGGACTTCCTTCTGTAAGTAGTCACAAACGTATATTGTTTTAGGATCTGTATCTTTAAGGTCTTGAAATCTGCTCTGGCATCTGAATCTCATTACAGTGAAGGACACAGTGCAGTACTTTGAAACTGTAGTTCCGTTTCTTTGAAATCCCAAGATATTCTTATTTTAAAACTGGAGTTGGGACTGGGTAGGGTAAGATATATGACAAAGACAATAATGACTTCAGCCCTCCATTTGAAAAGCTTGTATTAACCCAGAGAGCTATAATTGGGTCGCTGATAACCAGTCACGGAGTAATACTCATGCAGGTAGGTTTCAGTCTGAGAGGGATTTTTACACCTGAAAAGGCACTGGCAACCACAGTCTTCTTGGAAAGGTCATCTGGGGCTTAATTGCAATCATTTAACAGGCTTTTTCATAGCTGTCACATTTTGCTGCATCCTCTTGGAAGTATATAGCAAAAATGTTTTTTCTCACATTTTACAGAATGCTGCTGCAATAGAGACACCACTCCTGCCTTGAGACAAGATAATATGTGCAAACAGAAGAGAATTTCTAAGAAGAGGAACTTAGAAACTTCAGAGGCAGGGAGGGAAAGACAATTTTGCATCTTTAGAAAAGTTTTTATAGAAGTGAAGTGCTGATCAACTGGGTTTGCTGACTAGATGGTCACTGAAGCTTGGCCCATAAAATGGGTTGATAACAATATACTTTTCCTAGAGACTTCTTGCCTCTGGGAAATATTCCAGTTGGAACACAAAAACTTTTGCAATGAAGGAAATTTTATTTACAGTATTTAAATCCATCCTAAATTTTAGCGGCTTTTCAGTGGCAAGCTAATAAATTTGCAAGTGATAACAAAAATAAAAGCTATGATGGATATTAGTTTTGTGGCTTATTTTTTAAATTTTTTGGGGGGGTTGCTTTAATTTTTTTTTTTTCTGTTTTTTGGGGGTTTTTTGGTTTCTTTTTTTTTAATGTCAGACATACACTTAGATATTGAGGAGATTTCAGTATATATTCCAGCAAGGGATGGACTCCTCTGAGAAGAAAGGGAATAATCAGGCTAAAAGGGTTGATTTAGTGCTACATAGTAAATCAATAAACTGAAATTATGACATTCACACAAATTATATTAATTAAGATTTTTTTTGAGACTTTTAAATCCCACATACTCTCATTTGCATCTGCAACAATGTAATTGAAATGGG
>WEIU01024484.1:9256-21656 GCA_013389925.1 Aegithalos caudatus
AATATATATTAAAAAAAAAAAAAAAAAAAAAAAAAAAAAAAAAAAAAAAAAAAGAAGAAAAAAAAAAAAAAAGTTACACCCTTACATCTCTTAAGCTAGCTTTACTTAAATACTGCTGGCAAAAGTAGGATGGAAGGTCTCTTTGCATGGTTCTAACCAAACTCTAATACAAACTGAAACACTTACCAGACTACAAGTCTTAACTGATTCCTGAAAGAACCAACAGATCAAATCAGTATATTCAAATAGTCAAAAAAGAATACGTTCAAAATGTATAGAATAAAATAAAAAAATGTATAAAATAAAAATATACAAGCTGAAAAACAAAACCTAAAATACAAAAATCCCAGTGATATAAAGGTCCTGGATATCTTTGAAGACTTAATGTGAGACTCAATGTCGCTTTAGTAATGGTATAGACCAGCTCACAGAAGCTTCAAGGAGAGATGTTAGGAATATTACAAATGTACAAGTCATGATACCTGAACAAAACTTGAAATTAATGGTGTTACAATCTACAGAACTGTAAAAAGTCAGAAGAATATGTTGTTTTACACCAGTAGGCTGCTCAGATCCCCATTGCCACTTGCTTTTGGGATGGGGCAAAGAATCAGAGTAAAATTGAGAAAACTTTTGAGTAGAGATCAGGACAATTTAATATGTAAAACAAAAGCTGTGCATACAAGCAAAGCAAAACAAGGAATTAATTTGCCACTTTGTGTGGGCAGGCAGGGGTTCAGCTGTCAACAGGAAAACAAAGCCCCATTACTCATAAAAGTTACTTGGGAAGACAAATACCACCCCTATGAATATTCTACCTTTTGTCCTTCTTTCCCCCGCTTTATACACTGACCATGACACCATATGGTCTGAAATATTCCTTTGATAAATTGAGGTCAGCTGTCCTGGCTGTATTCCCTCCCAACTTCTTGTGTACCCCAGCTTCCTCACTGGTGGGGTGGAAAGAGAGGCAGAAAGACTTGATGTTGTGTAAACACTGCCTAGCAAAAATTAAACAATCTCTGTTCTACTAATCCTGTTTTCAACCCAGATCCAACACTAGCACCATAGAAACTCCTATGAAGAACACTAAGAGTGTGTGGTCAGTTGGATCAAATCTAGTCCATAGAGTAAGCAAAGACCAAGGAGCTAGTAAGTTCTGAATGGGACACTGACCTTTAGTTAAATCACTCAGAAAATAAGCATTACTGACTATATTTGCAACTCTATTTATCAATTCCATACAAATGTAATTTGAAAGGTTTTAAGATAGTAAAGTGACCCAAACGGGGTAGGTAGATAAAATACAGGGCCAGTGGAGAATGTGTGGCTGCTGGAACACAAACAGGAGATCCTGACACCTCAAATTGCACTGGACTAATAAATTCATGCTGGGCAAATGAATTTTCTTGCAGCTCTCCTAGCTCTAATTACTCTCTAATTCATATTGGAACACTTATACATCTAAATTTCAAGATTAATCATTCCCAAAATGTTCAGCTTCCTTCTCAAAAGCTTCACTGCTGAACATCAAGTGGATTTTTATTTACAAATATATAAAAATGTTTTTGATATAAACATTATATATAATAGTGTTTATATCTATATATATATCTATATATATACAACTTATATAAATCAAATAAATTCATTCACGTTACAAATGTTTTAATTCTGCATGGGGACCAAAACTGGGAGAAATCCTTTCTTCCTTTTATATATATGTTATTATTTCCCACTTTTCTAAAAAGTAATAACATAAACGGATGTAACCTCAACCAGGAACCTGATGATGTAAAACCAACCAAGAAAAGGAGAAATCCAAATTTGGCAGATGAGGATAAGTACAACTCAAAAACTCTTAAATGAAGATTTGGAATAGCAGATATGGGATTTTCTTGAATTGACTCAATTTGTGTTTACTAAATTGTGACAGACCAGATGCAGCTGCCAAGTTAAAACTAAAGTGTTAAGAGATGCTCAGATTATATTTCCCCCAGAAATGTGATAATATTAGATGGACAAGGTATGAACACACAATATCTCATCTGTCTCTACTTCCTCTGTCTCCTAAAGATTCACTTAGATTTGTGATGCTAATATTATAAAAATGGCTTCCTGAGAGAAACAATTATATATGTTTAATTATGCTACACTGAACAAATAGAATCACACATAAGTCAGTGAAAGCAAAGCAAAACAAGACAAATACAATTGGATTGCTATTGTTTGAACCATGAGTAATTTTTTTTGAGTAGAGAAAAAGATATTTTAATTATATTTCATTATTTAATTGGATGTATTGTGCTGACCATGAATATAACATTCAGAGAGTAGAAGATGAATCTCAATATACACATAATTTGTTTTGAGGATATTGTTTCAAAGTTACCCAACAACATTGTTTGTTTTCTTTCATGAATATGAAGTTTGGAATAGATGATAAAATATCCCCTTCAGGATAAGTTGAAGAATAAAGAACATTTGACCAATGACCTACCTTTGAGTTCTTTTCTTCACATCTGACTATTAAGGCTCCTGATAACCTCAGTATGATTCTTCAGAAATAGCTTATGAACCCAAAGAGAAAAGGGAGAAGCTTGCATTTCTAGGAAAACTTTCTTCCTTAGAAAATATCAAAGTTTGCCTAACACTTCCAAGTACAGGGATATAAATCCTCATATCTTTGGGCCAAGATACATAGCTACTGATCTAATTGAGCTAAAGATCTGTTTCAAATATCAGACTTTTGCATTTCAATTTATTTTAATTCTCTGTGGTAATAATTGATAGTGAAGTGTGTGTGATTGTGTCATTTTTCTGATAAAAATGTTGAACCTCAAAAAGAATAAAAAGGTCTACAAGTTACATAAGATTTACATCTTCCTTCTAATGTAAAGCATAAAAAAAAATTTAAGACTGTGAGTGATATCTTGGCTCCATAGATATTTGTGGGAGCTTTGTAGCAATTTAAAACGACCCAGATTTTTCACCTAAATCTGTACCCAAAGACACATTAGCAGTTTCCTATGGAGTAAGACATGAAATTTTACTATAAGGAAAATTGCTATTTCAGACCTTTAAAAAATTTGATACAGTCTTGTAAAACTATCTTTTTTATAAACTGTAGGGGTGTCCTGTTTGTATGAAATTCATCAGGAACCATCACGTGAACTTCAAAGCATATGCAAATTTTGATTGACTTGTTTTCTGAGCCTTCTTCAGATGCTTTGGAAGGCGTAAAAGCTAATGCAGTATTATTGAAACTGCACTGTTGAGACCACAAAGATTGATCATCCTGTATCTTCACCCCACATTATTGAGAGAAGTCATGAAACAGGGTGGATGTAATGCATTTCAAAACCACCCAGCTCTATGTTCTTCTCAAGAAATACTAGCACACAGATTAAATACAGCTGGCTGAAATTTAACTGACACAAATGAAATGGCTCTATCAGGATTTGAGAAATACACTGATAATAAGGTGGGAGCATTAATTTTTTCTATTTTCAGTGTATGTCTTAAAATCCTCAGCATAATGTCTGTTAGAGCCACTCCTGCCTTTGGATAAAGTTTTCTAACAGAGAAAAAATTGCTGCTTTTATTTTTTTCTATTCCAACAGAAATCTTGACAGTACCATAAAGATGAAAGACCTACTTAGTCCCTACAATGAAATAAAATGATAAAAGACACTGCAACAATCTTTCTGTAGTTTGCTATACAAAGTCTTACCATTGACCCGTAACAGCCTGTGCATTATGACTTCATTGGCTTAGTTTCCTTCATTGTGACCCATGGAGGCAAATCAACCAGGACCAAAGTGAGTAGGGATTGTAACCAGCAGAGCTGAACAACTAACTGCTCTTTGTATGCATTTGCATTCCCTACAGTTGCACAGAGAAACTATATAATGGTCATGTTTGAACAAATTTACTTGTATCTCTATCACTGACACATTCCCCAACACACCAAATTTTATGATATAAAGAAAGGGTGTTTATAATGGCTTTTCATAGGTGTTAAACTATTTCTTTTTACCTGAATTGCAAACAACTCTCATTTTATCATCTCAAGATACATAATTCTAAAATATTTTCATTGATTCCATCAGGAAAAAAAAGAAAACAAATCCTAACAACTTAAAGGAACTAATAATGCACTGCAACAGGTATCTCCACGTATGTAATACCAGAATTTCAAGCTCTTGCACATTTTTTAAGATTTGGACTAAAATGCTGTAAAACACATAATCATAACATCATGCAAATTGGGAGAGATCTCTGGAGGTACTTTTTTGTATTGTCTTTCTTGTAATTGGATAGTTACATTAAATTGATAAGGAGTTGTTCTACTCATTTTTGAATAAATTCTAGGATGGAAATTCCATAACTTTCCTGGGAAAACTCTTGAAGTGTTTGACCAGCTCATGTAATTTCTTTTATTTTCTTTTTAAAATTTTTTAATATTTGGTTGAAATTCCCTATGTTCTAGCTTTTGTACAATGAGTCTCATTTTTCCAACATGATCCTTTATAAACAGTCTGGCTCCATATTTTCTACAACTACACAATAGGTGTATGAAGAAAGGAATACTATTTTCCCCCTAAACTTTTCCTTTCAAGGATAGTATTGTCTCAATCTCTCCTCTTCAGCCCTTTAGACATCTTGGTCAAGGTTGGCTGAAGTTTATTCCTGTCTTGTACAGAATTTCTGTACACTAGGCACAATACTGTAGATATTACCTAACAAGTGCCAAATAAAAGGGGAGAATCTTTAACCTTTACCTGTTGACTATTCTCAGGATATGGTACAGTCCAATAGGGAATTGGCCTTTTTTTGCTGCAAGATCATCCAGCTGACTCAAGTTCCACATGTTGCTTATCAAGACCCCAGATCCTTTTCTAGAAAGCTGCTATTTAGTTGTCCTTCAGCTTATTTTCTTGCATGGAAGTATCGGGTTTCAGGTGTAAAACTTTGTTTTTTCTTTAATGAACTTTTTGAGAGACCTGTTCCTCCTGTATGTAGAGGTTCCTCTGAATAGCAGACATCAGTGCTTCCACTGGTGATCTCCATAAACTTGCTAATATTGAAATGTATTCCCACATGCTGGTTGTTATTAAAGACATAAAACAATCCTCTCTCTTTATCTCTGAGGCATGCCAATTGCATGATTTTCACCAGTGATCACTTCCCTTTGAGACTAGCCGTCAAGCAGTTTCCATCCACATCTACGCTGCTCAAGTCCATACCTCTCCAATTTTTCGTAGACTACGAGGGAACCATGTTAAAAAGGTTAAAAATCTTTAATCTCTAAAGTTATGTACACAGCATCCATTGCTCTTGCTTTTTCCATGCAGAGATTTGTCTCATTGCAGAAGGTAATCAGTTTAACAGGGTATTATTTGCCATTTATAAACCATTGCTGACTGTTTCAGATGACCTTCTGGTCCTTCATATACTTTACAATGGCTTCATGATCTTCCCAGGAACTGGTATTAAGCTGACTCCCTCTAGTTATCCAGACCCTCCTTCTTACCCTGGGTAAAACTGTGTGACACTTGTGTCTTTCAGTAATTCCTCTGACCACTATGACTTCTAAAGATGGTAGAAAATGGCCTCACACTGTCCCCAGTCAGCTCCTTCAGTAGCTCTGGATCTGGTTATTTGATCCCATGGACACATGTATGTCCAATTATGTTAAAAGGTTCCCAAATTTAAGTTTCCTGTGCTGTGGGTAATTACATGTTCATACAGGGGCTATCTAAAGTTGTGACAACCTGGGGTTCCCAAAGACAAGTATTATCATTTAAAACACACAAAAAAGACATTGTATTACCTCAGCTTTCCCAAAGTCCTTTCTTTTTTTCTCCCCAATACTCTAACACATTAAGTTACAGCCCACATTCTCCTCATTCTTCCTTGGCTGACAATGGACTTACAGCTCTTGTTGCACTTCACAATCCTTCCCACTTTCAGTCTCAGTTTAGTTTCACTTCCTTAACTCCAGCCTTGCATGCTCAGACAGTGTCTGTATGTTCCTCCCACACAGACCTTTCTCTTTTCTACCTTCTATATAGTTCATTTTCTTTTGATGTGTTCCTCTATTCTGGTACACCTTGGGACTTATGTGAATTCATAACTCAGTTTAAGTGCACATGAAATTCAAAATAGTTGTATTCCTTTTCGTCATTCCTTTTCACCTTTATCATTCTGGATAAAGAGGATAACAGAAATTTCACAAAAATATCAGAGCTTTCATGAGCTTGCAAATCACACTGAAAGCATTTAAGTGAACAGATGATGGTTGGTATAAATCCATGGTTTTGGCAGTGAGGTGGGGTCACCTGAGAGAAGAGGCCAGAAGCTGCCAGACAGCCTGTTCTGCCACCTCCAAGGGAGTTACTAAAGGACACATCTGAGCCTGCCATGGAGTTGGTGGCACCTGCAAAAACATTTTTAAGGCATTTAAACACCAAAAGGAAATAGAAGAGCGCATCATAGCAGAAGGAATTCCTTATTCGTAGAACTGATAACACCCCTGAAGGAACTGCAGCCAGTGGATGCATACATTACCACAGGCAAATCCCTTGAAGTTGCTTGTGACCTGTAGACAAGTGTGGTAATGTATTGTTTTAATGGATTATTCCTGCTTGCCCCCGACACTGCTGGTGTAACCCAAGTTGACTCCTCCCTCATCCAGTTGTCTGTCACTCCCCAAATCTGCCCTTTGTCCAGCCTACCTGGATGTTAATCCTGGTCTGTCCCTGCCTTCAGTTCTGGAAAATTCTGTGTTCCTCAATGCACCATTGGTTTACTCAAGTTGCATCCTCCCCTTTTGTTCCCCCATTGGTTGTTATTCTGTAAATTCCTTCCTGTGATTCTCCCCCAGTTATGTCCTATTGGTTGAATGTTTGTACCCTCCCTCAGTACCTCCCCTGTTTATAAGTAAGTGCACAGGCCTGTTCTTGGTTTTTCATCCCTGACCCTCTCCTGGTTAAGTTTTCCTTGGGAACAACATGAGATAAAGAGATCCCTCTCTGGTCTGCCTCGGTGCTCAGCTCTTTGTCATCCAGGTGTCATAGAGAGCAGCCTTGCTGCTGCAGGAAGCAGCCCTGCTCTATGTCCACCCAGACTGATCCTGGTCTGGGGGAGTTACTCTTGGAGCGGTCTGGGAAGGGGCTAGCTGAGATTCTCTGGCACCGCATCATGACAAAATCATGACACATGAGAGAAACTTTTTTTTTTTGGAAAAGGAGGTTCAAAGCCATTCCTACTATTTCCAGGAAACTTCTACTGCTTATTACCTCTTATCACCTGTGTCTTTGCATTCAGGACAAAAAGTTGAGACCTAATTAATTGATCTTCTTCCTTTAGCGCATCTTCTGTGCTGCATGAATTTCAGGAATCAGTTGGACATTTGTTATAGGGAAGAATGCAAAAACTGTGAGAGAGACATGACTGTGGAGTCAGAGACTTGCTGCTCTTCTAAACACCGAGGCACACTAAGCAGGTTTTAAATAATTTTATCTTGCTTTAAATGTTAACACGCTGATACAAATAGCTAGGAAGCAATACATTTCTGCACCCAGTGGCCCATATTATTACCATCGATGGAAACAAGATTTAAGCTCTTATGCTAACACTGCTATAGATCATCCAGACCTCTTAGCTTTGTTATCCATTGTTGTGAACTCACTGTGTGAAGCAGATCTTAGCTGACTGTAAAACACCTCAAACATTTTATAAAAAGCAATCTTGAATTAGGAGTGAAGGTATAATGAGAAAAAGTCACCTGCGTGTCTTCTAGAATTCCATAGTGAAGAGCTCTCAGCCATATGATTTCTACAGCTCTTTTTCTCCTTTTTTCCTTACTGTGTTATCTTTACCAAGAAAACCCTTTTATATTAATTTGCAGCATAATTTTAAGCTCTAAGTCATAACAGGGAAATATAATATACAAAAATATGCTTCCCATTGCTTTCAGTTATAGTGTTTTTTTCCTATAGTCCATTTGTGATTCTTCACATTGATAATGAGCAGAATACAGATAAAAGAAAACTATATTAGGCTTTGAATAGTCTTCATAACCTAATAGAGAATAGCTCTCCATTTTTTCCAGAAAAGATAATAAAATACTTCCTGGATAAAGAAAAATCTGTGGCCAGCGGAATTGCTCTTAGGTATTATTACGTATAAAGAGGATAAATTGTTTGAAATATTTCCTACTTGCTCTACTACTTTTATATGTAAAAGCAGCTTGCAAAGCAAGAAAACAATTTTTTGTAACAGATTTCCCCATGCTTGGAGATTTCTGTATTAATCCAACTGTTCAGAATGCCTTCACTCACTTTTTTTTTTGCAGACCATTTCTTTAATATCAAGTTTGGTGGTTATGCACAGAATAGTGAAACAAATTTCTGATCTATTTTTTTTCTTCTGCTTGTTTGTCACTTACAAATTAGGTTTTTTTTCCCTTAAAATAAAATTAGTTGTAATGCTATTTATCACTTTGGCACATAATTTTAATAATGTCAGTAATGATCCATAGGAGATATTTATTTACCTTGAAATTTCATTTTCATCAGAATTATATTTACTATGTACAAACAAAATATTCTCCAGTGCAATGAGTGCCATCAAACTACATATAAATCAAATAATTTCAGAAGTAAGATAATTGAAAAATCCCAAATTAGTATGAGTAGGAAGTTCGGAGTCTGAAATTTATAGAAAGAAAAATATTGGCCAACATAGATTTTGTATAGACATATTCTAGATTAAAATCAATTTCCAGTTAAATGTCATTAAAGGAAAGTTTTAGACTTGGAAAACAAACAAGCAAATAAAAACTAAAAATCAGGATATAAATTATGTTTAGTTTCCTGTGTCTGTTGTTTTGCATAGCACAAAATGAAAAATACATCTACATGCTATGTCTTCTTTTCCAGAGTAATTTATAGAACATGCTATCAACATCACCCTTTCATGTGTCCTCGGCATGAAAGCTCAATTACAAGGAACTTTAACTTCTATAAGTTTTCACACTGATCTCTCTTTATTACTTGATGAAAGCAATTTTACAGAATACTTTAAGTTAACTGTAAGGAAAGACTGAAGAGAGCTACATTTCTGTAGAAATGAAATAAGAGACTGAAGCATTCATAAGGGGAATACAAACACTACTGCACTTTTAATCCTGCTCAAAGTATGTTTTCAAATGTTATTTTCTTTAATATGTAATGCACCTCTGATCAAAGAACAAAATATAGAGTATGTAGCATGGTCTTTCCGATGTTATGGACAAAGTCTGATTTCCATTCATCTACAATGTCTTTACTACAATATTTTTTTGGTATATATTTTAAAATTACCTTCTTGATATGTCTGGCAAAAGTTTATAACATTTTTTAAGAGGAGGGTTTATATTTTTCCAGTTAACACTGATGTCTGTATTTTTGAACAACATGAAAACAAATCTGATGAGTAATTTTAGTTCTGGAATATCCAAAATTAATAGCAATAATCTTTGCATTTATTTCACATTAGTGTGCAATGTGCACATTTTGGAGTTTTATAGGGCTAAGGAGTTCCTACCATTGGACTACAATAGTAGTCTTTTGCCTTATAACAAGACAGGAAAAAAAAATTTAAAAAAATTGTAAAAGACATTAAAATAAGTCCCAAAATTATTGCCCTTTGGAAAAAAAAGTAGACTCCACACTTATTTTCATATAAGTTCAAAGATCCAAAATGATGTAACATTTACACATTCTGGACAACTCAAAAAATTAATGGAAAGTGAGGCAAGAAGAAAAATGTGTGAGGAAGTGTTTTCCTGAAAGAAATTAATACAAACAACAGGCATTTCAACAGATTTGGAAAGAGAGAAAAATGTCCAGGGACTGATATTATTTTAAAAACACAATAATCATGTGTTATTGGCTAAATGGGTCTTCTGGATGCTTCTGCGTGAGAGAGCCTGACTATTGGTTTTGATTTCAAAGAAGCCTTACTCTTTCATGGTGGGCTGGAGAAGCCATTACTCAGAAGAAGGTAATGATACTACTAGCTGAAAACATCTTTCAACTCCTCTAAAAGCGCAATAAGAAAAATAAAAATCTGCTGTTGCTGATAGAGTAGAAATATTTTCCAAATCATGTTGCATTATCTTCAAAGTATCTGTTTTGTCTTAGATCCTTTCCCATACAGCATTATACAGAGGTCTCCAGGTGATATTTTACAATGAAAATTATTATTTGTGTTTCCTGTAGCCTGTCCTTCTCTCCTATAAGCAAAACTATGTGGTTTTAATCTTGAAGAGGGAATAACACACGGAACCTTAATGACATAATACAACAGCAAACTAAACCTCTCTACACACTGCTGAAAAACCAAATAAAATATTAGAAAAAAACAAAACAAAACAACAAGCTAAATAGTCCAGAGGAAAGAACTAGAGTCCAGAAATAGCAAATGGTTCTAAGTTTTCTAAAAATAATAAAGATTTATTTGAAGCTTTAAAATGACTGGTAAATTAAAGGTTAAATAATACCTCCCTAATTAAACTGAATTAGACTATTTCCTTGCTTTCCTGTTTGCTTGGGTTTTTAATCTTCTTTATTGACAACAATCTAATTAAACACTGTTACATATTTTGGATCTAACAACTTTGATTTTTATGATCCTGAGAATATATACCTTAAATCTGAACAATTGCTACTCAAATAGCAACTTGAAGAAATGTAGTTTTCACCTCTGGATAGGGAAGGATTAAGAATAAAAGTTACACTGTTTCTAAAATTTATTGGATGTATTTAATGATGTTATTGTTTGAATGGAAACATATTTTGGTAACAGTAATGATTAAATTTCTGTTAGTGTAAAGGGAATTACTGTCATCTCGGTTTACGTTGATCAGAATTGCACAGACTTTCTGATTCATACTGCATTCAATCCTTTTTGAAGTGCTCTCTAAAATTTAAATAATCTGTTTTTTATTCTTTTCCCTTTTTTTTTGTTTCTAATCTGAAAATGACTGTTGGCCTACAGAGGTGTCTTTTTCTTTCTACTAGTGCACATAACTCCCACTGATATTAAGATAAGTTAAGCATAAAAGGAATACATCCCTTAGGATTTCAAAGGTACATCTTGCAGCCCCCTAGTCTTTTGTCTTCAGTTTCCTATGATAACACACTAGCAATTGTACTAACCAGTGAGGTCAAATCTTTATAGACCTTGTACTTTCAGTAGAAATTTCTTACACCATTATCATTCTTGGTGTAGAATAATCCAGAGTTCTCTCATTTTCTAAAGGATTGCATGTTTTTCACAACAAGGTGTCAATTTTATTTGACATAATGCAGTGCATTGTAACTGAAACCTGATAAAACCTAGTCCACTTTTTATATACTTCAAGAATTTTTATAGTTTTTGGTTTTTTTTGTTTTTTTTTTTTTTTTTTCTGACAGTTTTCATTTTAATTTTTCACTAAGTCTTTTTACTAGTGACAATTGCCCTGAATGGCTGTTCATAGCCTTTGCCCTTCTTTATTTATATTGCATAACACAAAAGTTAGCTGATAGTAAACTAATTAAGACTTGTTCTTAAAATATAAATCTGAGCCTCAATCTTTGCCCTTGAATGAAAGATGTGTTTTATTGATCAGGCTTTAAGATTATGTGTTTATCATCTGTTGGTAGGAGAGTACACAAAAACTCTTGTAATTAGTCTCATCACTCTTTTTAATGTCAGGAGAAGTTGGTCTTCTCTATGCTGCCCTCCTTCTAATATCCATAAATGTCAGATAATTCAAGATCTGCCTTTGAAGCTAACACATAGGAAGGCATTTCTTTTCCAGAAGAATGCACAACCAATAAATAGAAGGAAAAACCTTGGGAATAGAAAGTACCACAGCATTTGAGAATATCACTCACTAATGAACCCATGTATGTGCCCATCCTGAACTCCTTTATTTCTGTCACGTGAACTATTTCCTTCTGTGCTTTCTGTGTGAATAAAGTGCATCTACTGGTGTACTCCATATGAAGATAACATAAAATGATAGTTAGATGAAATGTTGTGGGTTTTTTTTTTTTTTTTTTTCCAAAATACTAGAATTAATTTATTCAAAATTTACTGTGAATAGAGTTAGAAATGAAAATATTTTCTTTCTCAGGTTCACCAAGAACTGAGAATGGAATTCCTCCGTAAGCAGTACAACTTCCTTATAGATCAATTTCACTTTTGTTCCCAGAATAACATAATCCATATAATTTAAACCTTTTAGTGCTATTGATTCTATTTCTGTTTCATCTGTTTCCTTCCTCATCAATGAGAAATCATTAAGATAGGAGTATCTGATTTATTTTCTCTTCATTTTCATATAGTTCTACAACAATAC
>WEIU01024485.1:9417-19634 GCA_013389925.1 Aegithalos caudatus
CGGTGTTTTTCTGGGTTTTCAGTCCAGAGCAGGGCTGAACAGCTCCAAGAAAAAGAAAGGCCACAGCCCAGGGAACTTCTCTGTCTCAGCTAGCTAAAAAAAATTAATGAAAAGCCAAGGAGATGCCTGTGCTGCTGTCCACTGCAGACAGCAGTGTCTGTGGGAAGGATGCAGGGGAGCAAGTGCAGTGTCTNGTGGGCCACAGGTGACAGCTCACGGTGTTTTTCTGGGTTTTCAGTCCAGAGCAGGGCTGAACAGCTCCAAGAAAAAGAAAGGCCACAGCCCAGGGAACTTCTCTGTCTCAGCTAGCTAAAAAAAATTAATGAAAAGCCAAGGAGATGCCTGTGCTGCTGTCCACTGCAGACAGCAGTGTCTGTGGGAAGGATGCAGGGGAGCAAGTGCAGTGTCTGCAAACAAACTGTGAGCTGCTTCTGTCCCCCTCTGTGCTCAGAACCAGTCTTAAAGGTGCAGAACTTAATATCCAGCATAATCAGAACAGAGTTGGGGATACAAGCATTATAAAGTCACCCTAGGACAACTGCAAATAAATGCTTGCTTTTACCTTAAGAAAATAAGCACTCAGGTTTTTCTGGACAATATTTTTTCCTCTTGTGCCAGTAGTGTCACCTGTATTCTAAATATCTGCTCTTAGAGGAAAAGAGGCTGTTTCTGAACATCAGGAATCTGCCTACCTTGCATCTTCAGTTAGGCATTCTGCCATTACAGATTTTCCCCTTGAAATTTTCAATATTATTGCCATTCCATTATGTAAAGTATGGGCTGACTTTCTAAGATGTCATGAATAACAATCGTGAAATCCCAGTGAACCACTTATGTTTTGTCTCAGAGGAGAAGGGAAATATTCTTCCTCACTCCTTCCTATGAAATACAGACTTGAACGTTTTTTATTACTGTCAGTATTCTAAACCTGTGCTATTACTTATCATAAAGGACATTAGTTTATTTTTTACCTGCAGTTATGTGTTCATAGACAGACTTGAAAGTTTTAATAGTGTGGCAGCAGGGCCTCTGTTGGCCATAGGTGGGAGTATACCTGCTCTATAGTTAGGTTGCACTGGCTGTGTCTTTTATATTTTTTGAAGATATAGCATAACATTTGTGGCTCTGGTCATTCTTGCCCCTACCACCACTTTTGTCCCTGTCTGAAACTTCTGGATCCTGTTAATTTCCTTTCACCCTACTATCTGCTGCCTCCTTTCCCCCTGGGAGTTATGGGCCGTGCTGTCTTGCAAAGTTTTGTTGACTGAATGCAGTCCTTTGCATGCTCTGTTTTGCTGCAGTTTTTCCACTTGCCTTTTCAGCCTTTGTGTAAAGCCAAGTGCCTTCCTTGCAGGCACATTCTCTGGGATGGAGCAGTGGAGAGCTGGGGCAGAGGACCTGACACAGGTTCAGGCTTGCAGAACTCACTCTGGGATTTTATAGTTTTCATATGGGAATAGGCATGCCAAAAACCAATAGGTTGCCAAGTGCTTTGTATGGAAAGGTGGGTGATGGCTCCTGGGAGTGAGCCGAGGGGCCAGCAGCATGTGTAGCTCTTGCAGAGGGGTTGATGGCTCACCAAAAGACTGTAGAAACTGAATAGGTTACTTCAGTCAAAAGCATGGGCAGCAGGAAGGTGAGTGGCTTCTGTGGCAGTCTGAAAAAGAGAGGGGGGGGTTGGATGGCAGCAGGACAGAACACTTCTTTTGTAGGTTTGAAGAAGGAAAATACTGCATTGGCATGATACTATTCTGTTCCATAAGGGTGAATCAATGAGCTCTGCCTCTGTGTAGTCTTTAATGCATCTTTGCTCAGTGAGTCAAGGCAGCAGCCAGCCTGGCATTAGCACACATTCCTTCCATGTGCTCTTCTCTGCCATCTCTGTCCTCTTGTGTTTTCTCCCAATATTGTAGGGCTTCCGCTTCTCTGTCACATTTTTTCCTAGCAAGCCAGTCAAGCTTAGACCTGTGAGGTTTAATGAGGTGTGTTGCAGCAGATCTCACAGGCATGTGAAAAGGTCAGGAAGGGTTCTGGGGATAAGTGGATCTGCATTATTGCCATGCTTGCCTGAAAAGGGTAGCAGATAACTGCCACAGGGAGCAAGTGAGTCTAAAAGGCTGACACATGGAGTTTCTTACTTTATATTCATTGTGTGTTGACTGCCACAGTGCAAAAGGCAGTGTAATTGCATATAATCACATTTCCTCAAATCCCAGTGGCTTCACTCAAGAATGTTCAGTGTGGTCATGCCCCTAAGCAGTGAAGGCAAGCAGGGTATTGAGACAAACATGCTACTGAAGGTGCTCCTGACATGGGGCTGAGCCTGCTCTGTAAACAGGCAAGTTCCTGCTGTTCTAGCCTGAATGGAAGAGCTCTCCTGTGCCTTGGTAAAAGCTGTGCAGGGAACATGGACATAGGGAATGCTTTCTTCCCCTCTGCTACACTGCAGGTGACTGGACACATACTGCACTTCAACACAGTATGTGATGGAAACAAGTTTAAATCAGCCATGTTTACATTCATGTGTAGGTGTGGCCTGGAGAGGCAGCCTCAGTTGTTATGTGATTCTTCTTAGTATCATTGAGATGCTGCTGAAAATGAGCTTTTACAAGTCATTGTCATATTTTGTGAATGCTTGTCTCCTCGATTCTGCTTGGAGAAATGTAAAATGTTTTCATTTGCATTTAAAAATATGGCTGTTTCTACAGTTGACATGCCTGTCAGAAGTACCAGGAATATACCCACATATATCTAAATTCAGAAAGCTTTTAGGTTTTTGCTCTGTAAATCAGAACTTTGCTGGCTTCTTTTAAAAGTCAAATTTTACCAGTAAGCCATACCAGCAAATGTGTCTTAATGGGGATATTGTCACTTTTAAGAGCCTTTTGCTTTGTTGCTTATAGGGTAGAAACACTAAGCAGGAGATTACACTGGGCTGCAGGTGTAATAACCTGCCTGACTGGCTATAGTCATTATTTTTCATTAGTGACCTAGGTGATAGAACAGATGGTGTTTATGAAGTTTGCAGCAGACAACAAGCTGGGAAGAATGCAACTATGTTGAAGAACAGTATGGGGTTTCAAAACCATTCTGACAACCCGGAGAAAATATACCAAGTAAAACAGGGCTTCTTGCTCTTGCAGAAAATACTGCAGATATGCAAGATAGCTGAGTAGGTGTTAGTTTTCAGAGATGATCTGTGAGGTTTAAGGTGCCAGTTGCTTTTGGAGGGCAGTGGGTATCTTGAGTTGCAAAGCATGCAGCATTATTCTGTCCCACACAGAACTTACAAGGCCTTGTACTGGAGTGCTGTGTATTGAGGTGGATCAGCTGGAAACAGATGACAACCCTCAGCTGCTTTGAAAATCTGACATGATATATGGAAAAATATTTACTGTGCTGGGGTTATTTATTTTAGGGAAGGGAAGGCTAAGGGTTGTTCATAAAAGTCTTCCAGCATGTGAAACATCTGCCATAAGTAGGAAGTAAAAGTGTTTTCTGTGTTATTAGGATGTACAGCAAGATGTAGTGTGTTTAAATTGGACCAAGGGGGATTCATCTGAGACATGACTGAAGCAGTGTCTAAAAAATGTAGCAGAGGGATGCATACCTGGGAGTGTTGTGAAATTGCTATCAGTTTTTAAGAACAGATGAGACAAACATCTGACTGGAACAATAGGAATATTATAGGTATAATGGACCTCTCATGGGGAAAGAAAATATGATTGCTTGACTTTTCTAGCTCTTTTTATAAATGGTCATTATGTCCATGGGATTATTCGATCAAACTTTCTGCTGAAACTTGATTCCATATATTAAGTGTTTGCTTTGATGGAAGAAAATACCATCTCATAATGGAGAACGTTATTCATTTGTACTTGTCTGTAATGACAGAATTCCCTGTGGAAATGTGTATAGGGCTTTATGTAAGGATAAGATACATAAAAAAAAAATACAAGCTTCAGGCTTCTTGAGGGGTTTTTTGGTTTGTTTTTTTTTTGTGAAAGACTCATGGCTGTCTTTCAACTGCTCACCTTCATTTGGAGCACTTGCCTGTTTGTTTAATGAAAAGAGAACCAGAAGGTGAATTAAAAAACTTTTTTTAAGCATTCATGGGGTAGCCTTACAGAACTGTTGGGAAGCCTCTTCTACAATCATATATATATTTGTGTGCATGATAGGGTCTTCACAAGGAACCAATTATCAACCAGCCAAAACAGAGCTTGGTAACTCTGTAGGTATGTATTAGTTATTGATAGATGGGTGTAGGGTTTTGGGAGAATCCACCTGCAGGCTGGACTGTGGAATCAGGAAATTTCCTACTTGTGCTTTATCTTTTTGAAGGAGATATTCAGATATCATTATGATCTTAAAACAGTGTTTAATAGATGGTTTTTTAAGTCTTTGAGATTTTTTGTTTTAATTCTTTTGATGAAAAAATACATACAGGAAAGTTAAATGGCACCAATTAGCACTGAAATATAGCTTAAATGAAGACCAGATAAACAAATGCTCATTAAGAGCCTGGGTTTGTGTTTTCCCTATTTAACAAGGGTCTTTAAAAAGAACAACTGTTTAAACCTTGTGTAATGTAGAACTCTTCAAAAAGTATATCTATTTTTGCCTCTAGTTTTTTATGCTTTTTTGTTCATGAAAGGCAGTGCAGATTGATATCATAATTATTATTAACATGTAATTTCTCAAGCTTTTTACAGTTTTAGTATTAGCTTTAAGTCTGTTGACAAGAGACTTTATTGGTTGAGCTATTTTTATTGCTCTCTAATTTTTTTTTTTAAATTTATTAATTTTTTTTATTCTTACAGTATAAGAGTGAAATATGGTAGGAGATTGTCCAAATCTGAAGTAGCTGCTCTAGGAGTTTTCTATTATAAAAAAATTCGGCGAAGGGCATGCTGTGCCCTTGTATTGATTTTGTATCAGATGTTATTTTTGAGCTTGCACAGGCAGGTGTGGAAATGGTGCTGCTAGTCAAGAGAGATGGGACACTGGTTGGGGAAATACAAGGAAGGCTGCCTTAACAGATTGCTGACCTCTGAACACCTCCTGCTGGTGTCAGCTGTAGTAACAGTTCAGATGATACTTAGACAAAGAATAGAGAACTTTTTCTCAGATTCTTTGGCCACGTACCTTAATTATTTTTAGGTGTCTTCTGAGCTCTCAAAGTTGCAAGACCAGTCAGTATGAATCCTGCTTTATATAAAATGCATCTGTTGTACACACATGGAAAGTGTAAGAACTACCTGTTGAAACCCACTGTGGAAGAATGGAAGTGAGTGAGGTTGTGGAGAGATTTTGCCAGAACTTGGCTGCTGGATGTTTATTGATTTCTTTTGTCTGCAGTGTTTTAGGATCAGTGGTTTTAGTTAAGATGTTCAATGTGACAACCAGGTGCTGGGTTAACTTATAGCCGTTATTCTTATTAACTTATTCAGTTATTAACTTATTCAGTTATTTCTAATGTTTGTTTAACATTGCTAGTAAACACATTCTTTCAATCCATTCTGGTTTTTAGTACTGCAGACAATGCTATCGAGCTATCAGCAGAATATGCAACTAATTTATAAAAAGTTATTTAAGTATATTTGAGTTTAATAGAGTGCTTTCTAGAACTCTTTAAATTTTAAAATGAGTCCCTTGCGGAATCGTAAGAGAGCTGTAAATAGACTCTGGCATGTTTTGCAAGACCATCTAGTCTTTTACTGTGTACTCCAGTGACACATTAATAAAATGTGTTATTGTAAATTGCTTACTGGTATCAGATTTATGGATATGCCTGTAAATGTCAATAGATCCATGATGTTAACGTGACTCAGGGCTGGAAGGGGGCTGTCTAGTGTGGCTTTCTGTTGTGGCATACCAAACAGTCATGCCCATACCTGGGAGTTCATAGTGCTCTGTGCTGGCATATAGTGAGCACAGAAAATCCAAAACCTGCCCACTGCCCTGCAGTGACAGACAAGGAATTTATTTCTGCATGCCAAGCTGAGCCCATTGTGTGGACTGAGCTTTTGGGTGCAGGTGAATGCATCCGCTTCCTCCCTTCCCCAGGGAAACCAGGACAACCCACCTCCTCCTCCTTCTGTAAGCTGACCAAGATGAAATATTCCTTGCAATTGCAAATTGGGCAATTATTGTGAGTTTGAGCATATGAGTAAGACATACCAGACAGGGATCTAAGGAAAAGGATTACCTTCACCATCTGGTATTGCTTCCTTAGCTGTGACCTATCTCGAATACTAAAGATAGGAAGTAGCCAAACAACCTGGAGTAAACTGGCCAGTTAGATCAGTATGAAGAATACTTTTTGTTGCTTTCTGGCAGACAGTAAAGCATGAGGTTTGCTTTATACACATTGTGTTGGTCAGTCTGTTGACTTCAGGCAGAGGTTACAAATAGGAAGATTCATATTTCAGACTTTTTTTTTTGGTGTAGTTATAAAGTGGCCAGGTATGCTGTGTTGAATGACTGTAAAAAGAAATTGTGTTTTTCACCCCATTTCTCTTGTAATGTGTTTTGTATCTCACTGATGCCAAGAAGCAGTGTTGAACTCAACTGCTTCTGCATCATTCCTGCTAGAAGTTCTTTATGAACTATGGTGCTAACAGTGAAGCAGCTGTGCTTGCTGGATGTGCACAAATGTGTGAATTGGTGTGCTAGATGGCAGAAATTCTAATGAGATAATCTGTTGTTTAAGGACTATGACAAAAAGGTTTCATTGTTCTTTGAGAGTTGATTATTAACTCCAGAATACCTTTGGAAAGCATTAGCCAAGAGCACATGCAGAACCAAAGGATGCACTGACTTGTTAATTATATTAGTGTAATTGTAGTTAAATGTTACAGAATAATGAAAGTCAGTGGCACCTGCATTGTCAATGGTATTATTGTGTTACCATTATATAAGAGGAAAAAGCAAGAATAGTCAACATGTGCAGAAGAGAGGGGCTTTGAAAGCATACAACATTAAAAACTGTATTATGAAAATAACATTTTTTTTGTTTGTGCTTCAAGGAAATAAACATTTCTCTGTGCTTTTCTGGTTTTGCTTGGTTTTAACCAGGTGTCTGAGATTACTAAACCAGAGAGCCCTCAGTAAAGGTGTAAATGAATAATTGGAGCTGTGTTTTCCTACATCTTGCTTTTTAGATTCACTCTTGAACTAGCTAAGAGGAGACCAGGGTTTGTGTTTGCAAATAAATACAATGCTTACAGCCCTTTGGTGCTGTGAGTGACTTTTTGTTTGGAATTCTTTCCAGATGAGACATTTTCTTTATTGAAATTTGGTCAATATAGGCAACATCTGCCAGTATTTTCAGGTTAATCTACATTTAGCTTTTGTAGTAACAGTAAGCGTTCTTGTTAACTTCCACTTCCTTCCACAACTCTGTGTTGGTGAGATGAAATCTAAGCAGTGCAAAATTAAGAGCAAAGATATTTTGATCAAACTTGAAATCAGCTTTCACTTGCATGGCTTCATCTAATTAAATTCCTGCATTTTTCCCCCCAAATGCATGAAGTAGATTCTGTTTATTCATGCAAACTGTAAGACTGCAACAGTGACAAAATTTGATCTTGTACTCTGGATTTGTCTCTCTTTTTGAGTAAATCATGATTTTCTAAACCTCTCTCCGGATCAGGCAAAATGTAACGAAGAAGAATTTTCAAAGTCAAGCTATGGCTCAGTCTCAGTTTAGAATAATTTTCCATTAATGTAATGCATGAGTCAGCTCAGGAAAGATTTATCATAGTCACGAAATAGCCCTTAGATGCAATTGTTTATGTTTAAGTGCCTGTACCCAACTGCCAGTCCCACTCAGTTTCCTTTTAGGCAAGACAAGCTGCTAGTATTGTCTTCCTGTAGGTAAAATGCACTGGTGTTCAACTGTTGTGTTCCATGAAGTAGTGTTTAGTGACAGACTACTCCTTTGCAGTGGAGGAAAAATAATACAAGTGCCTTTGTTGTGGATTTCTGTTCACCTCAGCAGCAAGATTTGCCTTATGGAAGTAGTGTGTAATCTTTGTATTGCAGTTCTGATGGAAGCATACCTTCACCTCCAGAGCTAGTCCTTTTGCTGGTTTGTTTACAGAAACAGTTCTGCTGTCATCCTGATCCACTGGAGCTGGCTGTCCTCCTTGAGGTATTAATGCTGTCCCCTACTCTTTGTGCCTTCAACAAAAAGTCAACAGTTTTATAGGACAACTGATAGTACTTGGATGCTAACAGAATGAAGCACCAAACTAAAGGTTAGAATTCACAAAGTTAAGCCTTCTGAACATCCTTTAAGGCTTAACTAAAACTGTGCATGTCTGGTGTGCACAGTCACAGTTTACCTGTCAAAATTTTCTTTCTCCGTTCAAACTTTTCAGCAACTGAATAAGTATTATGTACAAAAGATATTTTTATCAAAGGATTTTTAAGGGAACAGATCTTGGTTTGAGAGGTGTTGTGCAATGGGAATAGGGAGCTGCCTGTTCTGGGCAGCTAGGGGAGAGCTGTGAACCTGTGGCTCAGGTACCCCATACTCTGATGCTGTCTTGTTGAATTTTTATTCTTACATGATTGTCTCCAAACTCAGTAATAGCAAAAAACACCCCCCACAAACAGCTGTAGGCATGGCAGCTTCACCAGATATTTTCTGTGTCAAGAGTTGTTTTACTGTTAAGCAGTTGATTCTTGTACTGTATTTTTCAAATTTGAGAATATATTGAAAAATAAATGTTTTACTTGTGTTCTGAGTAAAATTTGAAAAACCTGTCTGAAAAATGCCACTCAGAGTTGGGCATCTAACAGTCTTCGTGCCCTTGCAAATCTGTGCACTCACCCATTGTGGTTAGTGAGCTGGAATTAAATTCCTTCAATTTCATTCTTTTTTTGGGAGATAGGGGAATTTAGAATTTTCTTACAGAGATTACTTACAGGATGCTTGCTGGGACCTCAAGTTAACATTCAGAATCCAGGTGTCTGTTATGTTTTAAAAATTCAAATGAATAGTTGTGTGTATCCTTTAGGTTTGTTTTCAGTGTCTTCAACTGAAGGCTCTGGATAATATATAATAAATATAAATAAATTTAAAATACCTTCCAATAGAATTAAGTAGGCAATGTAAGAGATATAATTGAGAATTTAATTATTCTTTTTTACTGTGTAGTTCAAAAAACAATCAAGCTTACCAAATCCAGTTCAGCAGTTTCCTTAACTAGATTTCCCTCTGTCTTTGAAACCTAGTACCTGTGAACTCACTAATGTCTTCTAAAATTAAGCCAAGGACCCCGAAAGAAGCAGCTTCATCTGGTCTTGTCTTTTGACTGTCTCTAGAAGTCATCCATCCACAGAGCAGGTCCAGAGCTCTAGCAAAAATAAAATCATGAGGTTGACTTTATTATATTGCATACAAGACAAGTAGGTGGGTGAGATAAAATATTCTAGCTCTAAAATAACTAAAAACAAGTACTTGCACTTTGCTTTTCTGCTCTTTTGTAGAGCATTAAAAATGCTACTCCTCATGGAATAATTCACAGTATATATTTATTAAAATTTTAATCTCAGAATAAGAGACAGTGCCTAAAAAAGAAATATAATTAAATTATAACCAAAATCCCACATAGCAGCACTGATCTTAAACTGTCTATATGAAGTGTTGTTTAGTGGTTTACTTTTATGTGATGCTACCTTTAATACTGAAATAATTAGACTTTTCTACAGTTTCTAGGTTTGGCTCTCACCCCTAATATGAATGATAGATGATTTTCCTTTAAAATTCAGGTGCAGATGTGACAAAACCAAACGATGACTTCTCCTTTTGTATTAACCTTTGTGTTACAAGAATGTATTTGTTCTGAGAAACCTTGGCGATTAATTCTCTCCATTAAAGGAGAAGAGCTTGCTTTTCATTCAGCAGTTTGCTGTTCTATTACTGCAGAAACTGTCTGTTTACCACAGTAGGGAAAGGGCTAATATGACTTAAAGAAGATGGCTCAGTCCTGTTTGGCAGGATCGGGTTGGGGGTGGCGAAGGTTGAACATTTGCCAAGGGAAACTGTGTTAAGCATAGCGCCTGTTTTTGCGCGGTGGACTGGTGTGGCGAGGGGACCACTGCATCCTGCGAGGTGTGTGTGAGAGTGTGCGTGTGTCAGAGATGTGTGTGTGTGTGTGTGTCAGAGATGTGTGTGTGTGTGTGTGTCAGAGGTGTGTGTGTGT
>WEIU01024485.1:19945-36854 GCA_013389925.1 Aegithalos caudatus
TGTGTGTCAGAGATGTGTGTGTGAGAGATGTGTGTGAGCGTGTGTGTGTCAGAGATGTGTGTGTCAGAGATGTGTGTGTGAGCATGTGTGTGTCAGAGATGTGTGTGTGCGCGTGTGTGTGTTAGAGGTGTGTGTGAGATTGTGTGAGGTGTGTGTGAGTGTGTGTGTGTTAGAGATGTGTGTGAGATTGTGTGTGTCAGAGATGTGTGTGTGAGCGTGTGTGTGTCAGAGATGTGTGTGTGCGTGTGTGAGAGATGTGTGTGAGCGTGTGTGTGTGAGAGATGTGTGTGTGTGTGTCAGAGATGTGTGTGTGAGTGTGTGTGAGCGTGTGCCGGCGCAGTGGCTGCTGCTGCTGCGGAATTCCGGGGATGAATTACTCGATGTGCACAACTGAGGTGCCTTTCGCTCCACCAAAGCGGCGTGCGCTGACCTGAGAGAGGCAGCCTGCGGCTCTCCGTGACAGCGAGAGGTGGAAGGACCTCAACTTGTGGTCCTCCCCCGCCCCCAGAGATCCTCAGTCCTTTCCTTTATAGTGTTTCATTTGGCTCTCTGTCATCGCCAGAATGCTGCCCGTGAATGTGTGTCATGATTACAATAGAGTGTGGTAACACGTAACAGCAATGAAAGCCCAGCGGGAAAGGCTACAAATTCCAGGGCTGACCTTGGAGTAAGTATTGTCTGTCTTTAATATTTTGATGGTTTCTGCATGATGCCGGCTTTTGTGTAGTCAGGAGCTTTTAACAAACGTTTGTGCTGACAGCCTGGGAGCACTGCAGCTCCAGGTTGGAGGAACACGTTTTCAGTGCATTGCAGTTGGTTTCGGCAAATGTGAGAGCCTGGAGCCAGGATATTGCAGTGCGTTTGGAAGGAAAGCATTTCTGCATATTTAAAGTTACTGAATCTCGGTGCATGAAGCATCCTGTCAGCTTGCAGGGGAAGAATCTGTCAGTAGGCCATGGTGTCTGTCTTTCTCCTCAGCTCTCTGTTGCTGTTTGTTTATCCCTGTGCTGTCTTTTAGAAAGGCCTCTTTCTGTGCTGAATAATAGAGAGCACTCTGAGAGATTAAAGAATGATAAAAATGCTGTTTGTCAAAATTCATCAGGAACAAGATGTATTTTACATACGTAACTGCACTAATGACCTGTATTGACATTCTGGAGGATTCCTGATAGTTTCTGTAGTAAGTATGTTTACCTAAATTAGGTAGTGTTTACTTATACTTGCTTAAAACTGATTAAGTAATTTGTGTGCTTTCAGCTGTTTAGAGAGTACCTAAATGAAAATGTGTAATTTTAATGTATAGTGATAGTAAGTGTAGTCTTTTATTCATAAATACCAACATATGCTTACCCCAGATATGTTAGTCAAAGCCAAATATTTATTTCTATACATACATACATACATACATACATACCTGTAGTATACACTGACATGTCAGGCATGTATGTATGCATGTTACAGCCACCATGAGAACTTGCTAATTTTATCTAGGTAAATAGATATGGCTACGTCAGATCCTTTAGTATTCCCCGGGACTGCCCCATTCTTGGTGGATTAAAAAAACCCAACAAAACGCTGAATGCTGCAGATGCCTGCAGTAAAGTTATTTAGCTGTGAAAGGTATTATCTCTGGCATCTGCCATGTGTTAAAGAGAGGGCTGTAGGTAAGTGTGCAGTGTAGCAAATAATTTATTCTAATAATCACAAGAAGGTGACAGAGCACTTTATTCCAAGGAACAAATGTAGATGTCATACTGGTTCCACAGAACTACGTTTGTGAAATGTCTCAGAAATTCTGCATTTCAGAATTCAGTCAGGCATCTTCTGGTAAGAGGAGTGTGTGTTAGCTGTGGGCAGGCTAAGCTCTAGATATTTTTCTGAAACAAACCAGCATTACTAATTTCTCATGAGTTTTGGAGGAGGGGTCTTATCAGAGATCTCATTAAAATGGTTTCCATGAATAATTGATAATTATACTTCTTTTGAGATGTGGCAATTTAAATATTTTAAATCAATCTTCACTGAATTATGTAATCATCATGTGAGAATAACATCACTAGCTGCAAAGGACGAAAAAGGATTCATGTTTTTCAATGTATGCATGTATTTTTATAATATGAAGTAATTGTTTACTGCTTCCTCCTTTTTCACAGTAACCTAACATAATTACACTTGCTTTGCCATATTTTCAAAATATCTGATACTGATAACATTAATAATTATATTTTAAATTTTCAATACTGATCATTATTTTTGTTAAAATGTTATCTGGATATATTTACTTTTTCCATATATTTCAATTACTTTTGTCATCACACTTGCTACTTTTTGAACTTGATTTACCTGTAGAGAAAAGAAAATACCATGTTTTGGTTGCTGGCACATAATGATTTCCATAGAACCATTCTCTCATGATTTGCTAGAGTTGAGTCAATGCAGACTTAAATCGTGTCTCCCAAACTGTTAATTGCAATCTCTTAAAGAAGAGCATATCTAAGGGGGGAAAAAAGTCCAATTTATTCCTCGCACTCCGAGTCTCATGAATTTTCTTTCGGTAAAGTTTAAATGTTGGGACTAGAATTATGTTGTCTCCCTGAGAAACAATTATAGTCTGTCTACTTTATATTCATTACTTGCAAAAAGCTCCTTGAAAGAATATTAAATCCAAAATGAAGCATTCCAAATTTAGTAAGTCTAAGAAGTAAGGCTGCCTGTCATGCACTGTGATAATTTGTTTTAGCAGGTTTTCATAGGTCTTAAAAAAGCAAAGCTGAAGAACAAGTTGTGTAGAAGAGCTGGATTGACACACCAGGATCATCGCTCAGTGGGAATTTTTAGATGCATAGTACTAGCACATCTGATACTGGATGCCCTCAGAGTCTGTGCCATTACTGAGACTCTGATGTGTTACAGCAGTGAAAATTAGGAAGAATATGAGTAGCTACTACCCAGTGTAGTAGGACTTGCACTTGCTGTATGTGAGCCATTCAGTAGAGGAAGGGTGATGCCCTTTGCCATAGAGTATTTCTAGGATTTATTCACAGTGAGGTGAATTAGGGATTCCAGTTCGGGGTTTGAAGTTAATACATTATTCTTACTCAATGCCAGAGCTGTCTTTTTCCTCTCCTTTTACTAATTCTGGCTTTAGTAGATTCCTTGTCCCCAGTTGTTACTGCATAGCAGTCCCCTTGCTCTCTGTTTGCCCTTTCCTTTAGGCTGGTTGATGCCAGTTCTCCCTCCACCTGGACTATCTTTGGATCAGTTCCAGCTTCCCCTCACTGCTTCTGGTCCTGATGAAGGCTGGTGGTGGTTTGCATGGCCTGCCTCCACATCTTACCTTGCAGTGCCCTGGGAACTGCAGTGCAAGCACTGACTGCAGCACAGGATGGTTTCCCAGCCTACAGTCAGAGCCCAAACTGACTGGTGGACAAAAAGGGGACAACTGGGGACAAACTACCAGCTCTGCTGCAGTGGAGATGAGGAGATGGAGCAGATAAAGCAGATAAAGTACAAAAGCAGTTTTTACAAGTCTGTACTGTACTGATCATACAGAAACAACAATCCTTCCAGTGCGTGTTGTCGCAGGTCAGTGCAGTGCAATGCAACAGAGACTGCCCCAGTGGAACAGCTGAAATCTCCCTGTTGATCCACACCTTCTTCTGCAGGCTTCTGCATGGGCTGACTGGGATGAACCTGGGTTCAATTTAGCCATTTTCAAAGTGGTATATTGAGCCATTGGCTCTTAATGCATCTTGTCAGCTCGAAGTTCTGTTGTGGTGTTGTGGCCTGCAGTTGAACCCAAACTAGCTTGTACCTAGCTGCCAGTGCTCTCCTGTGCACCTCGTTCAGAAATTACAGAGACATAGTCAGCAGCCAGAGGAATTTACCCATACACGGTAGCCTTGTCTCAGTGTGCATGTCCCTGCCAAACTTCGTACCTTCTCCAAGGCATCTCAAAAAGGAAAAAGATGCAAAAATGTACAATATCAAAATTGTATTCCTAATCTGTCATTGAAGCTGCAGCACTCTTCCTGCTGAAATGCTCAGAAAATCTGGATCAGGTATCCACCTTGAAAGATTTTGAAGGCAGAGTATTAATATCTGGCAAAGTGTTACACAATTAAAAAGTGTGAACTGGACCTTATCTGTGCTTAACATGTTGGCCATCTGCATCTCCACTGGGGACAGGACAGGAGTGCTAGCACTGCCTCCAAGGGTCAGGTACAAAGCAGAACAAATCTTCATGAAGATGTGAGCTGAAAAAAGTTCCCCATAAGCTTCTGCCTTCTCTCAGTCTGCACAGTGCTTTTTTTGACAGATAGCTAAAGCAAATTGCTGTGAGAGGCATGCCATAAGCATGTTTTTTAAAAGGTTTCTTATGAGTTTTATGGGGAAATGTGCATATGATAGCATGAATATATTTTAAAAGAGCATCTCTGAAATCTGGCAGTGGCCAGCTGTTTATTTGAGAAACCTTTTGAGTGGAGATGTACTTGAGGCAACTTCTTGAAAACACCTTTGAAGTTAAATGCTCAAGTAAGGATTTTATGGATGAATTGTTTATATCCATATTTGATTACCTAGAAGAACTTGGCATTTGTGAGGAAACATTTCATAATGAAATTGATGCTAACTGGAGCATTTCTAATTTTCAGTAAGTGTGCAGATTTTAGACTCTCTAACTGGAAATTTTCATTAAATTTTTCCTATTGCTGATGGAAGTTTATAATCTATTGTAGTTTTCCTTTTGTTTTAATAAATCTGATTTGCATATAAAAAAGCCCCCTGCCCCTCAAGATTCTTTAAGAGGAAAAAAAGCATCCCAGTTGCATATTCTGTTTGGTTAGATGTCTAGAAAAAGTTACCATGTTTCACCACTCTTGGGATTTTGTACACAAGTATTGTTCCTAAAGGAAGTCTAACATAGTCAAGCATATACATCAACACCAGTTCTCATATTTATTTTTATTTAAGTCAATTTCATCTTAAGTCAAAACCTGTGTGGCTGCTGTCAATCACTTCATTCAGGAGGATGGTCATGTTTTGGTTCTAACTGAGACTCCTTTCATTTCTCCTACACTAAAACATGCAACTCTTGCTAAACTTTCTGTTCACTAGAGATGACATTATTTTAACTTGCAGTCTCACCCCAAGGAGCCTGAGCCCAACCCCAACAAGCCCCTGCAGTCCATGCAGTCCTCTGTTCGCTTTTCATTTTTGGAGGTAAGCAAGTAAACTTCCATTGTTGATGTTTTCTTCTGCATCCAAAACCTAATGATCAAAACATACTGCAAAAGGAAAATTGAAAAAAAAAAAGATTAAGTATGTCACTGCAATCCAAAGTACGTTTTACTAGACCAGCTGCTGTTCTGAAGGTAAGTATTTTATGGAAGAAAACCCAGGATAATATGTATTTTGAGACCTAGTACAGACACTCAAGGTATTGATGTATAATTCTATATTGCTTTGACTGCTTAGGAGTGTATCTGAAATTTTATAGTTTGCTTCCTGTGCTCATACCTCAGATTTTATTCTGTTATGTGAGAAGTTTAAGGTGCGTTCAGAAATGAGGGTGATTCATGAAATATGTGGTTATTTTTTGCTTAAGTGAGAGCTAGTAGTGTGCTTAGTGCATTGAGTTGATTCAGAACACAAAGTCATATTTAGTAAATTGGTAGAACTGTTTTGTCCTCAGGACTAGGAGGATTTTAAGCTTCTCTTCCATTTCAGTAATGTTGTAGTTAAGCCTTAACAGCCACATACAACATCCTTTTCACCCTCTTCTTTCTTCTACTTCCATGTTTGTTCATAAGAATAATTTTTTTTGAACTTGTCAGAAGGGTAGTTATCTTCATGAGATCAGAAAATCATTAAGTGATATACTTTATAATCCTCCCTATTATGTAAAATTATAATAAATAATAATTGATGGATGTTTCTGATACAGAAAAACTTTTTTTTTTTTTCCTTCCTTATTTTCTTTTTAATGCAGAAAGTTTAATTTCTAGTCAGGGATCTCATCAGTGTCAGTTGTTGAGATTCTGCTCCATAGGGAAAGTAGTTCTTAAAATGAGTTACTAATAAGTTATCAATCCCCCATGGATTTAAAAAAAACCCAGAAAACCACTTCTAATTTTGGTCAGAGGTCTTAGTTGTTACTGTGAGAATAAGAACTACCCCCATATTAAATTACATAATAATGTATATTTGTGCTTTTTTTGGTACCACCTCAAACATAGTGTTGCAGAAGTGAGGGTTGCTTGGGTGTGTTAAACTGCTTCAGTATACTGACCAATTAAATATGTGAAAGCCCTTCTATCAAGGCTTCACATGACACTGAAAAATGGAGCAATAACTTAAAGACTTGATACGTGTTTCTGAAGAAATACTGTATTTTTTAATATATTGTGTTTTGTTAGGGAAGAGATGGTACGATAATCCCTTATTTGTGCAATTCTCACTATGATTTAAATAAACGCACTTTTTTTCCTCAGTGAAAACACTTTTATGATGTTTGTTTGATAAATTACCAGCAACATCATCAGCTTGTATAGAATGCTTGGTGAAATTAGCATTTTCTTTATTTTAAACAGCCAGAAACATCACTTCCCTTTGTGGTGGAGGATGTGCTCTTTTTCACAATTTCATTTTTGTGGAATCAAAAAGCTGTGTGCAAGTTTTCTATTTTGTGTGACCTGGATGACCTGCTGAAGGCCTCTGCAGATACATGGATGTGCTGCTGTGCAAACTGTGCTGTAGATGTAGCCCTCAGTGTTTTTAGAGCTCAGACCTTGTTTACCCCTCTGGGTGGCAGAGACTCCCAATGATGCCAAGTTTCAGCTTTTCATCCTATGATGGAGGATGTTGGGAGCAGACTTTTCAGCTGCTTTTTGAAGACATAGAGTGGAAATTACTGGTACTGTTTAATGTGAAGCCTCATGCCTTGATATGGCTGGAAAACGTCAAAGTTCACAGAGATTTTTCTTGGGTTCTGTCCTGAAACTTATGTAAGAGGCTGCCAGAATGCTTACTTTTTCCCTGGAGTGGAAATGTTTAAAGCCTGATTAAATCTGAAACAGAGCTGTATTTAGCTGTAGAGGATACTGCTGGTGTATTGAACATCAAATATTTTACTTAGTAGTTAGTCTTAAGCTTGACCTCACGTAGTGGAAAACTGAAATGTGTTGGTTTTTTAAGGGTATATAAATAATTAGCATTTCCTGTTCCATTAGCTTAGAGTACTCCTGTATGTGGGAGGAGAGGAATTACTTCGGTGACACTCACTACTTTTGCTTATATTCAGAAATGTTAACATGGGAGCCTTACCAGAATGAATGGATAGGGTTTTCCTGTGGTATTTCTCTCCAGCATGCTGGCTCATCTCCCTCATGGCCTTTGACTTGCACAGCTGCTCCTTGGGCGGTTGTTTTTGTTGAAGTTCTGCTTATAGCAGTTGTCACATACAGTAGTAGTCTAAAGGGAACCTTTTACCAGCTAGATGATGAAGATCTTTTCAAAATAAACAGTAGCATCCTGTGAATGGAAATACCTGCCTGCTGGTACAGTGTGAAGCTATCCATTCTTCTGAGAGAGGGTGGGGGATGAAGCAATATTTCAGATCTCAGGAGGATAGGCACACATTTACCCTTGTATTTTTATCTTTGGTTCAAGTCACCAGATTTCCAACTGCTGTTTGGAGGAAAAGTATGTGCAGTTTTAGTACTAATAGTTATAAGTAGCAGATTTGCAAGGAAAGAGAGATGATGTCAATAACAGAGCACAGCTACTGTGCGTCATCTTAAATATCTTAAATGTCAATAATATCTTAAATATGCTCATGCTTTTAACATAATTTTTGTGTTTTTCTTTGCTATAAATAGTTTGGAGTCCTTTGTCATAGTAATGGGGAGTGGAGTGGGGAAAGTATTTGAAAAGGACCAGGAGGAAACGCTAAGTGCTAGAATTTGTAGTGGCTTCTAGTAAAAGCGATTAAGAAAATGGAAATAGTAAACTACAAATATATATAACAGCATGCATTTGAACTTTAAGAGTACAAAATGGTGATTGTCAGCAACCTTTATTCATAAAAGGTTTGTTCGACCTTTTGCTTTACTGATGTCACTAATACTGGACTGGGGAAAAAACATCTCCTAGGCAGTTGATGGAAAGCTCTTAGCTTCTACAAAAAAGAAAAGATGGTAGTGAATTTTCCAGAAAGCTTTTACTCAGGAGCATGAGGATTGCATGAGTGTCAGGCACTGTACAGACACAAATGTTACTACCTGGCTCAGACTGGTGAAGAGGTAGATAGGATTCATTCTGAAGCTTTGAAAAAGAAAGCATCAAGTAAAAAAGCCCATGTGCTTTGCTTTTTTTTTATGGTTAAATTTTTTAATAGACTATTTAATAAGGAAAATCCAGTTCACCTGATCATATCTGCAGCTGAATTGGCAGGAAGGCAAATGAGGATTATTACCTATACCTTTTGGTAACGTAATCTGCTCTTTTGGGAAGCTTGTGAGGATGCCACTGTAAACACTGCATTTTACATAGGGTGATGTTGTCAAATGATTATGTACGTGTTACCAAGAGCAGCAATTAAAAGTATAACTGACATGGATTAAACTTCATCCTATGCCACTGTATTGAAAAAAACCCCAAATGTCAGTGCCACAGACAGCTTGACCACTTTTTTGGTATTTAGTATTAACTTTTTTACGTCTGGAAATTGTCAAAAAATGTTGACACTTGCATTTTCTTTAAATGTAACCTGAATCTGTAATATGAATGAGTAACCATTAAAAAGGGAGAATTAGTATGAGGCTTTAAAATATAATTTTATACAAATTAAAAATTAAATTATTAAATTTTATATGAAACTTTATTTAAGCTGTCTAAATTCATAAACCAAATTGTTAAATACAGAAATGAAAAGTCAGTGTGCTCCTATTCTTCCACTTTCTCTGTCTGCATCCCCTTTTTTCCTCCATGACATTCTTCATCCCAGAATCAGATAAAGACAGAAAGCTTAAAATAGCTACTTTCTAGCAAATGTATTGGTCTGTATTATGAAGTCATCAATGAAACGGATGGCTTCTGTTGAAAAACGGACAGCAAAATTTCTAATGATTTTTTATTGTTTGTCTGAAAGTGAGCATGTTTAAAGAGATTTAAATGTTTTCTGGCTCTATGTAATGCTGTTGTGGGGCATATACACCCATGTGAAAGAGGTAATGGACATCAGAGATTTAGTTTGCCGTTTGGTTTTACTTTACTGAAGGCAGTAGTTTGTTTCCAAATGTACCAGTATTCCCGTGTTTCAGGAGGGGGGTGGTGTGGATGGTGTTGGTGTGTTCTGCTGCCTGGGCTGGGGCACTTGGGGTGGCCATGGGCTGCTGGGGCAGAACTGCCCCAGGGGCCTGCACAGCCAGACTGAGCAGAGGCCCTGCCCCTCCTGTCCTTGACCCTGGTACCATGACCACGTTCCTGCCCTCTTCTCTCCTAGCTCCTGATCCTGTGGCTGCACCAAGCCCAATCCGCCGTGAGTGAGAGCCGGCCCATGGCAGGAGCGAGGAGGGAGCGGGGGGACAGTGGCAGTGCCTCCCTGGGATGGCATTCTCTGCCTTTGGCAGCACTGGCTGCCACTCAGACCTCAGCAAAAGCCAAGGTGACAGCTGTTTTGCAGGCTGGTTAATGATTAAATCTGGTGTAAGCATACAGTCCATCTAGCCAGGGAATACTGCAGAGAAAGAAGGACTAGCACTCACTCCCTGATGAGGAGGGACTTGTGCAGAGCTATGACATATTTCTCTCAAGGTAGAGCAAAATTGTCGTAGGGAGGTACCCATTAAATTTGGACTCTTCTGGTCTCAGAGTAGTTTTTGTTTTATGTAATTTTACTATGGAACTGCTACTTCTTGGGTTCATAAGGTTTTATAAAAGACATGTGAGGAGTACATGTAAGAGAATTCCTCCTTTCCCTCCTTTCTTCAGTGACATAGCCACCATACCCAGGGATTCTCAAGCAGACATTTTTAAAATTTATTAATTTAAAATTTATTTCCACCTTTGTTTTCTGGTACCAGTACAAAGTACATTGACTTTAAGGTTATGCTGAAAGATGAAGGTGTTGATTTGTTACCCTGAAAGGGGAAGTTCTTGGGAATGGCTGATGTGGATGAGGTAAAGAATCACTTGGCTTGATTTCTTTCTCAAATTTTTCCTTAAAATGAGTAAAACCTGCTGTTTCATCTCTCAAGGTAATCTGATTAATATTCATGAATGTCAGCCATGAAGCACGAGTTTCTCAAGGTGAAGTAAATTAATCTTTGGCTTTCTCCTCCAGAAGTAGTGTGTCTGCTCTGAAGTTATTTTTATGTCCTTGCTGTTCTCTTAGCTCTTTTTGGGACTACTTATTTAACCTTACAAAACACTTTCCTCAGCTCTTTCCCATACTCTCCCATATTACGACTTGTGAAAGGTCAGAGGGAGAGCTGTTTCCATTGGAAATTGACAATGGAAGGTGAAAAACAATTTCATTGCATGTATAAGTTTATTTGGTTTTTTTTTTTATGTAGAAGTGAGTTTTGAGGATTGGTCAAGTAAAAGCAACGCCTTCCTGAGCAGAACGTGATCTCTTGTGTACTCGAGTGTGCTTTTCTAACTTCAGCTTTTGAAATACTTTTAAAAGTTTTCTGATCTCTGAGTTCTCTGGAGTCACAGCAGAGGAGATTTTTGCTTGTGGGTCATCAGTATTTCTTTGAGTGCTAATCTGCTACACGTGCATAAGCATGTTAGTATCATAATGGCACTGCAGCAGTGTAAATGAGGGTTCAGCTGAGAGCTGCAGGAGCTGCAAAGCTGTCATCAGGGAGCATGGGGTCCCCTGGAGGATATTCACTGTTAGTTTTCATCCAAGAGGAATATAGGGATGTGAATTTCTGATTCCATGCTGGTTTTTTTGAGCTGGTGCTGAAGAAGGTGTGGTTTACTTGCCCCACACTGAAGCAAAGTCAGGGAGGGTAAGGTTGTATTGTTATGATGATGTTTTGTAAAGCCTCTGGAGTAGAAAACTTGGTTTTCTCATATCATAAAGATTAGGCTTTAAGTACATTTTAAAAGTTCCCAGGACAAACTGAATTGTTCTATATGAGTTTGTCTTATCCACATAACTTTTTCAATTTAATGTATGGCTTGTACTACTTGATATTATTCTGCAGAAAGGTTTAGGTATATAATCTTCAGATCAAGTAAAGCAAGGAACAGAAGCTTCCCTCTAACATATAGGGCACAGATGACGAAATTCTAGAAAGGTTACCAGAACTACAGATCTTTTCTTTAATTCTGTGTTGTTGGGTGGGTTTTCTTTTGTGGGGAGAGGGGGAGATGTGTTTGTTAATATTTTTGTTTTGTTTGTTTTGTTTTCTTTAGTTCATGTGCAAGGTGCATCATCAGAAATCAAGGAAGTTCTTGTGGCAGTTATTTTTTCTGGTAGACTGAAAGCTACAGACACAGAGCTCATCTGAATCATTTTAAATGCCTGTTTGTTGATCTCCTCTCCCTCAACTCTCATAAAAATCCTCCAAAAGTATTTGTGTGCTAGTTTTATTAAATCTTTTAGCGTTTTGAATTGTATTTTGTGTTTACCATTGAATGTTAAATTTTGAATTTAGTATGCTAAGCCTTCTAAACATTTTGAGGCGGTAACATGAATTTGAATTTGAAAATTACAGTAATTCTGGAATGGTTCTGGGAATGCTGTATCTGAAAGCAGTTGTAATTTTTTGTTCAAGATTTTGCCTAAAAAATGTCTTTGTTACAAGTTTGAAGGCTATGCAGTCATAGGAATAACCCAATTGGATATTATATCCTGATTGGATATTACTTGAATTGCTTTACTACTTTCTAAAACAGAGAATTAAAATATTCTACAAGTATTTCCCCCTGAGATGTTTCCTCATAATGATGCTTACTTTTACCATAATTTGATGTGCTGCTCAGCTTACTTAGTAAAGTGTTCATTGGCTAATCTCTGAATGCTTTTGCCATACCGGTCTTAAACACAAATAACCTGGTATAGTCCCATTTTGAAATCAAAACCTGACATTACTCTGTAGAATTTTTCCCCTCCAATTTTAATTTAAAAAACCTCACAGCATAAGTTGTTAATAGTTACAAAAATATACCACACCTAAATCAGAAATTGTAGGAAAGGAGGGAGCATGACAGGGAGTTCTATTTGGCACCACACATAGACTAGGTAAGATGAGTATTGCACACTGTGGTGTTAAGAAATCACTGCAGTTCAAGGAGGTGGTTAAAATTTGAACAATTGATCTGCATTTTACATATGAAAAAAACTCTTAAGGTGTGTCTTGAAATGTACTGGAAAATGGACAGTCTGCTGTCTACCTATGCCATCACACTACAGAGTTTTATGTACATGCAAGTTACCTGCTAGCAGCCATCACAAATCATTGTGTGGCTGTTCCTGTTGACCTCCTTGCTTTGCCTGTCAGGTGATGTATCTGTTGGTAATGACTGAAATGTGCTGAGCCTCAGCTGCCCTCAGCCTGCGTGCACAATTCAGACTTCTGTAGTATGGCTTCAAAATCGGCTTAATATGATTTGATAAGATTGCATTTAGTACGTCTTGAATTCAAGGTCCACTTACTCTCCAAAATGTGACTGTAATCTGTTGCCAATCAGGTCTTGCAGATAAGGAGAAACTGCTAGGTTAACCTGCCAATTGTCCTGTATTTTTTTTTTTTTAAATCTCATCTGATAGGGATGTCAGTGGTTCATGTTCAGCAGAAGTATTTCCTTAGGTAATTTCACCAAAAATCACAAATTCTGCAGTCTTTTTGCAACACAGTGACAAATTTCAGCTTCTCCTTATGTGAGATGCCAGAGAAAAAAATTTCCATTCTTGATATGGAAATTCTCAACCTTGTTCAGTGCCAATGCTGCAGTGTTATGTTGCATCTGCATCATTTTATCGCACCTTGATAAAAATAGATGCAGAACAGAAACCAGCGGTGTGTGCATCAGCCTTCCCTACAACACACAGCTCCAGCAGAGGAAATGCTTTGAGACTCTCCAAGATTGTGAGGAATGCAGAAAAAGGAGGTGTATATTGAAAACACACTGCTGTCCCTGCAGTGGCCTTTTGTGAGGGCTTAATTTTTTCTGTTGTGCACAACACAACTTGTTTCCACTGCTGTGCTGGCTGAATTGCTTTGCACTGAAAGTTGGTGATCCCTTAGGGTGTCTTTCTTTGGTAATCACTATAGAAGCAACAGCTTCACAGCTGCAGAATTCTGAAAACCTTTAAAAATGAATGTTGTAGAAATAAAGTGGTAAATAGGAATGAAAAAGCATGAGACCGAGGCCCCCAGAAATAAAAATCTTCTCAGTCCTTTTGTTTTTCAGAGATCTTGTTTCTACTCTTGCTTGCCACTAACCATTTCAGAAAGTACGTGTGTAGGTTCCTAGAGGCAGTGCCTTGCAGCTGTAAAAAATTGGAGAACATCACTAAACTGCTGTATTTGAGACTTTATAGTTCTTTCCCTTATGCCAGATGTGGCTAGTTTGTCGACTTGATCCACAAGATGTGTCAATGGTTAGCACAGGGAATGTCAGTGCTCCTGATGGGAGAGCTGTTCAGCAAACCGTTTCATGGCTTTGTAACAGGAGAGCAGTTCCCTGGATGTTGTGGGAGAGCTTTAACTCATGGCATGATTTGTGGACACAGACTGATCCCCCAAGTCTCCATCCTCTGGTGTGATATGAGATGCAGCTGGCTCTTGTAAGTGCATAGAGAGAATATAGTGAATGTAGTCATGAGCATCTCTGAGGAAGCTTTTCCACCTACTGCTGGGACACCACTTTTCTTAGAAAGTATTGGAAGCTCCTCCTGGGCCAGAACATAGTGATGGGAAGCAGAAAGCACTGAAGAACCTGATGCTGGTGTGATCCCAACTAGAAGGTATTGTTGTCTCCATCTCCTGGTAACCCAGCGTTCACACACTGGTGTGTTTGTCAGTTCATGGTAACCATTCCCTGTGTGGTGTGGCAATGTCAGTGTTCATGTGACTCTGTACATCTTGGGTGTACGTTGTCTCATCTGGCTTTGATACCCACAAGGACGTGCTGAGCTTGTCCTAGAACAGTCTGATATTCAAATCCACAGGCCACTGTGGTAAACTGCTTGTTAACGTTACAGACTGAGAGAGGGAATGCCCCAGACCTGCAAAATTTTTTCATAGGAATAAGAAAGCTGCTGTCATAGAGCAGAATCATGGCACACCCGCTCTTCCTGCCAGGAGTGATAGAGACTGCGTTTTCTGCTCTTCAGAAAGGGACCAGCAAGACTCTGGTTGGGCTGGAAAAGAGAAGCTTGTTTGCATTAGCAACTTGAGCACAGTGACACTTCAGCAGAGCAAATCTGGTGGGAAGCTAGAGCTGCAGGGTTACCTAGCAAACATTAGGGTGTCTGACAGCCAGAATGGGTACCTTGAAAGAGGAGCGAGGAGTTTCCTCCAAGGGGGGGTCTTGGATGGGAGAGGGCATGATACTGCTTGGCTAGGAGGGCAGTTTTTCAAATTGATAGAAAAGTAAATCATGACAGAAACAGGCCTAAACTTTCACACAACAAAAACACTATAAAAGACATGTCTGTGGGACTGTTAAGTGCAGCCACGACACTGGAAGGAGTTCCTGTCATGTTTTAGAAGTTGTAGACTGGTTGCTGTAATTTTGTTGGCAAGGACATAGGAACACATGCTGTTGAGTTTGGGAAGGCTGTAAATGCTGGGTAACTTCCCCAGCTGAAAAAATGTAGAAATATTTCTAGACTTTGGTGTAGTACCTTCTCTCAGTACTTGATAGAAGGGAATGATGTCAAGTGCTGGTGTACATATTCATCAGCTGAAGCCAGTCTGTCGTTATGAGCAGCCTGGTGTGTTCCTCCTTCACCTTCACCTTCACGCTGCTGTTTGCCAAGAGAACATTTACGCTCTCTCCACTCAGTCTGCCTCTGAACTGATGAAACCTCCTCCTCTTGTGAGTATGTAGAAGTGTACAAGTGTGAATGCTGAGGAACAGCAGACTATGGAATAGGCTGAGGTGTTCTTTTTTCAACATTAAGCATGGTTATTACTAGATTTTGCAGAAGTGAATAGTTACATAATTTTTAAAAGATCCAAGCCCTCTACCAGAAAAAAAGCAAAATAGTGAAATAAATGAGTATGATGATTTAAAAGAAACAAACCATATACATTTACATAGTTCAGGCTCATTAAAATTCATGGTAGGTCATGTCCATATGTGACTGGAGATGTAAAAGGAGAGGCTGATTGAATGGTGAAGGGGTTTTGAGATAGGTTTGGGGGTTTTTTATTGCTGGTATAGGAAGAGTGTATATTTGCAGTGGTAAGTACTTAAAAGTCTCTTTTGTATCAGAATATTGATATTTCCATAAACTTATATACTCTGCAGTTATGTGAATGGAATAATAAGGTTGCCTGGTATCAGAGAAATTAGGACACCTAGTGATTTGAACTGTTATTTGAAAGCTGAACAGTTAATTGTCTCATTTCTACTATGATAGAGGTTTTCAGAATGCTGGAGGCTAAAACACCTAGTGTGAGTTTTACTGACCCTCTGCTTCGTGGTTTACATATGTTTGACAGTCTTGGTGACAATTCAGGTGCTGACTGTAGCGTCCTTCTTACAGAGAGCTGATGCACACTCAGTCCTTCAAAAATAAGTCGAAATGTGTCTGCCTGTCTTAGGAAGTGGAGGGTGAAATTCTGTGACTTACCATGGTGTGCTCCCTGACTCTTGTCATTCTCCCTGATGTGCTTATCAGAGAGACTTAAGATTATTTCTTGACGTGTCTGAATCCCTTTCAACTTACGCATATACGGTCTTTGCTTATAGGGAGGCAGGAATTGTAGAAATCACTGAGTACCTCTGAATCTGTAGAGTGGTTGGCCCAAAGAAGATCTCCCTATTACTGTCTACTTCTCTCTTTTTTTAAATTTTTATTTTTAGTATCTGAACATTTGACACAGGTGTTTCCGGAATTATCTTCACTGCATTACCAAGAAGTAGAGATATCTTTGCTTTACAGGTGGAGAATTGAAGCACATAAAGATTAAATAAATAGATGACACTTAGACCCTGAGGCACCTTAACCATGAGGTAATTTTTAGTATTTTGTCCTTAATTTTGAGAATTTTCTGTCATGTTTTTATAAGCATAATTAACTAGAATAATCTTTACTAGTCTTACAATTCAAGATGCTTGCTTTTAATTTTGTTTCTGTGAAGTTCCCTTCTTTCTAAGTAGTTAATTCTACTGCTTCCAGTGGTCCATTTGGCAGCCATATCATCTGCATGTCTGATAGTTTAGTAAACTGTTAGTTTAGTTGCTGTTTAGTAAACCCCTTATGTCTTTAGACATAAGGGTATATACTGAGTGTAATTATGGTTGTTCAGAAATTCAGATTTAAACCAGAGGTGTGTGCTCAAGCACACCTATGATTGTTTATTATTTAGCCTTTTGAGGAGGAGAACATTAAGGGAGACCTGTAAAGTGATTTAAGGATACTTATAAACTTGCAGTGCTGTGTGCTCAGGTCATTGAAATACCAAGGGTAGCGTTAATGGGCAGTCCACATAATATTCTTCTAAAGATAATGTTTTCCCTTTCAAGTTCCTGTGTACCTGAGATCCAATTTGCCAGGTTGCACTGCGTGGGGTGCTCCATCTCACACTGTTCTGCTGACAACAGATCCATCCCATAGGTTAAGTGAAGCATGAAGCCAGATGAATGCAGGAAAAGCTCAGGAAATGCAACTGCTTGTGTGTGTATATATATTGCAAAGCTCTGAATTCTTGGCACC
>WEIU01024491.1:1273-53193 GCA_013389925.1 Aegithalos caudatus
AAAAAAAAGCCTGGGAGACCAACAAGCCTGCAGTGAGCCTGGGGGGAGGCAGTTTATGGCAAAAGTAGGAGAAACATTGTACTACAGATCCAGTTGGAGAGCCCTGAAGTGGGCTGTTCTTCTCTTTGAAATATTTTTTTTCTTTCCTCCCACTCCCACTTTAGTCCATCTTTGCATAATCTCTTTTATTTTGTTCAAAATCTCTTTTATTTTGTTCAAGTGAAGCAGCAGCAAGAAATCCCCCCTGCTCTCTATTTTTTTTTTTTCTTTAATTGAGAAGAACTGCTGGTACTCAGCCTCTGGTGGGAAAAAGCACAGGCCGAGGCAGAGTCCTGGCTCCCTTCTCCCACATCATTCACTCTGGGGCAGTTAGAAGCCAATGCACACTAATTGCTGTGATCCCCCCATTTGGCTTTTAACTTAAATAGCCATCTGTGGGAGAATCTCATCTGCTTTCAGCAGCCAGAAGCACTTGAAAACAGCAGCCCCTAACATTGTTTAATTTTTACTTTGAGGTCATGAAAAAGACCACTGACTGTTTCAATGAAACTCCATAGGATGGGCTTTGGCTGGGTGACTTGTTTCTGCTTTAGGATTTAATTTGAACAATATGGACTTTTCCCCATTAGCATAAAATAAATCAGCACACTGCACTAGTTTTCCATGCACCACTTTCCACAGGCTGCCAGCACTAGGGATCATGTGGACAAATGACAAGCACTCAAACTACTCAGATCTGTTACAGTCCACTGGTCACATCAGCTCCTGGTTTTGATCATTCTTTACCTTGTATATCATTGTTTCTTGCTTCCCACAGTCACCAGGTTTAATATACACATGCCTTGTAATTCAGCCACACAGCATAGTTAGACAGTCATAAATTCAAATCAGGTAACAAGAGTTTGAATAAGAGAGGACATATTTTCTCAGTATTTATTTATTTGAAACACCCCACAGCTATACTTGTAGGATTTCAAGGAGATCAAGTATCAGAACTCATATTTTCCTTCCCCAGCTTTCTATATTTGTGTTAGCACATAAAATGATGCTTTATATAGAAATGATTTTGTTCCACAAGTCTTACTGAGATAAGTTTGAGATTTACTGAGATAGAGTCCAGGTATGGTAAGTCACCTTCAAAATCACATGGGATGAAACAAATTATCCGAGTTAATGAAGGGAAGCCATTGAGCCAGCTGGAGGGAACCAGGGTAGTTTTCCATGAAAGATTTGCAGGCTTCTCCTTCCCCACTCCACCACTCCTGTCTCGTTGCTCTGTGCCACAGGGGACATCAGCACACTGCTCTGAGGCTGCCCCATCCCCTTTCCTGGCAGCTCTCCAGGCTCCGTGGTGCCCTCATCCTTTCCCCACAGCCATGCCCTGCTGTGAGCTTTCCGTGTTTGCCCCCACAGCATCCCCCTCACCTCAGCAGGACCAGCAGCTGCACACCAAAAGAGACAACAGAGAAAAGGGATTCCTGCTGGAGCTGCAGTGGTAGACCCAGTCACATCCCTGCAGCCAGTGCCACACTCTTGGCACATTTCCCCCCGTGCTAAGCAAAGCTAAGTGGGCACACTCGGGTGGTAGTTGTGCAGCCACGAGTTCTGAGTACCAAGAAAGTACTTAAAAATAACTCCTTTTGCTGGGATTTTTTTTTTTTTTTTGTGAGGCAGGTATGTCCTAACACTATCAATGAGTTAAGACATAGGTCATACAAAGGTTTGGGGAGATTCACAAGTAAAATAAAAAGGAAGTTAAAACTAATCAGAAATTAGGGCACAGGCAGAAAAACCATAGGATTCCTGGCTCTGGGTCCAGCAGACAGGGTTGGTGATCTGGGTGTGTCTGTTGTGGAGAGTTTCTACAAACAGTTTTGCAAAATACAGCAGGAGTCCCAAATATTTATAAAACATTCAGAAACATTCAGCTTTTTGCACCAAATGAAAATACCTATTCTACCCATGGTCAAGGGTTTTACCTACACATTTCTATGACCATCTCTTCAGATCCAGCTATCTCCAGTTCAAATTCATCTGTGGTGCTTCTTGTCCAGGCCAGCCTGTATATTGTAAACTCAGATGCCAGTTTTAACTGTGAAAGAAAAATTGGACTTGCTGAGGAAAGAAGTCAAATATGTATCTAAATACCACAACAAAACAAACTGCAGATGCTTCTCTGGAAACCGTGTCAGACTAGAGATGCACATTTTTTGCTAAACAACACTTCATGTTTCAATTGGCAGCTCCGAGCTAAATTGCTCTGCCTAACCACAAAATAACACATATATACAGAAGCATCAAAATTTCATGCAGAAACACTTTTGGAAAATGATGGGATTTTTTTCGTAAGACTCTACACAAATAGACTAAACATTTCTAGATTTTTTTAAATATACAAAAGTCAGATGTTGTCCACCTGTTAATCACAGAGGTTAGATAGAAAAAACCCCAAGTTGCTCCAGGCTTGCATCTGAATTTTTGGTCTATGTATAAAAACTTCATTTTGTACAACTGTTAGAGCAGTTCAGATTGAATCAAACATTGAACTAAAGTGGCTTCATATTTTGTATTAACAAAAGATTATTTTCCCTGTTTTGGTGGACAATTCCAGCACAGCTGCAAGCAGCCTCCTTGGATGCAAAGTCGTCCCTTCCTGCATTCACCTCAGATTCCAGTGCTGCAACAGCTCAAAGATGGGGTTTTAACTTTGGTAGGAGTTCAATAACCATGTGCATTTGTTTGTATTTGCAGCTGGAAAAAAAAGGGGTAATTTTTTTGTTTTATGGGAGGAAATGAAAAAGACCAGTGCCATAGACAAGGATTTCATTAAGATGAAGAAATTCCAGCTCTCCAAAGGGAAAAAAAATTAAGCTTTGCTTGAAGATATTTCACTAAACAATTTGTGTGGTCTTTATCATTTCAAACTCTTAAAGTGTGATAGCTGCAGAATTGCAAGATTTTCTGGACTTGTCTTGGAATTTGAATTTGAGTTTTTCTTTGGCCTGTTTGAGCCCTGAATTCTGTTCCAACCAAGTAAAGACAATTTTTGATCAAAAAGCTGTTGCACCAGTCTGTAATCTTACAATGAAATCTTTCAAAACTCTAACAGTAGGCCTGAAAGCAGACATTTAAACTTGACAACCAAAAAAAAAGAGCTGCAATTATGTATCATTGTCTTATCCTGACTGCATCTTCTGAAGCAGACATCCTCCAGAGCACATATAGAGCATGGTTTTGTGTGTCAGCAAGTATTTCTGTTACCCTAATGCATGGCCAAAAAGTCTCACAGCGATGTTAAAATGCTGGAAGCAGCAGAAGAAAGCAAGACATTTTTCACATCAGAAAGTGAAATAACCTGAATTAATAAAATGTAATTAAGAACCGGTTAAGATGGAGCAAACCCAACTTATTCAGATATTATTTTCCATTATTTTAGAACTTTTTTTTATGCAGTTAGTTTACTCTTATTATCCACTCTCCTTTTCCAGACCAGAAGTGGAAATGATCAGTTAATAATGAAATCTTGTCTAACACTGTCAAAGGCTATGGAGTGGTATAGAAGAACAGGAGATGCTGCCTCAGAGCACATAAAGTGAGTTATTTTTGAGGGAAAGATTCTTATAAATAAACCCAGTATTATCTAGTTGTTATTAATGTTTTTCACTTGTATGTCAAACATCCCTAAAAGGAGTCAGAGTTCTTAGCAGGAGGCCTACAGTTCTTTTGGCAATAGAAACTCCATCTGCAGGCAGAGTATTAGTGGGCAAACACTGAAATGGAGGGCTATTATGAATGAACTGCTTTACTACTCACACCTCCTAAAACCAAGAGGGGAACAATTAAAAACAACTCCAGTAGCTGACTGGAACAGTGGTGGAAATGCTGGGAGAACTACTTTCATTTTAGTGAAGCAGAAACTGGACATGTCTAGGAAGAAGATCCCCCACAACAGAGTCTCATTTTTCATTCTCACCCCATTAATTAGATATCACAGATGAGGTAGAGTAGACACTGGAGTTATATTCTAGAGTTACAGGAGGGTAAGGGCAAGAGGAAGCCTATTTCCCCTGAAAAATATCAAATATTTTTGATATTTATTTCTTTTTAAAAAGAGTAGTTTCTATATCACATTGCAAGAAAAAATATATTATTCTTAATCACTGAAAGCCTCTGAAAATTTTCAGAGAAGTCCACACCAGCCTGATTGGAAGAATTACAAAAAACCAAAGAAACCATGTTTTGCTCAAACATCAAGTCAGGTTTTTCTGAATTCTTCCTCAGCAGCCTGTCACCTTGATGTCATTCTCACCACTGTCATCACACACCCTATAAATAACTGTATTTCATACACTGGAGTACAAAATTAGATTTCCCTGAAATTTCCAGCTATCCATTGATTTCACTGTGGTTTTCTGAAGTGAGATGCTCATTTTCCTGACTGTCATCTGAAGGCATCATGGTGCTTTAATTGCTGATGGAAATGCACTGCCATAGTATTCCAAAGCATCCTTTGGGTGCTTCTGTTACGGAATTCTCAGCAGGTGAAATGCAAATCTCTATTAAAAGATAATTTTCCAGTTTTTAGAGAATTTATCAGTCTTTTGAAGCCCCATGCAGATTTGAATTGTTTTGGATACTACTTCCCAAAATTTGAGCCCATTCTAGTGTTCAACTTTTTCATTGGGAGGGATTTTTGTTAGGTTACCATAGAAATAAGCGATGAAGCAGGAGCTGGCTCCTGGGGAATAAAACCCACAAAAAACTAGCAGCAACCAATACCTCCCCCATCAACCCCCCAAATACAAAGTTTTAGCAAGAATTCTGAAGAGGAGAAACAGAAGATAATTACTAACCTTTCCCTTAGGGCTATAGTGTGCATTATTAACTTGCATTGCTTTTGGTTATTGAAAACCATATATGTGTTCACCCAACCAGACAGCAGGGCTGTTGTGTAGGAATTAACACAGGAAGGGCTTTTACCACCAGGAAAAAAAAATAACTCATATGTAGAACCATCCAGTCCTTCAGACAAAACTCCTCTTTCCTTATTTATTGTCACATTCAGAGACTGCAGGATGTTCTACCTTTGAAGAAACATCTGAAAGGACACGGTTTTACTGAGCTTGTATTTTGGTCTGAGCTGGAAATATCAGTTCATATGGACTTTTTTGTTAACTGAAAGGCCTTCAAGTAAAAAAAAAAAAAATTTGGTAGGTATCTTCTAACCATCAAGCTCATACCAATACACTGACTCAAATATAATTCAAGCCTGTGCCCAACGGCTGTATTTGCAAAGCTGCTGAAGGTACAAAATATATGTATTTTTTAAAAAAGAAAAATGCTTACATCATCAATGTTTGGGCCAAAACACTCTGAGTTCAGGATTACTTCAAGCTACAGTTTTGTTTTTCCCATTATGAGGACAGTCTTTGGTTACAGTACTCAGGTCACACGTAAGCTCTTACTCTGAAACATGCTGGTCCTTTCTAACATTTTGACACCTCAGATCAATACTTGTGACTTTGGTTTGTACTCACCTTTAGTTCACACCTTCACTCACCTTCACAAGGTCTTGATTTCACTCTCTAAATCTCAGCATTTCCTTTCCACTCCCTTTTATCTGACACCTTCGGTCTTCCAAGCCACCACCTCCAATTGTCTTCCCTCACTTCACAGACTGCATCATTGTTGGTTGCTCATTGTCTTGGCTGCTTTCAGCCCCCAAATCTCAATTCTCCATCTGCTCATCCAGTCATTGCCCTTTCAAAATTCTTTTTGCTATTTTAGCTTTTAAAATCTTCTGGACTTCTTAGACCTATTACTTCCATTTATGTAAACTATTTCTATCCCTGATCTCTGTCCTTGCTTCATTCTTGTCCCCTGGGCATCTGACATTGTCACTAAAGCCTTATACTCTTGCTTAATCTCTCCATTTCATTTATTCTTCACATGATCCCAGCTCTCATTCCAAATTGAAAACACAGCTTTTTGCCACAGCATTTCAGAACTGCACTTCTTTATTTCTTACATCTTCGCAAAGGGGGCATCCATATCTGCATTATTTATATGCAGAAGACATTTTGGTCATGCACGTTGTGTGACTACATCAAAATCGCATTGTTCTGTGCCTCTGCACCACCTCTGAGGGTTCCAGGATTCTGTGTGGTGAAAAAGCAAAAGGGAATTTTTTAAGAAGATCGTATTTTCCACTGACAGCTCATTCTGAGCTCAAGTGAGCGAGCACAACAGTGACATTTTTAGCTGTCAATCCAAACAATCTTTTTTTTTGTAGTAAAAGCCAACCTAACCCTGGTATTCAAAGGGCTGCCGCTATATTCGCTTTCTTTGGTTAATACTCAGCCCAGCACATCTACCTCTAATCTGTCATTCAGCTCCAGACTTGTGCTTTCTTTCAATTTGGCATAACCTACGTGGCTGCAAAATGCTGAGCACCAGCCTCCACTACTCTAGAGTTGTCATTAAAACCTACCCAATATATCCTACAGACGGGAAGCTGAGGATTCTGTGAAAAGCAGATATGTTCTCAGAGAGACAAATCCTGCCACCAGGATTATGAGTGCCTTATGAGGAGCCTGGACTGCTTCCTAATGTTCTCCTCCCATTTGTACCAGTGGGCAGAGCATGAAGTGCTTTAGTAGGGCAAGATACGAGGTGTATTCCTTGATGAATAAGGATGAACTCCGTCATGTGAGTTTTATTTTTCTTAATTGACTGGTTTTGCCCAGAACAGAGCAATAAACAGAACTTATTTATTGTAACATTAATGAAGTCCATGAAGGTTGGGATCAGACATTATCTGTTCAGTTATCAGAATCCCTGAATCCAATGCAAATATTTTGCAGAGGAACGGAGACAGGAATTACAATATTGTCATTGAGCTCATTACTTCCTTCCAAGACCTTCCTGCTAGGCTCCACTCGTGCTTCCATCTCACCTCCTGAACTCTCAGTGAACACCCTTTCTTTGCCCATGAAATGAGAGCTGCACCATAAGACAGGATTTTTGTGCATTTCACAACCCTGCTCACAAGAGAAGAACAGACAGCTCAGCATGGCTCACAAGCTGCAGGTTTGCCATGAATTCCTCATCAGAGAGAAATTGGTGGCCTTAGCTGGCATTGGTATGGAAACAAACTGAGGAGCTGAACTAGGTGGCCATAAAAAGGTGCTAAACCATCTATCGGTGTTCTGGGTAACTTTCACCTGAAGTTACATTTTCAGCTATTTTCCCCACTAACATACAACCCAGATTTGGTGCCAATCATATTTGTAATGAGCACATGCACACCTGCTTCATTTTCTCAATTGGCTTCCTAGCAAATACCTGCACAGTGGGACAAAAACCATGGCCTTTTTTGGCACTAACCAAAATGCTTATTAGTAAAATGTGTGAAATAACATCCAGTTTTCCAAAGATGCTGCGATTCCTGTCAACATTTCCAGAATCACTTTAATTTTCTTGATAAATAAGTAGCCTGTGGCCAAGGGGTCACATTTCCCTTTTGCTTGGTTAGCATAAAATGTGTAGAACAAAGTCTCATCATCTCAGTTTCACCAGCACAAGCTTACTGCAAGCAGGAGCTTACTGCAAAGAAAGAATCCATTTAGGAGTTCTAGGGGAAAATAGTCTTCTGTGATGGCTCCTATCAAATACAGCAGATATAAATACCTTACAGAGCCCTGTTTTACTGCAACTGGTGGCCATCTTCTCTTTATGTCATGGCAACATATCCCTCAGTCTTTTTTTCCTAATTTGTTACTTTTTGTCCTTACAGAGTGTTCCTGAAAATACATCTGAAAGCAAACCCTTAAAAATTTCAGTCGCTACAAATCCCAGAAGCTGACTCAGCTTCTTAAACAAAAGTATTACAAATATGTTTGAAATAGAAATTTTAGGGGTTTAATAAAATCTAAAAGCAACAGGTATTTTACCTTGTGAGATGTAGCTTCCCCCCAGCTCTAGACCTTTCCTGATTGTACAATGAATGCAAATCCTGAATGGAATATGTCTTTAATCTTCTTTGAAAGCCTAATTAACATGCTATGACCTAATTTCAGTTGTGTATGTTCCATCTCCCTTTCAGTCCTCTTCCTAAATTAAAGCTAGGCACTGGGATATCAGATCAGATAGACATCAGGAAAGGGTTTTCCACCCAGAGGGTGGTTGGACACTGGAACAGGCTTTCCAGAGAAGCACCAAGCCTGACAGAGCTCAGGAAGTGTTTGGACAATGCTCTCAGGCACAGGATGTGATTTTTGGGGATAGCCCTATGCAGGGTCAGGATTTGGACTCAATAATCCTGATGAATCCCTTCCAACTCAGCACGTTCCATGATTCTGTAACCTCCTGCCTCTAATAGCGAATCTATGCACTTCCAAGAAGTTGATATTTCCTGGTTTTGCTTTTAAAGAATTTTTTGCAATGTCATTATTTTAATGAAAATCTTTCTGATGATTACAGAGTATTTTTTCTATCATCAGGGTCTATCACTGGTCTTGGAATTCATATATACTTAAGGAAGGATTTCCAGCCTCCTGAGTCACTAGAATGTCTCAAGGTGCTAAGATTCAAAATGCAGAGGGGATAAATACATTCTTTTAATTGCAGTAAAATCAGAATTTGGGATTTGTTAATCAGAATTTGTTAATCATCCTCACTGTAATCTCACTTAAAAATGCACTTATTTAACCCTAGGATTATACATCTTGATCAAGATTTGTTCTGGGGTGACAATGGGGTGCCTGTGAGAGGGCACAGACAGACTGCCTAGGTGTAATGAGGCTGAGGGAGGAACAACAATGTCCCTATTCATATACTCAGACCCTGCAGCATCTGAGCCATATGCTGCTGAAAGTGCAGATCTGGACTGAAGAATGCCAGATTATTTCCCTCTTCTGTTACTCAGACAGCACTACTCTTCAGACATAACTTGCAGGCATTAGGTCTATGCTCATTTGTTCTGTTAGAATTCCAGAGCAACTTTTGACTGTCAGAAGGCACTTTGCAAGCTCAGAATAACATGCACTGGTGGAATTACAGCCCTTAAAAGAATATACCTAACTGGATGAAACTGTAAAAGGAATTCCTTTGTTAACCCAAAAGGGATCTAAATCTAGAGTTTTAGTTATAAAGAAATTGCATGGTAGAAGAGAAAGGCAGCACAAAATCTGTAGTATAGAGCAAGTAAAATGAAGCTCAATAAATTGCTCCTGTGAGTGGTTTTGATGACTCCAGTCAATTACTGGAGTGAGAAAATTTTGCACAGTTTGGCTTACAGTTCCAACAAAAATTAACTTGGTTTAGATGTGATCAGCAACACTACTGAAACCTCCTGAATGGTCTGGGCTTGAGCCCCAAGGAGCATGAAGCATCGTGGCCAACTTCTCAAAATGTCACAAAGCTGCTTAACAACACTACGTGGACATTAGTACTGCAGAACATTACAAAACCTGTGCTAGATGAAGAAGGGCTCCTTGTGCAAAGATCAGATTTTTACCAGCTATTAAAGCTGATGGAATAAACAATGTAAAATGTTTTTATCCCCTAGAAAACTAGAGCCTCCTTAGTGACTGAAAGCCTGTTACACTTACTGACTAAAGAGGTTTGTCTCCTCTGAATATTTTTACTCTCTGCTAACAGCAGCAATTCTTCTGCATTCTGTGGAGAAGAGAGGGAGCTGGACTTTTACTGTGTTCCACAGAGTTGATTTTATTGCCTTTAATAATGAAAAAACAAAATGTTTGCACAAGGTAGGACTGGACTGTGGACAGCCTGGCCTGCTGGAAGTTGTCCCTGCCCATGGCAAGGGGTTTGAAATAGATGATCTTCAAGGTTCCTTCCATCTAAAACCAGTCTATAATTCTACACACTCAAAAACTATGCTAACCAGAGTATGTGAAACATACTTTTTCTACATTACTTATACATCTTTATGTTTACCTGTCCAGCCTGTACTATTAAATTTTCAGATTTTTTGCTGGAGGTTGCTACAAAATATGAGTTAGTCTGATAAAAATTTTAAGTAAATAGTCCTCCAGAAATTTCTTTTTCATTTTTGCTTAAATGGAGGCAGGTATTCCTGAAATACGCACAGAGTAGCTCCACTAAAATCAGCCCAGGCATTCCACTTATTAAGGCTGAACTACAGCTACACAAAATGATCTCTCACACTAACTGCAGGCAAAAGTTCTCCTTGTCTGGTGACACTTTCGATGGCACAAACATGGCAAAAGAAATTCTGTCGCTTCTTGTTCAAAACATCCTTTTTATGAAAAAAAACAAAAACCCAAAGAAACAAAGTTACATCCAGCATGAAGTTAAAAAGAGGGTGTTGCCAGGGAGGAGCACACACCTATCTCTGCAGGGACATTTCACACAAGCCTTATCACTGGCGCACATTGGAATACACCCCATTCCCGCTCTTTTTTGTGGACTGGAGTCCCCAAATCAGACAGCACACATGGCCTACTCTGTCACTTGTCCATACTGAGCTTGGGCACACACAGGAGGGAACAGAAAGCCATGGTCAATTATTTGAATACTATTAAAACATGATTCTAAAGTGGTGTCTGACAGCAAAACAGTGCTTTGAAATCAATGGGTTGGAAACTCCCTGCCAATTGACTGATGTCTTTCTATCAAAAGTGCTATCAACAAAAAGCATCCAGTTTGTCTCCAGCACCATTGGATTGCATCCAGCCATCCAGCCTGGCTCAAAGTTCACTAGCAGGAAGGTTTGTGAGACAGAAAGGTATTGCATGTGTTTGTCTGTGTGCTTATTGGATGCTTTGCTTCTTGGCAAGGACTGCTGAAGAACAGAGCAGCCCTACAGAGTTTTGACAATTCACTGCAAGGTGCTTGCATATTCTTGTTTGAGGTGGTGTGGAATGGCTTGGCAGGAATGGCTGCACCTACTCCCTGCCTAAAGACACTTATTGTTAATAACACCCTGGGCCCTGCAGTCCTTTCTCACCCCCCATCATATTTATCACATTCTTATCTGGTTTCATTTATAAATTAAACCTTTATAGACAGGAAAACATGCTGACTGCTGCTGGGTTTGTTTCTAGCATATACTGAGAAGGAATGGAGAACAAATAGATACAAATAAAATTTTAAGGGCCTGAAAGATGAGTTTGCATAAGAAAGGTTTTAAGGGTTAAAAATGTCCAAGTTTTTACAGCCTGGTTTTCAATATTAATAATATTGAAAACTTTTTTCTTCTGTTTCTTCTTCTTCTGTTTATGAGACAGAGGTTAATGCAACTTGTGGTGAACCTTTCAATTTATGTTCATCCTTATGGTAAACACAAGTAAATCTTTTGCTTTGACCAAGATGGCTAATATGTATAAATTCAAGGATGTACATAATTAATACAAGTGACTATGTAAAATACTGCCCATGTTCTTTTTGCTTCAAACTTGTGTTCCACACCGTTAAGTGCAGACATCAACTTTTAAAAATTTTGTAGGTACTGTAAAAATTGCCATTATTACCCCAGAAAGTACAGTAAGCTTTCCATTTTTAGCCTCCAGTTATTAAAAGCAGATGAGCTTTTGTATTTTTAAAGTGCTAAACTTTAAATCAATGCAGGATAAGTCACACTGTTAGTTTGGAAGACAAAGCAGTTGTGCTAGAGGTTCTGTAATATGAATGACAGGGGAAAGGGAAAAAGAACTCTCCAAAGGTTTTGCTCATAGTAAAAAGATGAAGAGGACAATGAACAACTCTATTGGACTTTTTAAAGGGAGGGAAAAGAGATCTTGAGCTCTGGAACTCAGCATATTGTACTGGTCAAGTCCAGCACTGCTGGAAGGGCAGTAAATTTGAAAAGGTTTGAATGCAAAGTGAGGAGATCACCCACATCTGCCCTATGCTTGTTGGTTTTTGTTTTTGGTTTNTTTTTTTTTTTTTTTTTTTTTTTTTTTTGTTTGTTTGTTTGTTTGTTTGTTTGTTTTTGTTTTTGTTTTTGTTAAGGCACTTGCTCCTGGTGCTGCTGGCTGCAGCAAAGAGGGCTTTTCAACTTTTTGCAAGTTATCTATAAATGAAAAAAGTTGCTATACAAACACAACTATCTAGCTGGGTGGAAACTGGAAATTCAGAGCTTGAAGGGACTGCAGAGACTGTTAATGCAACCTTCTTCACACTGTGCTGGTAATAAAGGTAATTTGGGTAATCTGCTTTTAAAAGTAATCCCCAGCTGGCAAGGTTCCAACATCACTTTGGGTAGTTTGCTTTTCTCTTCTTGTACTCAGAAAGACTCATCTCTAAATGATATAAAACTCATTTCCTTCAAATTGAGGTAATTCCTACTCATTTTTCTTATAGTGGAATAGAAGTCTGAATAAACTAAAAATGTGCTTAACTTTCAATTGAGTGTAAGGACCATCAAATCATAGGTTGGATGTGCTGCTGCTCTGACTTCCATATCCACAGCTTCTACATATCAGGGCTTTCCTGATTTCCACACAGTCCTCCCTTTCCATCCATTCCCTGTCTCATTTCCAAATCAGAGCCACAGAACAGGTGTCTCTCAAGTTTTGCAATACCAATCTCCTCTGTTTCCCAGAAGGCTGGGACTGCTCTATCCCCCACGGCTCCACCATTCCCATGAGCTGCTCCCCTGCTTGGCAGGCAGGGAACTGCAGGGCTGTGGGCCAAAAAAAAACCCAATTTGTGAGCACCAGTGTCAGCCCCGGTGCTGCTCAGGCCTCATTGACACAAGTGATTTCAAGCCCAGATTTAGTTTATCTGCTAAGTACTCAGCATCCATTCCTCTGGGAGTGGCCACTCAAGGTAGAGGAAAACTTTTTCAGCAATCACAAATGTCTTCAACAGTGCAATGACCAACATGAACACCAAGTAACAAATGTTAAATATTATTTCTAGTGCACAAGTTCTGTAAAAGCTAAAAAAAAAAAAAAAAGCAACCACTCTGAAAGCATTTTCAAAAGCAAAGTTATTCACAAAGAGGCTTGCAAACATCAATTAAAAAGCACTGTAAACATAGTTCATATGAATTATTCCTCACAAATATTTGTTATTCTGATTTCCCCTGCATTATGCTGTTTGTTGCCCAGGGCGCTCTTGATCTAACATTTAAAAAAGCATTTAAGCACTTACAAAATTTCTAATAAATGAAAAAAAAAACCAAACAGAAGATGCACATTAAAAAAACACCATATAGGAAGCAGATTTAGCCAATAAATCCTACCCTACATCCCACCCTAAATAATATTGCTATGCATAAAATTCATACCATTACCTCATTCTTAAACTTAGAGTAAATGAACAGAAATGAAAATATTGTTATCTATGGAGCTGATGGAAAAAGGGATGAGCTTTCAAATATTCCTTTGCATTTTATTTCACAGAAGTAATCTGAAAATCTCTTTCTGAGTTTCATGAAGAAATTGCCTTTATTTGTAGAAAATGTCAGCCGGTGCCTGAATTTGAAAGCTGACACAGAGTTCTTTACTCTTACTGGGAAAAGTAATACTGGTTTGAGAAGATTTAAAATAAAAACAGAATCTGTGCCTTCCTGCCAATTTAGATCTCTCAGGGTAGCTTCATTGCTGTGGGGCTTACATACTGCATGCTTTTCAATATATTTATCTTCACAGATATAAGCTAAGGACATACTCCTGGTCTTGCCCTCCAGACCAGGAGCTCAGTCTCAGGAATAAGGGTCACTTGCTGAAGCTCACACAGGAATATTCTGATGGAGCCATCTCAGACAATGCCCTTACCTCTCTGCTCCTCTTGCATGTACCAAGCAGGGCAGCCCTTTGGGTGTGTGTCCTCTGGGCCTCAGGTTACCCAGTTCCTCCTCAGCCAGAGCCCCACAGCACTCACTGGTTGCTGAGGGGACCTGGCACCAGTTAGTGCTACTCAGTCAGGGGAAGAAACAATGCAAGAGTGACTCTTGATTATTATTAAATTGATTTCAAATTTGAGAATCAGTTAAGCCCGGAAACCTGAATTTTATTGGATGACACTGTCACTCTTCTGCTACTTCTTCCCCTGAGTAGCACATTGAGCAAGCAAAGGATTGCAGTGGTCATCTTTGAATAATCCCTGACCATGAGTGGGTGGATGTATCAACTGTGTAATTTAAAATAAACTGTAAATGATAGCAATGACTAGACTAGCAAAGGAACCAGTGCCTAGGAAACACCCAGGCACTGGAGTAGCACTGTTTATGCTGGTAAACTAGTTGTGGCCCAAGCCAGATTTTGGAAACTAAAACCTTCCAGGAGCCATTTCCAATAGGAAATTCACAGGTATACAAGCACAAACAGTGGCCATTGCAGCTAATCTCAACAGTTATGGTGTTCCTGTGCAGCTTTCATTCATTAGAAAATAGTCTAAGTGTGGCATTTTCCCTAACAAGGACATTGATAGCTTCATGACTGTAACTTTTTTTGCAGCTACAGCTCTTTTGAGAGTGCTGTTTAATATCTACAGTGGAGAGGGATCTCTTTCCTCACAGAGGGCCTGCAGCAGCTCTCCTGCTGTCACGGCACTGCTCTCTCAAAAGGCCACTCCTGGCGGTTCTCCGGCGCCGGGAGGTTTCGTAAGGACGCTCCAGCCTCACCGTAGGGAATAGGATTAAGTTCCATTGAGCCCTCCTGTGAAAGAAACACAAATGTATTATCATCACTGCACCTGAGCTGCACAAATGGAAAGCCAATAATGTGAATATGATTAATTCTCCTTGTATTTTTCCTTATTATTAAATTGTTTCAGTAATAGACTATTTTTGCCTATCTGTTTCTATAGTGTTATTGCATTTATTCTTATTATAAGTTACCTACTATTTTAATTTTTATCAAGATTAACTCATCACAGGTAAGACTGTCTGTGATAAGTTATTTTAGTATGAATGATGTTAATTATAGGATCAAAAATAATTCAGACAGCTAAAACTCACTTAAACACTTCAATTATCATTGCTGAAGCAGGACCTTTTATGAAAAAGACCTGTAAACCAGAAACTATTCCTGCAAAAATGTGAGCAGGTCCTACCCAGAAAGGGAAGACAGCTGAGGTAAATTAAATTGTGATTATAAACTGCCTAATTTAAGAATGCCATTCAGTGGTGACCAGAAAAACCCCTCCCAGTGGAAAAACAACTACAGTGCAAATGAAGATATGAGTGACAGGTGGAAAGCTGAAATTTCATGTTCTATAATATACACATCATATACACAGTTACAAATATCCAAAGAAAAAAATTGGACTTACCTGTGATTTTTTCCATGCATACCAAAAAACAGCAACTATAAGAATACAAAGCAACACAAGGGCAATGCTGACTCCTGCCACTAGAAGAGCAAAAAGAAAGGTAATCATGCCTCTAAGCCATTAATACAAGGAAAAAATTAATACCTACATTTGTGGTGGGTAATTATGCAACATAAAATAGTTATATGTGAGACTAAAATATAGGTCTTGATTTTCCTACAAACAAAAATCTCATTCAGGTCTGGGTTTGTACAGAAATAAGCCAGTCATATCGCAGATCATTAGAGTACTTTTTTTTTGGCACTGCAAATATATGCTATAAATAATCTCCAATTTTTTTTTGTAAGCAACAGTTACTGCTAAGTACAAAATTAATATTTGTGTCACAGATTTTATTAAAAGAAAAAGGCCCAAAGTAACAGTAATAAGAAAGCAAGTTACTATGGTTTAGTCTATCGAGTACTCTCATTACTCAAATCACCAGAGAAATACCATGACTTGCAATTGAGTGACTTAAATACTATTACATGAAAACAGAGTTTTTCAGGCTAATGACAAGTCCATGCATACCTTTTGTATTCTATAACCAACTGCAGCAAAAGTAGTTAAAAATTCAAAACTTAGGTAATGAAAAAATTATTTAAGCAAAAGTACAATATGTTGAAGTTGTCAACTTACCCACTAGAGTTGGCAGACTTCTTCCTGCCAAAAGGGAAATAATAAAAATCAGAAACTTGGGAAAACTGCACAGCCACGTGTAATGAAGCTAAAGCTGGCTTTCCTAAGTCAGTATAAGAAGCAGAGAAACTACAAGAGGGGGAAATAGGGAGGGCAGGTGAAATCCCTGGCACTTCAGGTAAGAGCACCCCAGCAGCTGCTGTGTAGATCACCACTACACACAGCCCCACAAAAGAAGGATTTGAGGAAGCTTTAGTGCTCTGAGCCTGCAGCTAGGAAGTTTCATGCAGCTTGCAGCTGTGGTGTCAAGAGCAGAGGAGGGCTTGAGAAAGCAGTCACTCCAGAAAGCCTCCAGAAAGCCTCCAGAAAGCCCAGTGAGAGCAGCGTGGCATTTGAGACACACCCAGAGGCAGGTGCTGCACAGAGAGGTGTCACAGAAACCACTGAGACACTTCACAGGTCTGGGGGATCCTTCTGCTATTATCTTCCTCATTAGTGTTCTTTCCTTGGCACAGAATACAAAGCTAGCCACTGATCATGGAACATGCCTGACATTTTATACAGTGGAAAAGTGGAACAGTGTATTCACAAGACTCAGATGTGCACACCTGAGGGAAGAACTGACTCAGGATCTGAAGGAAGCAACAACGTAAAAAACAGACCTGGAACACGATTGCTCCCCTGTGTTTCTGTTGTGGGACTCAGGAAAGAGTTTTTGGTATGATCACCACCTTTCTCAGAAGTTGAAACATCCGATGGTGTGACTTCCTCCTGAGCGTTACAAAGATATCCTAAAATTAAAAACATTTCAATAAATTATTGCTGGAGTATGCCATAACATGGATTATTAAGGTTGTTTGATAATTTCAGTTATAAGATTGAAATGCTCGTAACTTGGACAACCTTGCCTGCTCTTTTACATTTGGAATGTTTCCCTTCATACCTTTTTTTTTTTTCTGTGTGAACATTTCAGTTGAAATTGTTAAGATATTTCTCAGAGAAAGTTTGGAAAAACACCCCCTCGTTGCCATTTACTCAGCTTAAAAAAAAAAAATTCACAGATATTCTTTTCAGCTATTATTTCCTTGCTCTGGAGTAAGAAAATGAAATCCATAAGGGAACAGTAGCAGATCCTTTACTAGATTTGGGCACTGTGAAAATCAGCAAACCCATTTTCATTTGCTTTGATGGGCTTTGATAGGATATGGCAACTCAGTTCACCTGGGATGTTTATTGATATATTCATCCTCATTCTCACTTTTTCTCTTTCCCTATATGCTTCTCAAATGGGAAGCAACCACATTGATGGAGATGATGACACTCATTTGCTTGCTTTAATTAACCAATATAACTAATACCCCTTCTTTCACATCTCCCCTTCAATTGCAAATTGATGAAAAAGAATTGGGGAGGGGTGAAAGATACTTTTCCTGAACTTTTTGTTAATGACAGGAAGAGAGGAAAACTGTAGCCATTTATGTTATTGGAGCATTAAGGAGTTGCTTTTCACAGCCACAGTTGTGACATAAACAGCAAACCAAAACAAAACCTCTTCCATTGAAGCAGAAGTTCCAGGAGATTCCACATGGACTCTGAAACATCACAGCGGGGCAAAGCTCTGCCCTATGAGTTTCTTGGACACGCAAAATTTAAAAAAATCAGCATAATCAAACATCTTATTTAATACTGGTTTCCCCATGTAGATTTGCTATCTACAAGGTTCTCCCTAGAATTACAGCATTCCCTCTAGACATAACAGCCATCCACAATTTCTCTGGAAGAGAGCAAAGGTGCACCTGACAGTACTTATGGGCAGATGCTGCCTCTCTCTGAGAAGGTGCAGCACTTGTCAGCAATGCATTACAGTTACTCCAGGGTTAGGAGAGAACTTGCTTTGTTACTTGAAGCTTTCCCAGGACTCTGCCAAGCAGGACACAGCTCAGCAGAGAGGGGTGATACACGTATTTCCATGGACTCCTTAGAAGGAGACGGCAAAATTTCTCAGCCAGGCTTGTTTCAGAACACATGTGCCTTCATGATAAGAAGGTCCATTAGCCAACCCCCTCCACCTCTTTGCACCTTCCTAAATTCTCCCTCTATTGCTGCCCTTAGAGGTGTAAAGAAGAAAGTGCTTTATGTCTTCACACCAGACTAAGCCTAATTTTTTTTTTCTTTTCACATGGAAACAGTGTTCTGTAAATTTATGAAACTGATATAATTAGTCACAAATTCTAATGGACAAACATAAAACCTGTTTGCTACTGTTTAATATTATACTCAAATTATGTAAGGTCTCTCTAATACAACATTCAGTCACAAATTCTGAGTATCAAACATAAACATTTTCATTAGACAGAACTGATACAGGGGGTCCTGTCAGTCCTCATCGTGCAAATGGTGCAGTTGGGAAGTTCATGAAACTTGCAGAGGGAGATTCCAGCCATTCTCACTTCTACTCAGTAAATTTACAATCTTAATGGGGCAGGTGGGAAGGCCTGGTGCTTATTGCTAAAAGGCCTGAAATAATCAAATTTTTTGGTTTCCTTGAAGCATTACTGAGATACTGCCACTGTACCTGTAACCAGCAGTGCAGACAAATAAAAAGGGATGAGAGATGCAGGTGTTGTCATCTCTCTAGTTTTATTGTTGATTGTTAGAATATTGATCATAACTGATATTAAAATTTATTTTTGTCACTCATTAATGATTCTAAGATGCACAATGTTGCAACAAGTCTTACCTTTTATACTGGTACCGGAGTCTTTCTGTACCTGTAGAGGATTTCTTTAAAATACAACCTAAATTATTCTTGAAGTTTTATTATTAGGAGTCACACAGACGTGGCAGATACTTTGCATGGCAAATAATTGTGTGCTTTTTAAGCATTAGTGACTGATTAAGCTTAATTTACTGATAGAGATATAACTGAAGTAATATTCATGTGATACAATAGACAAAACACTTTCAGTGATTGTGCTTAGATCAAGGCATATGAATTAACATTTAGAATGTACTTAGGAATATTTTCAAAAAGTAATTGCATGTATTGAAGAGGAAGTATTACCTGAGGAAAAAATATAAAGAAATATTCACTCACCTGTAAACAACAGAATGAACAGAGGTATTGTCTTAAACATCTTCATTCTTTCTTTTTATGTCTGGAACAGGGCAAAAGCACCAGTGAAAAATCCCCAGGTCACTGTCCCCACAACAAAGAAGTGCTACCAAAAGCCACAGACCTCAAAAGCTTGCTCCTGCTGTGCTTATCATTCTGCTGTGCTGCTTATTGGCTCAGTCAGACTGGCTCCTGAAACAGCTGCACAAGGGCTGGGATGCAAACAGGCTCTGTGACTCCAGCAGTTCTGGACCTGCTGAAAAGAATTTTCACCAAGTGTGCAGCAAGCACAGAAATTAGGAGACCAACAGGTGAACAGCAAGGCCTGTTTGTTTGTAAAACAAATTCTGAACTGCTCTCTTCCTAAAGCACTCCAGTTTTGATGAGGATATTATTGTATGTCACACCTACAAAGAGACTGTGTAGATATCAAAGCTCTTGTTAAGTATGGAAAATGCATCCAGATGAAAACCCTGGACTCATGGAAGTGAAGTGACTCATTGCAGTGAATACTTGCAAAAGCCAGGCATTTTCTTTGGCAGTGGTCACAGATCATGATATATCCACAAATATTTAGTGCACCATAAAGTTAAGTATTCAAAGCAAAAACAGTGCCAGCCTGTAAAGTGGAATGACTATTCACATACCTAGATATTTAGGATCATTTAAAGAAACAGTATTATGCCTTCCACAGCTGCTTCCCAAGTCCATCTCAAAACTGATGATCAGTGCTCCAGATGGGTTGACAGAAGTATGACCTTCATCAGAGCATACACCATAGAATATGCTGAGTTGTCTACTGATAATTTGAATTTAAAAGAAATAAATTTGTCAAGAAAAAGGAATTTGCTTGGCAAACTATCACCCTGCTGAGATGATTTCTTTTGAGGTACACAGCAGTACAACAGGGAATACTTGTGTCCCCCAGGACCCCTGAGAAAGGTACCAGCTGGACTTTCAGGAGTGGCAAGAAAGGAGGAATAACAAGCATTTGGACAAATATCTCCATTCCACATGACAGCATAATGCTTGCATCAATGTGTCATTAACAGCTTTTTTTTTTCAGTGCACACCCTTATCTTTTATTCAGAACATTTATCAGGCTACAGCAGACTTCTGCAGTCAGAAACATTGGTACAATGTTTTCTGCCTTCCAAGTCCATTGCTAACCAGCATAAGAAACCACTTTAATTATGCATCCTTTTTCTTTTAAAGGTTTTCTCCCAAATACTGCTTGTGTAACAGACATTTTCATCTCAGACTTTGTTTGAAGACGATCTCCAGTAACAATTAAGGTTTTCTCTGCCTTCTTACAAACATTTTCACTGGAGTGAGAAATTACTATCTTCATGCTTCTCCTGTGTACACAGAAGAAAGTATTCATGCAAGAGACAAGTTTGAAGAGCCCATATTCTCAGTGGGATACTCTGGAATTCCGTGCCCTGGTTGCCATAGTCTACATTTTTGAACTCTGCTGTCATTGCCATTGCTAGCAAGAATGCCAGAGTGAATCCAGTCTTCTAATTTTACAAAGTGCCACAGCAGGAATAGGTGCACTGTATGACAAACAACAGTGATTTATTAAAAAAAAAAAAAAAAAAAAAAGTGGAAACAAGAGAAAATTTTAAAAGATACCTATAAACCGGTTTACTGAAACTGCAAAATTCAAAAGGATTCTGTTCTCCCCAGGAAGTTGTCCAAATATCTGGAACCCTTTTACAATCTCTCTCAACTCAGGATTCTCATTTGCAGTCCTATTCTTGTCCTCACAGATCCAAACAGAGGCACCTCAGGGTTCCTGAAGTGACAGAAAATATACTGTATAATTTACTAATAACACTTGATAAGTTTTTTCAGCCCCTCTGAAATTTGTTGTTCCTGTTTCACCACTGGAATCTAGGAATGTTGGGTGTTTCTTCCTTTTAGGATGGGACGTGACAGTCACACAGAGTAATTTTCATATCTACACTATTGTATGTGGTCAGGAGTTGTGGTATGAACAGAGAACTATGGGAAAAATAATAATCACTACATTAAAACTCTATTATGTTTCATGATCTCCTTGCAAGAGAGATTCTATTTACTTGTGAAATATTAAGTGACATATTGCCTAAACAAAAGGATCTTTGTAAAAAGATATTTACTCTAAGTGACTCAAAATCATTGCTCCTGCAGATTCAGTCATACACACTGTATCCCATCATTTATTTTTTGGTCCTCACACATATATGTACACCCACACTTACATATTTTTTCTCTAGGCAAGGAGGTGCTCCAGGAATATCCCTGCTGAATTCTCCTTGGAAAAACAGGGCTTATCCCTCTGAGGAACGAGCTGCCAGGATCCCCCTCTGGCAGGTTTTCCCAGCCCTAGCTGCCTTTTGTGCACTGCTCTTGTTACACAAAGCCATCACCCACAACTGAGATAACTGAACGGGGCAGATTTCTTGAATCTCTGTGGTTAATGAGCAGTGTGGTTGTAACATGTGGAAGAAATTTTGTCTAGTCTGATCTGCAGCCACTCACTGGTAGGTTCTCTCTCAAAAATTTATGCAGCTCCTAGCAGATCTAGGAAGTGGAGGTAAGTAGTTCATTCCTCTTCCTGCTTACCTTGGCAGAACTACTGACACCACACAAGAAGTTTCAGTATTGTGGACAGCAAGCAATCACTGCTGTCTTCCACCTCATATTTAGAGAGTTTCAAAATGAATCTTGTTATCTTTGCCTTTTGAATTAAAAGTAACATAAGTTATGTAACGTAACAAAAGTTAACATAAAAGTTGGCCTTTTATGTTAACTCAGTGTCACAGCAGTCTATATGGGATGTCATTTAATTTGAAGAAACTGTCCTCTTTGTACTGGGAGCTGCAGACATGTGTAACACAAAACTCCTGTCAAAGCAGCTTTAGTTTCATTTAGGTTTCTCCTGCTTTTCTTACTTGCCAAAACTATGGATTACCCCTAATGCCTACAGGAACAAAGGAGATTGAGCTGCACGTTGAATTCAATTATCTCAAAGTTGCTGCACAAAATGATCCCATTTACTGAGTAAGAACCTTTCACAAGCCTGGTGAAAATCTTACCCCCAAACCAGGTGAAAGTTTGCCCCCTATAGCAACAGCTCTCATTTTTGTGCTTCCATGTTTGTGTTACAGTGGCAAAGTCCCTCCTTCACAGACTGCAGGTCGTAGTTTTCCTTCAGCACCACACACAAGTTGCTGAAGTGAGAGACTGTCAGCTATTTATTTTTTCACATATGAGCATTTCACTCAAGAACTATAAAACGCTTCATCCTCTCTACGGTTTGTAATGGAGGGTAACATTGTGCCCCCTGTGTTTTAGTTGCCTTGATCTATTGACCACACATTTTAAGGACAGGCTGACAGCTAGCATGTCAGTTATTTTCAGATATCTGTCTCTGTCAAGTTCAGAAATCCCAAGAAAATAAACGCAGGGCAGGATTATAAATACATGTGAAATCAGAGCTGTCATCACTCTCAAGGATTTTCCATTGTGCCTGCTGCACTGTTTTTAAGCTAAGATTTCCCAGATGTTTAGTAGGAATGTTTAGAGAGTAAAGCATTTAATTTTCCTGATGGGTACAATGTTCTTAAATTTAACCTATTCACAATTGGAGGGTTGTGCCTTTTTTTTTCCCTAATTATATCAGTGGAATAGAATAATAAAATCAAAGTTTAGCAAGTCTACATAATTCCTGATGGACTGGAAGTTGTTGTTTCAAATTATTGGGTACCCTTAGCATTCAAATGACTGAAACATGACAAAGACCCCCTGAAAGGATGCTGCTCATATGTGCTCACCCCAGTGCTCAGGGGCCAGCACTGGGTCTGTGTTGCTTTGAGCAATAAAGGAGGAGAGCAGGACCTATACCCTGATTTTACATTTTAATTGTGATAAAAAATTTAAAGAAGGAAATTTTATCTGAAATGTTTATCTTACCTTGCTAATTGATATAACTGAATACCTCTAACTTTCTGGTCAGACAGAAAGATAGTTATTCATTTTAATGTAAGTAAATATAGTTTGAAAATACTTAGGAAGTTTTTTATGCTAGTTGGAAATGTTGACTGACCCATTTCCTAGGCAATCTAAAGTTGTTCTTTTTTGCTTGCTTTTTTCTTTTGTCAAACTGCACTTGAAAGAAAATTGGAATCCAGCTGAAAACATATAAAAGTTCTAGAACTAGTAGATCTTATATTCTTACGCTCTTAGTGAGTCATCTTATGACTTTTACTCTCTTTCTGGCTCGGACTATGGATGATTCAGCCATGAAAGCAAACTTAAAAGCAGGAAATACCTGCTCTGAATCCTCTGAAGAGGCTGCTGTTGTCAGAAAGGTACTCAGAGCCTCCAGATGCTTGAGCAGTGATGCCTAAAGCAGAGCAGTGCTTTGGCTTTCTTTTAAAAACCAGTAGTACACTTGTGCTACCTGAGTACTAATGCTGCTTGCATTCCTCAGGCAGCATGTGCAGCACTTTGGATCACTACCACCCCACAGATCCTGGCCAGAGGACTGCTGCTGGACAGCCAATGTGATAACAGGGAAAAAATGTTTACCTTAAGAGTATTCTGCTCATGTTTGAATTAAGATGTCAGCTGTTTCCTATGCCTTTATTAAAATACAAAAAGTCTCCCCATTCCAAAGCTTTGCTGTACTTTGTATGCAGTCAGCTACTTCAATTTACTGTCCTGTCAAGTTCTTATATAAGCTGCAGAAAGCCTAAAAGTTTGTAGCTAGGTGGCTTGTGTCCACTGCCATCAAATGACATCAGGAATGAAGTCATGTAATCGGCTTTGCCACCCAACACCCAGATTTTAAGATTGCACTTACATCTCTCTATGTGTAAGTGGATTTGTCATGGTTTACGTTACAGGGAAGACCAGCTTCTGTACACACCTCCTCTCCTTCCCATTCCCACACTCTTCTGTCTCTTACACATCCATACACATGCTTTTACTCAAGAGATGTTCAATAACTGCAAGGCTGAATTCTTTGACCCCAGGCCATTAGCCCTCTCAGGACAGACCCAATAAACAACTGAAACAGCAAAGAGCTTTAGGCATTTGATCTCTGGAGGACAACACTGAGCTCCCTGTGCCACAGACTCCTGGCACAGAGCTGCAGGATAATGCCTTCATTCATCCAGGACTTTCAATTTAGAATCCACCGCAGCATCCTTCTGTTCTACAACAAAATCAGAGAAGAGGGCAACTGCCCACCTCTCCTGTAAGAGATTACATCTCAAAGCACTTGGAGATACAATTCCTTCATCAATATGATGTTGAGGAATATAAAAGCCCAGGAATTCCTTTGCTTGGGGTCCCTCCTCAGAGGTGCCAGCTTGAGCTGTTAGTTTGTTGTTGCACCACGATTAAATTGTTTTAAGGATCCAGATGTCTGAGACTCTGCTATGGGAAACCTGGGGTTGGTGAGGAAACCTGTGAGCATGGGGAGTGTAGCTGTGAAGGGGTCTCTGTCCAAGCTAAGGCTGTGCAAGTGTGACTGCCAGAGTGGCTCAAGTTCCCACTCCCAGTGTCCTTTACCAGTAACTAGGAGACTACTGGGAGTTTTTTAACCCGATTACAGTGCAGCAAAATGCTTAGGAATGGTGGGCAGGATGTGAGAGCAAAACTCCTCAGAGGAAGCTGAAGTTGGACGTTAGAAAAAGGTTCCTCCAGAGGGTGGTTGGGCACTGGAGCAGGCTCCCCAGGGCAGTGGTCACAGCACCAAACCTGACAGAGCTCAAGAAGCACTTGGACAATGCTCTCAGGCACAGAGCGTGACTCTTGGGGTGTTCTGTGCAGGGCCAGGAGTTGGACTTGATGTTCCCTTCCAACTCAGCATGTTCTGTGGTTCTGGGATTCCTGCCATTGGTTAGGGTACAGCCTTGGAAGGAGAGATCTGAGATTCCAGCCTTGCATGATTTCTGTACTTTATCTTGTTTCTATTAAAATATATATCTGCAAAGTGTTCATGCGTGCATTCAGTTATTAGCTCCTTCATACACAATTTTCTAGCACTTCTCTCAGAGCACAGTTTAATCTGCTCCTGTTAACACTGTTAAACATGAGCTAGCTGTTATTTGCACATCACTGAGTTAACATTAGTCCAAGAAAATTTCTCATTACCTAAAGTCTGAGTCACAGGCAGAGGTGGACTTCATGGAAGTCAGATCTACCAAAGCACTTTGGCCAAGAAACGTGGAATGCCTGGATCTTTGTGCCTGCCCATCGCTACCACAGTTGACAGGATGGCAGTGAAGTTCAGAGCTGCTTTTCTTTTCAATCTCCATTCAACAATATTGTTGTGAAGGAAATACCTAAGATATATTGTCCTAAATTTATGCCTTCTCATAGAAAACAACCTGCTGTCATGTCAGAGCATGCTACATCAAAAGAAATATTATTAACTAAAAATCAAGCTCTGAACCATTGTGGTCCTTGAGTGGGTACTTAGCCATCCCATTTTCTCAGCTAAATTCCAGTTAGTTGACAACAATGTTACTTACCCATTTAGGCCTCATGCTTGAAGGTCATCTGCTCAGTAGTATGTGCTGGCTGAAGCACAAAATTTGCAATGTAGGTTTGGTTCCTTTTCACAGACTGAGGAAAAGACAAATGTCTGAAACAGATGGTCCAAATATGAACAATCTTGCACAGTATTCATTTTTATAAATAAGAAGCTTTCTAGTCTTACAATTAGCATAAATATTTTGCTTCCCCTAATACACTAAGTTTCTATATTATTATTTTGCACTTGAAATACAGTGAATTGAAAGCCCACGTCAGAATTTTTCACACTGAAAAAAAGGTCACTGCTTTATTGCCTGTTCTGTCAAAGCAATGCTCTGGAGAAACTCTGAATACCTGTTCTTGTTCTTGGGCACTAGAGGTCACCAGTGGAACAGACACGAGGAAAGGGATTGGTTTTTATAGTTCCCAGTAGTACTGAGGCCTCAATCCCTCTCCTGTGACTTTCATTTAAGTTGTTACTGGAAGTCCTTTGGCAACTCGAATTTTGGAAGAAGGAGATTAAACTATTTCTTTTAAGCAAGTTATGCCTCAGATGTATAGCTGTGTATCTATTTGAAAGGGATGGGTGTTACTTGAAAATATGATTTATTCATCCCTCTGATACTTGAGAGTTCCTTGGCTGATACCTGCTGTATTTGAGCTCTGAGTAATGTTGTTGAGACAGAACCACAGAACACCCAGCAGAAACACATGCTGTTTCAAACGAAATAGCATGGCCCATTTCAAGGAAGAAACAGTGCTCCTTTACTGGTTCCATGTGTGGTGTGTGAGGGGTTCACTGAAGCAGAACGTTCAAGAACATCAGTTGCATTTTTTGACCAAGAGACCACACCATCTTTTAATACATTCAGGGCTTTCCAGTTCTATGAGTGACACTTACGACAAAAAAAAAAAAAAAAAAAAAAAAAAAAAAAAAAAAAAAAAAAAAAAAAGCAAAACTAAACCAAAGTCCTCTCACATGTGAAGAAGGTCAGAAATGCTTACAAATCTCTGCTTGAGCACAGCCATTCCCTTAGAGAAAATATATCCAGATTTTAACCTCTAAAAGACAAAAATTTGCTTAAAATGTTTCTACCGGATCAGTAAATTTAACAACCTTTATATACTTTACCAGTTATTTATATAATGAATGATACTAATATAATCCTAAATAAGAAGCATTTTTTCTAGCAATAGTTCATTTTATAAAAGTCTTGGATTGGTACAGTGCAATAAACATATAATATGTGATAAATGTACTGCTGCAGTTATGGAAACTGACTCTAATCAAATAATTCTACCAAAAGAAAGAATTCTTGGTTCATTGAAAGTTATTACTGTGTCAAATATCAACTCAAGGATTGTTTTATCAAAAGATTTCATAAGATTTTGGATATGAAACCTATCACAGATTGAAATTTTGGTGAAAAGTCTATTGGAACTCTATAAATCCTAAAATCTACAGTAACAATAACACACAGGCTTTTTGCGCACTTGTTTTCTCCACCCAAGTTTCATTTGACTTTGAATTCTGTTTACTTTGAGGTGTAGCACACAAAGAAGTCTTGAACCATGCAAAGTAAAAATTATGCAGGCAGGAGGAATCTTAGCCTTGAAAGAAATTTAAAAAAAACCTAGACACTATATGCTATATATTATCATTACATTGTTTAAAACAGCATATCGAAGTACTTAAAACACTTTAGATCTGCATGTTATTTATGATGCTGTAAATATACAGAAAAGCATGAAAGTCACATTTTCCACTGCATCCAAGGAGAAAAATTTAAAATTACAGCTATTGAAAATCTGTTTTACGAGCTGTGTGAAAGGTGCAGTTAAATGCAGTGTTATAAACTTTGGCCTACAATACCCTATGTGTAGCAGCTCCTAGATAATGTTAAAGAAAAGAAAAATCAAACTAGATGGAGACTTCTGGCTACATTCTGATTTTTCTACATTCTTCTGGAAGGAATGTGAGAGCACATGTGAATCCAGCCCACATCTTATAGATTCTTGTAGGAGCAAGACACAAACCCAGAAAACTGCAATATATAAGTTAACACACTACTTATGATCAAAGGTAGCCAGGGAAGACAGCTGAGCTCAGCAGGGAGGAGTATCAAGGGGTTTTGTGAAGCTTTGTGAGTCAGGCATCAGATCTGGGACACAGAACTTTGTGGAGGGTCTTTTCTTGTGAGCTCCTGCAGCTTCTGCTCGTGGGCTTTTCCCCCCTTTTCTTTTCCTCCTCCCCCTTCTCTCAGGAGCCCACAGCAAACATGAGCTGAGTGTCAGCAGAGCATAACGTGGCACACCTACAGTTCTGCCATGCCTGTGCCCAGCCCGAGGTATCCCTTACAGCAGGACCAACACACTGGAAGAACAAAGCATCAGCACTAGCTGAGAACTGGGCTTGCAGGGGAAATTCACCATGGGGAATTGCTTTCAGCTTCTTTTGGGCAACCCATCCGTGCAGCACAGCATCAATACTTGTCAGATGTGGCCTTTACTGCCCACAGGATTTATCCAGTACCTCTGAACTGGACTTACCAGTCATAAAAAGGCTGGTACCAATGATGAGATTTAGATACTGGATTGTGAGATACAGCTCTGCAGAGATGTAGCTTTGACCTGGCTCAGTCCTCTGTTGCCTGTACCCTGTATTTGGGGAAGTGTGTGTTCTACAGACACAAATACTGGCACAGACAGCAAACACAGGAAGGGACAGGTGGGACCAACCCTTTTGGCAAAAGTCTGAACTAGCTTGACTGAAAAGTCAATCACTGAACTGCAGCATGGATTTTATGAATATGCCCATAAAAGACAGAAGCTGGCATGAGAGCAGACCTTAAATTTCCCCTTTAATGTAAAACATCCAGAGGTGTTGATATTCAGGGTATGCTGCTAAGCTCATCTCATGCCTTTGTGGATGTGGGTAAGGGCAGTAGCACACGAGACTGGCTGTGTAGCTGGGTTTGAAGAACCAAGGAGTTTTTCTTGCTGATCTCAGGGAATCTTCTGACATTTTTACTGTAATAATTTACTACAGTTTTCATATTTGGTGGATATATGTAGGTCCTGGAAAAGCTCTTCTGTATTTACATAAATCTACTATAAACAAGTCTCATTTACCTTCATCCACCCATCATAGAGTTCTGTAACTAGAGGAAATAAATATTGCAACTGGCAAATATTTTATCCCTCTGGTTCCTTCCCATGTTCTTAACTTTCATCATATTCCAAAATTATGTTTCTGTTTCAATTATTCAGTTGTTTTGTTGTTTTGCATTTTGTTTTTCCCCCTAAAAATGTCTTCTTGGTGAGAAAGCTCTGCTCAGCTGTTAAACAGCATTCTCCATATACATTCAGGTTGGTGAACCCAAAAGATGAGCCAAGTGAATCAGTTTTCTCATCCTTTTCTCTAAACAGCTGAAACCCTCGCTGGTTTGACAGGATCAATGTGTATCTCAAGTTCTCAAAGCCTCACTCTACCTGCTTTGGGGTGACCTTGCAAGACAAGGTAGTTCACTTGGGGGTGACAAGGTAGTTCATTTGGGGGTCTCTCTGTAGCTGCAGGTGGCTCCCCTCACTGGGATCTGGGTCTGTGTTCAAGGAGAGGAGGCTGCACCCATTGCCACGCTGGCTCAGAGGAACCTGGCTGCTCGTGTTTCTCAAGAGCTCTGACTTGCTGCATAACTCAGGCTATATCCTGGCACAAATAAATTGCTTCATCTTGAGATCTGAGCACACAGCAGTGTCAGCGAGGTGGCAGAGGCGGTTTAGAACTCCGTGTGTGCTTTGTTCCTGAACCTCGGCATGCAATTCCAAAGCTGTCGGGGTTTTCCACCAGGCCTGTGCCATACCAGGAGTGAAGTTAACCATCACTTTACCTTTGCTGTCAGAGCCCCTGCAGTCCAGGCAGGAATGCAAGCACAGGCTGGTAGCCAGCTACCCCGACACTGTGGAGCTGCTGGACTTCAACAGAAATCAACTTGTAACACACAGACTACGTTGGTGGGGGAAGGGACAGCGCTCCATCCATGGCCACCCACTGCCTAGGAAAAGTCTGGCAACAGGGGTGTTATTCTTGTTCCATTGGCAATCGTGGGACTTTTGCTAGACTTGATCCTAAATGAATGCATTTTTCTGACCCAGCGTCCTTTTATGTGGTTCGGTATGGAAAAGTGCCATGGTATTTGTCACAAAAAGTCCTCGCTGGCTAATCTGTTTTTAGGATTGTTGATGGTTTATAAATTAGAATTATTAGTCAAACATTGCTCCGTGTGTGCAAACTCCTACAGACTGGGCTATAGGGCCAGCATGGAATCACCTTTCTAATTATGGCAAGTTGTTTTGACAGAATGGAGAGGTAGTCAGAGCAAAACCAGAAGGGTATGTAAGCAATTTACCCCTGACACGTATTCTAACATATCTTAGTCATTGTGTTGTCCAAAGAACATTTACAAATCTCCAATAAAAGTGAACTTCTTACATCCCAAGGCTTTGGCAAGTTCCATTTAAATGTGCCATATCTCTGTGGCAAATGCCTTGTGTTTTCTCTCCGTGTTAAACAGAGCAATTTAAAGGCTAAAGAGGTAAAATTAGGTGAGCGTGCTGGTTCTCCTTAATCAAAGCACAATCTCTTCAGTAGTGCTTCAGCCTGCCCTTCCCAGGCATTCAGGATGCCCACCCTAGAGGTGAGCTGAAAGGGGCATTTAGAGGTGAAGAACCCTTCATGGCTGCATGGCCATAAATCCCGAGTCAGGAAAGTTTTGTTACTGACAATAGACTGAAATAATCAGAAAATTAAAGCTGGCAGCCACTTATGTACATCCATGTGTTGCTGTGCTAACCCAACTCAGATGTTGCACTGCCAGATTCCCTCACTCCCTTTGTATTCCAAAGTCCTTGTTCATCCAATTAGCATGAGTAAAATGACATAAAAATATATGTAGTGCTACATTCTTTGACATTGTAGATCTGAGTCTTGAACTGCAGAACATTCACAACAGCAAAAATGGCTCAAATAATATCAGCCCTTGTATTTTTTGTCATTCCACACCTGGCTGAGTTTCAGAGCCCCTTTGCCCACTCTGTGAGTGCACCTTCTTACAGAAGAATATTTCTGGGGAAATGAAGAATGGATAAATAACGTAAACCCAATATGGATTAATTTATAAAAAATTGAGAATTTTTTAGCCAGTGTTCCTCTCTACCTCTAAAATTCTAGGTTTGAAACAGAATGGGCAATGTCATCAAATGTGAAAGAAAAAGACAAAAAGACCATGTTAGCTGCTCCTGATGCCCTAAAATAGGCCACTTTCAGTTGAACAATGTTTCAACATATATCTTTTATACTAGTGCCACGTGAAAATCTGTCCCTGCAGTTTTGGTAACTATTTTTTGCATCAGACTGGTTCTGATAAACTTTTTTTTTTTTTTTTTTGTCTTATCCACATAAACAGAAATTCACAGCTTTGGGAGAATGGCTTCCTTGACCCATAGCTTTTATAGTGATAGAATCCAGATTCTGTACATTCTGCTCTTTTCCTAGGAATTCTAATTACAAAATTAATACAATGTGCAAAACAACAGACAAATATAAAGATCAAATGGGGGGGAGAAACCAAAAACCAAACTCCTGTTTATACTAACACTGAGCGTAACACCACAGAGAACTATACTTGCCATGCTCCAACCTAAATTTCATTTAAGAACCAACTAAATATATTTGCTTTGATATTTCTTTCAGCCAAAGAACTTCACTCTCTTTTCTACGTGGCAACGTGAAATATGCTGTTTGTTTTGTGTTTGGCAAAAGATATTAGAAAGATTAGAAACATTTATGTTATTCACAGTCACATTGGAATGAGAGTGTGTGACAGCTGCTAACTGCCTGGAATTTATGTAAAAGTTCTCCATTTAGCTTTCTATATACATATGTATGTGTGTATGTATTTAAAAAAATAAATATATATATATATAAGCACACACAGAGCATATGTAAGTATACAAGATCAGTTTCCAGATAATTCTTCTGGAGCATTTGCTACAGCAGCTGATAGAAAGAAGGCTAAAAGGCAACTTGAACAAGTGCTAAATCTATAGTGGCAACTTTTCCTTGCCAAAATTTCTTAGGCAACTTCTCACATAGAGGAGGGTGCTAGAGCAGTGACTTGAACCTTCTCCTTGCCATGTAGCCAGAACCCCACACCACTTTTGATGCTTTTCACCTCTCAGGGAAGAAAGGATGGTTAGAACCTCTCTAAAAGATGCACATATGTCTGAGTGGAGATCTGCCTTCCTTGGATTTGTGAAAAGAAGGAAACACTCTCTCCCTGCTCATGTTTTTCCATCCAGCACTATCAAAAGGCAAGTTATGACACACAACTAAGAGAATTAATTTTGTGTGACAGCAGAGATGTGTTCAGCTTCTCAAAGATAACCCTCCCCAGAAGTATATCTGCAACAGAGCCACTTAATATCTTCTAATTAACATTCTTGTTTCCTTGCTGTCAAAAAAGAACACATCTGTGCAGACTAGTGTAAAACCTATCAACAGGGGACAAAAATGGGAAGTTGAGCCTGTGCTCTACATGTGCAGAGTAAGACAATACGCACAGAGTACCAACTTATCACACTTTCTACTATGTAAGTGGATGTGTTTTAGCCTTGTCTGCAGCTACAGCTCAACTGAGGCTAAGCAGCCACTCATTTGCATCTTTCAGAGGTACACATTGTCAACAACATGTGATTTTCAAAGTGCTAACAATGTGCAAACTAAAGACATTTGCAGTCATAAAGCATTAATTTGAATTTTTCTTAAAAAAGTGATCATAAAAAAAGAAAAAACATAAATTGCTGAAAAATGCAAACTCATAGACCTCAGAGTTTGGACCATAAGACACACTGCCGAAACTTAGAGCCTATAAAGTGATCAGGGCTGAAGTTGAGATGTTCATTTGGTTAAAATATTTCCCTGCTTTGTTTGGCCTTTGTTGGTTGTTTTTCTGTTATTTTCAGAGTTTTGTTCAGCTCAGTCAGTCAGCCCAAGTTAAGACTGTGTTTTCCTGCAGTATGGATACAGCTCAAGCATCAAAAGTAGTGGTGATTAATACATCCACATTTTTTCATGTCAGCACAGCCTATATAACACTTATTTTCTTTCTTTTTGTGAACCTCTCTCCTCTCTGCACTTACAACATGCTCTAACCCACAAGTTGTATCCTGAAAAACAGAATTCTGTGACAGGACAGAGGCACACGAGGTCTAAAATACAAAAATTCCTAAATTTGATGTTAGCTGCAGTTGCTTACAAGTCACTGCCTCACTCCTGGTTTAATACTGTTTACAAGAAAAGGAAAGGAATGGTCAGCATATGTTATGGAAAGAATGAGTGGCCCTGGTGAAATGGGTACCAGAGATCCTGTACATTGCTCACTGGCAAGACATCTGTTTTCAGCTGTGGGGCTTTTATTTGAGAACTGATGAATAAAGGCTCTCGATATCTAAGCACCATTGCTTACCCTGGTGACAGAATTTCTCTGCATGTCACCCCTACCACCCTGCACTAGTGATGCTGTCCAAGCCAGTCTGTTTGCAAACCACACTGTGCATTCAGGATGTGCAAAGGTTTGATTGACTTCTAACTTGGAGTTGCCACTATCACATTTCTGTCATCAAGCCAGGCTAGGCCATCATTTAAACACTGAAGTTAGGGTGCGACATGCAGCTCCCAAAGAAATTAGCCAGTAGAAATTTCTTCTCCATTTTACTAAAAGCTTTCCTTCAGAAATACTTAAAACTCTCAAATTAACCTGCATATTGCCATTGAACTGGAAACATCATCATTACAGCACAGAAAAATAGTTAAATACCTCAATAGTTAAAAGTTAAAATAGTTAAAAGACACTCAAATAGATGTAATGCAGACAAAATGCAAGTAAGCTCCAAGAGCCAGATTTTTTAAATGATAATTCACTGTTACTGGGAGGGAGGAGATGTTTACGGTCATCTTATCCCAAAGGCCACCACATACAATATTCCCACTGACTTTAATAGTTATAGGAGGTGCAGATTTATGGTTGGGTATAAGGATGTTTCAGTCTTCATCTCTTCACCCCTTATTAGCACTTGTCTTCTGCTTCCTTGCCACAGTTTAAGCAGTCCCAGATGCTGTGCAGTTCCAAAGCTTCCCTCTAGCTCCCATAAAACCAGAAAAATAGGATCTTGTGGAGTACATTGTGAGTGGTAGAGATGGGGCAGGAGGGCAAAGGGGAAGGATTCTCTGTAGAATATTGACCTGATGAGCAAAGGATGGTCTCTACTCACTCCTAGTTAGAGTTAAACCCAGTGTTGCCCTGAATATTCCACATAGTTTCAAACTTAATGCTTTTACTAGTATAAGAACCTTCAACACATCTCAATCCATTTCATTTAATTTCTTAGTAAGAACACCTAGCAGTGAGGAGTTAATGCATATTAATCAGAAATGTGAAAAAACAAACCTATATAAATTTAAAACAAGTATACATTTTTCATTCCCTTAATGAATGAATCTGCTTAGGCATTTCAAAATGACAGTAATTTTGCCAGTTATAATTTCAGTGATTAGGATAAATGAAACTATGAAATCTTTATTTAGAGTAAAAGAATTGAGGCTAAGCTATTTTATTTAAGTAAGAATGAATGGAACTAACTTCATCCTAACACCGCTATTTAAAAATATCACTTACATTGCTCTAAATCTGGAAGAGGTTCCTACAAAAGTCTTGGGCTGAAGGGTAATGTGGAGAAATGGATATAATTATCTCTGGAGAGGAATATATTCTTCTCAGAGTATTAAAAGTCCTGCAGTTTATGAATGATACTTTGTACAGCGCTGTGGCAAACAGGAATTTTCACTTACCCTATTCTAGCTGTAATTAAGAAAGATGGTTTAGTCACTTGGTTTCTTCCTACCTCTGCCAGAAGGTCAAGATTCATATAAAGATACACAACTGCCTCTCCAGTATTCTTTGTCTCAGTAGCCAAATGCCTCTCCCTTTTCTGGCAACCACACTCAGACCTCGTTATTGTGTAGACAGAGATTGTGCCTGTAATATTGCCTTTAAAGTGGCACGCAGGGGGCAGTTTAGCAATGATACACACATGCATCAAATGCCACTGGCATTCAGTTTTGAAATTCCCTCAGTTTTTTTCTAAGCCGCTCCCTACATCAATAAATAAAACCCACAACAACAAAAAGAAATACCTTCTCCTTATTAGACTGCCAGAGATCCCAAAATCCAGTTGATATCTGGTTCCAATTTGTCTTTGTGGAAGGCCAGCCAAAGTCTTGCTTCTCCTCCTCCCTGCAGAATGCAGCCAAAATGTAGCCTAACCTGGGTGCACCCACCCACACTCACCCCTGTGAGCCTTCTGGTCATGGCTCAAGTTAATAAATTTGATTAGCTCGTACAGTACTCCAAGCCAGCAGCCCACAAGGCAGGTTCAACCAATACCTTTGCTCTACTCACTGCTTTCAGCAGACCACCAAGGCTCTAGTTTGTATTTTTAAACCTGGGTTAAATTGTGGCATAACCACAAACCATTGTATGCCATTAACAGTGGGGTTCCAATGACTGACTGACAAACAAAATCTTAGCACACTGAGCCTGCTTCTCCCAGTAGTAAACACATGTTATTAATGCAATGGTTCTAACAGGCTACACAATTGGAAGCTTTTTTCTTGATTGACAGACTATGCTTTTCTCAACAGGCAAAATAAAGAGGGCATGAAGAGTACACTTGTATTTTTTGTTTTTTTAATTTTTTGAAGTAAAGACATAAAACTATTGCAATAGTCTCTCCATTCAGTCATAGCCCAATGGGACATTTCTCTGGCCAGCCACTGAGTGATGCATTACCTTGATACACATGCTCTGTTTCTGTTAACAGAAGGTACTGAAATTTTAAAATGTCCTGCCCTCTTATTGCTCCCTTTCCATCGTGGACCCACACCTCCCTGGAGCTTAAGAGGAGAACAGATGATTGGGGGAAAAAAGGAACATGTCAACATGCATGTGGCATGAGATCATGCCACCATCCCTCAAAACCACTGCAGACTGGTACAGTTTAATTGCCAGCTGCTGGAAACAAGGCTTGCTAAGCTAGACTGGTATTAAGCAGCAGGGTGGAACAGATGGGCTTGCTCATTCCTAGGCACTGGAAGTTCATACTCTGCAGAAGAAACAGCAATGGCCAAAAAACAGGATGGGAAGCATTACACAATTTCACTGTGCCTGTTTTGCTTCCACAAGGAGAGGATGAAACACATATCCAACACATCTCTAATGGAACAATTCATACCAACATTGTCATCACAACTGTCAGGGCCCCTAAATTGGACCTACAATATTCAGGCGTGGGATTTAGTTACACATTCAGTAGCTGTGTTCTTCAGGCTATGAAGCAGCCCTCCCAACTTCAGTCTCTCCCTGGACACTTCGTATATGTTACTATGGTGTCATTTGCCAGGCTGGAGGGCAGAAAGAGGGAGCAGGGGGTTCTGTCAGTGCTGCTGCCAAAGTAGAAAAATGCAAGTTTTTAGCCTCACTCTGAAGAAATGGCCCCAAATTATGGGTGGTTCACCCACATGGCTTATCAATATACCTAACAATGCCATTTTACCCAGTAAACAGTAACACACACATGTTACTCTATGGTAAACTTGCTCCTGTGCTCAGAAAGGTTTGGACCATTTGTCTTACACAGACCATCATGGCAGTCTGCACAGCAAAACTGCTAACATTACACCACATGCTTGGCCTTGAGTTCTGCAAAGAGAGAATGAGATGAAATACTTGACCTTCAGGGAAGGTTCTTACTGGGGAGCAGAAAAGCAGTATTTTATACTGAGCACATTCAGCACTCCACTATCATCACTTTCTCATGCCTTTTTTCATATCAAACACACTAAAAGGAAAGATCAATATTAATACTGCTATTTTGAGGTTATTCCAAGCAATTTTTGCATCACCTACATGTGAATGGCAATTCTGTTGGAGTAAACAGTCAGTGTCCATGGAACTCACTGTTTCATTTCAAAGAAACAAGCTGTGAATGCTGAAAGGAGATTTCTTCCATGCAAAAGGTCAGAGTTCATGTTCGAGCAATCTGTCACAGTGGAGTCAGTGATATTTCCATGCTGCCCTGTTCTCCCTGTATGTGGTATACAGCATGCTGAACTGGACTTGCTTGGTCACTTTTTATAATTTATTATTGACCTCCCGCTGGGAGACAGATCTCACATCTCAGAACTTTGCAGCTTTCTTGGGCAGAGGAGTAAATTTATGGGTGGAAGGGAACAGAAAGCTAGAAAAGGAAGGATTGGAGGGAATGAAACAGCACTGGTGCAGTCAGGCAGGATTATGTGTTAGGCTGTGATGCTGCCTTCTAAAGGCCCATGAGGGATGATAAGGATTTCCTCCAAACAACCAGTGCAGATTTTCCTGGATGTTTCCTGCAGTCTGATATCTACTGTGCACCTACTCTTGCTCTTACCTTTTTCTGTTCATGGGGGAATAAAATGCTGCTTCCTCTGCAGAAGTGACCCAAACTAGAAAGCCTGCTCCTTTTTTTGTGGCTAGGTAATAACCACAGGCTTAAACTAGACATTCTCTTTGGATTCTGCTCCTGCAGATCATTCTCCCCAAGAAGAGAAAAAAATTTTCTTCAAATAGAACTTCAAGGAAAGAGCTAAACTGCTTTTGCCTGCTGTGTTGTATTTTCTGGTTCCCTCATTAACAATAGAGTGGCAAACAAGACTCCCCCACCTTCCACAGAGAAGAGAAATGGCAAAAACAATAGAAAATAATCCAGCTATAAATCGCTTTAAACACTAGACTTAAGCAAGGATTTCATTCAAGGCACTTTTGAATCACTCACAGCATGGAATATTTCAAAATAAGGTGACACCCTCTCATTAAACCTTAGAAATTAATAAGTAACCTTAAACTTGTTGAAAATAGTTTCAATGGGATCAGTGACTTAACCGAACACGTATAAATGCTGATACTAATTTGCATTATTATACAATAAGAATCATGCTAAAGGCAATCTGACATATTGCTAACCAGGGATTTCTGTCTCTCAAGAACCTAAGAGTGAGAGAATATAAAGTCTGGGGTTTATTGCTCCAGCTTGGCTGGCTGTGATGAGGGCTTGGCTCTCCTATCATAAAGCACAGGCACATCCTGTTGTCAATTAGACTCACCGGTATTCCCGGGCAGCAGCATTGGGCCCCTGGGATGCTGGATAGTTTGCTCTGCTATGTAAACACCATGAAGTAATCCAGGCAGTGAAGGGCACTGATGAGCAGGCAATTTGCAGCATACTAAGCAAAAGAATAAAAGGTCTGTGAGCGAGAGACAGTTAGAGAATAAATAGTAACAGCATCCCTGGGATATAATATCCACTGCTCTGGAGTCATTAAGAATATATACAAAAGAAAGTTAAGGGACTAATTAAAATAAAATACATCTGTGTTTTGCTTCTGTGGATAAACTGAGAGAACACATACTGTAGGGGAAAATTTTGTTTTAGTTATTCACTTTGATTTTAGCACATATCCATATAGCTTCAAAGTGGAATTTTTTTCATCTAGCACCTATGTTGGGACCTTATAAGTGGGCTTTGAATCAAGTTGTAAAACCAAACATTCATTCTGTGCCTGTTTATTTATCTCTTATGGGAAAGAAAAATGTAAAAAAGTGTCCTTAGACACATTTTAATTGGAGCAACTTAGGTCCCATTTGTTTGAAAAGGCAGTTCTACACTGTCCTTGAAAAATCTATTTGATACCAGCATAAACTTGTACAAAAATGGGACTGCATCAGATTTAAGAATGTGCGCCCGAGTCTTTCTTCCTCTCCTCTTAGACACACAGAAACAAGATATTCAGGATGTTTAAAACATATCAGACTTCACTGATCAAAGAAAATACATAAATCCATGTTTCTTAACAATGTTTGTGTTTAAATAAAGCTAACCACAGCACACCAACATAAAAATATTCGCCTTAGTCCCTTGCTGCTCTTTGTTTATGGCATTCAGCATAGAGTGCTCCTTCCCACCCTCCCATTTATAAATAGTTCCTCGCTGATGGTAGTCTTCTATTATCAGCTTTACAACAGCATGTCATTCTGTTTTTGAAATTTCCAGATAACACTGTGGAAAAACTGCATGGTTTACTGTTTTGAGCACGGGCTTGAGAAGCAGCATTCCTGGTTTCTATTCCTCTCTCTGTCAGCACTTTGCTGTGTGACTGTGGCCACGTTACTCATCTATTATCTTCCTTGTTCTGCTACATCTGCCACCTTCCAGATCCTTCATCCATCCTAATTTTGAATAGGTGCAAGCAGTTTTCCAGAGTTTTGTCTTGCAACTTACAACAGAATAGAAACTACTGAACGGCAATGGAATAGGAACTACTGAAGGCAAGTGATAGGAAAGACAATCTCTGTCCCAAAGGATTTTGTTTGTAGTGAAAAGGCCAGGAAATAAAACCCAGGCAGCAATGTGACCAGCCCTATGCACTATTCACTATACCCAGGAAGGAGCAGCTGAGCATTCATGGAAAAAAAACCCAACAAACTGTGGGAAGAGGGGATGTGGAGATGCATGGCAAAGAAATAAATTCAGAAAAAAAAATAGGAAAATGTTAAAACAAAAAAAAAAAAGGTACAGTAGAAGCCTCTGTTCAACAGCTTGAGCACACCTTCCATGCCAGACCGTGTCGACTGACCAGCCACAACTGGAGAATCCAGTTACTGACTTCCCTGGCTATGGCAGGAAGCATCACAGCAGGAGCCAGCAGGCCCAGCCTGAACATCCCTCTCACAGACAGCATGAAAATTGCTTGTTGGGTATTATCATCAGTGTTTAAGTTTTCTCTCTCCCCCTTGTTCCCTCTTACTGGAATGAGAATGTCAGCTCCTCATTTGAGAGGGCCAAGGTAAAACCAGCTGGTACAGAGCAGGCACCTTTCAAAGGCTTTTTGTAGTCTTTTAGTAGGGCCTTTTCCGAGGCCTCAATAAGCAATAACATTGGGAAAAAACTAAAACCACCTATTTTGCTAGAAACATCCCACATTTTATATAGAAGTAAGAGTATAGCCTGCTAGAAAATACTGAAAGGCAGGTCACTATTCTACAGACAGTGAGTTAATGGGGAGGTAGAGAACACACAGATTCAAACTTAGCTTTTTTTTTTTTAGTTCACACAATGACAGAATAAAAATAGATTGGTTTATGACAGCGTGAGCAATGGATCTGCCAAGCTGAATTTAAACTCAGATCCACAACAGAATTATATCCCATCAAGTGGCATGACATGCAATATTTCATTTGCTGGCTCACTACTACACTGTCGGTGAGAAAACATAAAACCAGCATCATTGCAGCCTCTATTATTCATATTTTCTGAAACTGTATGGTATTAATTAATCAGAAAGGAAGGCAGAATTCTTATATGAAATATTTTTTCCATTTCAATCCTAATTAAAACAAGCTGAGCACAAAAATTACAAGAACTGATCATGATCACTAATTGCAAACAACGAAATGGGAAATATACTTACCCAAAAGATTTCCATTGATTTAGTGTTACTTCTTTTTTTTCCCTGAATGAATTATGGAAAGCTGACCTTTTTTCCCCAAATAATTAATCTTCTATTCATAAAATTGAAAAGTTCAGATTTTTTAATCATCTCCATTTACTATTGCACTGGAAAATAAGTTTCAGAACATGACAGTTAGTTTATAGTTAGATAAATTACTGCATTACTTTAAAGCTAGCCAGAACCCCATCTCCCTGCGCTGGCACTATACAGCCCTTAGGATTTCCAGAAGAGAAGTCATGACAGCAAAGATATCATGAATTCCATATTTTTCACAAATGTATGCATACATTTATATTCCTCAGCTGGTAAATTCTGATAAGGTAATTGTTCATATTGTTCAACTCTTTAAATAGGTAATTTAAATAAAGCAATCACAGACTCATAGAAAGGCTTGGGTTTGAAGGAAACTTAAAGATCCTCCAGTACCAACCTCCCTGCCATGAGCAGGGACACCTTTCACTAGACCAGGTTGCTCAGAGCCCCATCCAGCCTGGCCTTGATCACTTTCAGTGATGGAGCAGCCCCAGTTTCACTGAATGAACCATCCTCATCCTTAACATATATTGGAACAGAAAATAAGCATGACATTCTCAGTTCTGAAGATGACCAGTGTCAGGTCTGAAGTGATAATGTAGTTTGCTGTATTATATCAACATTCAAAATTGTAAGTTTTCATCAAGAAACATATTTCTAAGGTATAAAATTGCAAACCCCATTTGCTGAGCAAGACCAATGTTTGTGAAACTAGAGCTGAGTAAAAGCAGAGCAACACAGCACCTGAGAAATATTTTCATTAATTTTTTTTTCTATTAGCACTGGAAATCTAAGCTGATGACAAATCTGTCAGCCAGCTTATTTTAGATCTCCACTAAACAACAGTGGTCATAAGTGGGGGAGGATGGATTTCTTTGGAAATATGTTATACCGATTTTAATTTCTACCAAAAACTGGCTTTGGGCACAAAATTCTTGACAAACCAGAGATTTACTTGGTGGTAGAGACAGAAAAGTGCTGTTTATCCCAGTCTCGTGCTGCCGCTCTCCTACATCTCTTCACATCTCTAACTCTTCCTAAATAAGCACCCCAGCTCCCTGCTGAGGACATTTCACATGACAGGCTCCTCACTAAATAACATCCCAGCCCTCCTTTCAGCTCTTTCTCAGACGACCCAGTGATCAGGACAGAGAGGATGACAAAAGAGAAACAATCCAGGAATATCTGGGGGAGGACACGGGAACAGAGAGAGAAAAAATGTCAGTCATTGCATTTATTCCCTGTGCCATCTGGCAAAACTCCTCTGGGGGAGTCCCTAGCTGGGACCTGGTGAAGACCTATTTGCAGATGAGTTCCGGGAAATAACAGCTTTTCCTTCATTTCCTTTCAGTGCTGAGTTTCTTTATTCCCTCCTAGGCTGGATTTTAGCCCACCAGACAGAACAGTTCCGCCAGAGCTCTCTGTGTCTGTGTCTCTGTGCTCCTCTCGGGCTCAGGGGATGCAGCTACAGGCTGTCTGTCTATCATTTATGAGTTACTCCAGAGGAATCCAACTGTACACAGAGATGCTTGGTTAGCTTTGCCTTCTCCAGAGCATTTCTCCAAGAATTAAAGCCTTAGGGGACTTCTGTTCATTTCCACAGGAAACTAATGTTTCTAGATTTTCATAGTAGCCTTCCTCCTTCATTTATATGATAATATCATACTTGGATATTAATATATATTTGATTTGCTGGGCATATGGCATCAAGGACTCCTCAAAATATGAAGATACACTAGATGAGGCATTTGTTTCAGACAAAATCTGCAGCAATTAAGTCTTAAAGAGTGACAGTAAAGTCATTGAACTTAGAACAATGACCACAGAGGAAGATAAAATCAAAGGTGTTGAAAGACTATTATTTCCCTTCTGAATATCAAAATAGTAAGCATGTTTCTACTAAAAAGAGAACACAGCAAACTGAAGGAAGTTGTTTGAAGCCTTAAGGACAAAATAAAAATCACTTGGGCAAAATTTTTTCCCTCTGAAAAACCTTGCAGAAAACATTTCCATCATTTACCACTTCAAGACTATTCTAAAGAGGTTACAAGTTGTCACAGATACTGTACTGTTCTTTGACCAAAATAAAGACAGAAAACCAGATATGTCTCCTTTAGAAATGAGCCCAAAACCTGAAAATAATTGTGGTTCCTCAGTGGCCCACCCACAAACTAAAAAGTAGAGCAAGTAAAAACATTTCTTCCTAGACTACAGCAACTTTTGCACATCTTTGATGAAATAAAGATCAGTGCAGCATCCTGCTAATGTAGTACAGTCTGTTCACTAAAATGAAATTCCCTGAAGAGTTCACTGAGTACCAGACTGGACCTGGGGTGATTCTGTTGCTGAATGCCCTAATGGTCATCTGTGATCTTAGAAAACTACCCTACTTTGTGCTTCATAGGAGGAGTTTGCAAAAATACCTTCCTGCCTTTTCAGAGTATTTAGTGGCCTACACATGAAAATGTATTCTTCTTTCCATGTATTTCATGTTACATACATTTTCTAGAACCACAAGTTCTAGAATTTGGTAGATTTTTGTACATTAATAAAAATCTGTATTTCTTTCTCTGCCAATATTCAAACCTATTATAGCATATTTTTGTTGTTCCACTGCCATTCTCTGTAGGATTAGAACCACAAGAAGTACATGTGAATCAGATCACTGAATAAAATGCCAGTATTTCCTATTAATTCAATGGGTTCCTAGTATCTCTCCGGGATAAAAGTTTTTTTCTTAAAATTTATTTTGGACACTAATGCTGTAAAAATACACACTGGAAGCACATTAAACTAAAGCTTAGTTATTACAACAAGTAAAAGATTTAAGGAATGTCTTTTTACCCTACAGATTTTTAAAATAGAAAGTCTATTCCCAGGGAAAACATCAAGAACCAGAGTTGTGATGCATTTTTGAAGAGCTATGGCCATTTTGATGTTTGGAATCTGTGTTCCATAGCAAGGATTCTACGCTTGTAGGAGTGAGGATCGAGACAATGAACTGACACTAGTAAAACTTCAGCTCTTCATGCAGTTGAAATTGCATCAAGTATCTCTTCCCTTTGTTGCTCACTTTTAAAAACCAAGGAGTGGTTTTTGGCACTTCTTCTGAAGGGAAGAGGTTGCTCCAGTCTCCAAATTTTTTCTTCACTGGTGCCTTGCCAGTTGTGCTCATTGTGCTACATGGTGTAATAGAGAAAACAGAGTCAGTCCAGCCTGCTAAACTCATTTTCACTTCTCAGTGAAATAAGTTTTAACCAAATTTTTAAAAGGTGAAAAGCCAGTGCATTAACACAGTAATACAGACTGAGAGGTTTGAAGTCTAGAAGTTAAAGTCTTCCATTGTAAATAGTAATATATTACATGCCATGCAGATTAAGATCACTCCATAAGACACATTTGTTCCAGAGACAGTTACCCTCTATGGAATGTAATTCTCAAATCTCTGTGGGGAAAGGTTCTTTTTGCAGAGGAAAAAAATATTTCCTAAAGAGAGAATTTACTGGAAATACTGTAAATTCATGCCACATAAAGAAGACTGGTAACTCCTTCAGCATCTTCAGGAAGGACAAAACCCAAAGCCAAATTATTTCAAGGCTTTCCTTTGCCTGACCTGCGTGAGAACCTGGGGTTTTATCATAAAGGGAGAAAACTGGAAACCGAACTGACTGGCTTGCAGTTGTTGAGAAAAAGCATCAACATCTGTTTCTGGTCTTTTGCTGAAGAATCCCTTCAGCTGATCATTTGGATTGGTTTGTTTCCATAGGCCCATTTCTTCCAAGTTCAGATAAAACAAACCTCTCCTGTGGGCCTGATGGTTTGTGTTCTGAATTCTTGGTTCATGTGGCAGAGATTCTCTGTATTATATTGCTAACATATTATCCCTCTTGAAGAACACGAAGCCAGCCATGCCTTGGCATGTTTCTGTACATTTCCTTGTCTAGTTTTAAAAGATCTAGTGAAAGTATGGAAATGGGATCCCGATAAATTCCCCATGGTCAAGGAAAGTTATGTGTGTGGGCATGTATTTCTGTATCTGTAAAATGGCATTTGTCACAAATGTCAGTTAGAGCATTCTAGAAGGAAATCTTTAGTAGTTCTTTACTAGAAAATTCTGCTCCTACATATAACAAATAATGCAGAGTTCACTTTACAGCTCTGTCTCAAGCATGATTTCAAGGTTTGGCTTTGATTCTTATCTGCCTATATGTAACTAGAATTATGTTCAAGTCACATCTTTAATGAATTAAAAATCACTTGTATTTTTAAGTCTTATCACCTTTACACAGGTTTTCTGAAACTTTTCTGAAAGCCTGAATAGGTGAATAGAAAATTTCAGGGCCCCCTACTTCAAGAAAGACATTGAGGTTCTGGGGAGAGTCCACAGAAGAGCAATGGAGCTGGTGAGGGGTCTAGAGAGTAAGTGCTATTAGGAGCAGCTAAGGGAGCAGGGGGTGTTTAGTCTGGAGAAAGGGAGGCTCAGGGGAGCCATTATCATTCCCTAAAACTACTTGAAAGCAGGCAGTGGCAAGGTGGAGGTTGGTCTCTTCTTTCAGGCAACCAGCAACAGGACAAGTGGAAATGGCCTCAAGCTGAGCCAAGGGACGTTCAGGCTGGACATCAGAAAGAATTTTTTCACTGAAAGGATGGTTAAGCAGTGGAACAGGTTGCCCAGGGAGATGGTGGAGTCACCAGCCCTGGAGGTGTTCAGGAAAGGACTGGACATGGCACTTACTGCTATGGTTTGGTTGCCAGGGTGGTGTTCGGTTGAAGGTTGGACTCTGTAATCTTGGAGGTCTTCTCCAGCCTAAATGATTCCATGATTCTGTGAAAAAGTTTTTCCTCAAGGAAGGTGGCAATCTCTTGCCTAAAAGTAAAAGGAAACCATGTTACATGAATCTTAGAGTGAGATTCACATTCTGCTGATTCTCCCCATGAGACGAAGTACTTTCTTAAGAGCAGAAAAATGTAAAAAGTCATGAGAAGTTTATTTGAGGAGACAAATATACAGACATTCTAAAGCTGTGACCTGTTGTGAAACATTTTACTTGTGCACAGTAATATGTGAAAAGTAAGTTTTCAATTTCTTTATATCTCAGAGGAAATAATAATACAAGAAGAAACAGGAAATTACCAAGCCTAGCCTAAGAGAAATATATTATGGTATATAATGTATATTACCATAATTCATAAACAGAAGAAATTCTATCAGAGATGCTCTCCCTGAGCACCCATATAATTTTTCAGGACACTAATTACATGGGACAACTACACTGAGGAAGCCAGCCAAGCAAAAAGCAGTATTTTAACATACTTACACATGTTAATATAGGATGAAAGAAACTACCACTTCTTTCTCATTTTTATCCCCAGACTGAGGATATTTACCTATTCACAGTGGGATTTTTACAGTTTTATCATCCTACTTCCCAGGAAAGAAGAGCAAGCGTTTTCTTTATTTCCATGACAGCACCAAACCCCCAGAGGACAACGGAGGGCATGAACACTGCTCACAGTGCCTGCTGCTCAGACTGACAGGGCTCTGTGGCTGCTCTGGAAGGGCACAGTGACAGCTGAGGAAGAGCCACTGCAGCCTGCAAGAGTCAGAAAAGGCTACATGGGCCACCAAGTCCCCACCTGGTCTTGCCTGTTTTGGAGATTAACTGGAGCATTGTCTTTAAACAGATATAAAAAGCCCTGGTTTTTCAGTATCCATAGCATTAGGGAATGCAACCAAATTCTGAGTGCTGTGAGCAATAGAGGTACAATAAAACACAAAAATATAATAAAATACTTTCATTTTCTTATTTAATTTCAGCTATACACAGTTTCTCAAGTGCCAGTTGAAGAAGACTCAAAGCTTTAGTCTGCTTTCCAGTCAAGTTACAAATACAGACTTCTCTGTATATAATGATCACAATTTTATTTCTGTTGAGTAAAACAGTTTTGTCTGGAATCTAATCTTAATTTCATTGCACCAAATATAAAAAACAGTTACAACTTACTGAGGGGTGGTCCCTTCCTTTGCCAGGGAGCAGAAGGAAAAGGACTTCATTTGATTAGTTTAAAAAATGCTTACAGACTTTCCCAAAGACTGGGTGAAATCTGCTCTGAGAACATTTTCTGATATGCAGAAACATCTCTAAGAGTGGCATGTTCTTGTAACAAAGGTTATTTACTGTGGGAAACAAAATATGGGCAATCTGAGAGATGACACAGTTACCCAAGGTCCTGCATTTGGAAGTCAAAAAGAAAGAGAAAATGTCAACAGACATTTGCAAACAGGAAAAATACCTATCCAGGTTAAAAACAGCACTGTTGTAGGGCAGGGGGAAAAGTCTCACAGAAAATCTCAGATTTTCTGAGTGAGCTGTTCTCCTGAAATTATTAAAATTAGTAAAATATTAAAAACTGAAATATGACCTTCAAAAAGCTCTTTGTAAGAGATTATAGTCTTAATATTTCACTGAAAACCCAATTTTCACTTTTGAAAATAATAATCCTTTAAGAAGTCACTTATTCTTAAATATTATAAGCATTCTGAGGCCATTTCTCTCGCTTAAGAAACCTTAGTACCTAGCTAAGCTTACAGATACGAAAGTATATGGAAATCGTAATAAAATTAATGTCTTGTGCAGTTTTAAACCAAACCTGTTTTAAAATGTTTTGGTAAAAGGTGATTTCTTTCATTTAATGATTGTAAGTGACTTTGTCATCCAAATTTCTATATATGGTCCACCATCGTCCTTCAAGAAAATTTCATTTTCCTGGCAATTTTCATTTCATCAATATACTTTTTTTATAAGACACAAGCTGCCTTTCAGCATGAGCATTTGAAACATGAAAATAATTTGAAAATGAGTAAAATGAAAATATGCTACAAATATGTTAGATCATTCAAGATCTACAATTAGAAATCTTAATTCTTGACTCCATATAGCTCTTTGATGATTTATGATTCTTCAGCTGCTGGAAGTTGAGGAACCAAAATTTCCACTGAATTTTCTATTATACCTATGATTGGTGTTTTCTTTAGGGTTGCCAGAATTTCTCATGAAAGTAGCTGAAATTTCCAGATGTTTCTTCAGTGAAGAGTGCTAGTTCTGCTCTCCCATATCAAATCTTCCCTAAATACCACTTTCTTTTCACAAATATTATCAAAGATCACAGCTATCAATACTCTACCTTCACATTTCACATTTACATCGTTGAGTTAATTAAGCAAAGCCCATGAAGTAATTCAGACACATCAAGTTCTGCTCAGATTGTGTGTTCTGGGTAATTTTGCCATTCCTGAACTAACGACAGCTTCTTTCAGCACTGCTCAGGAAACAACCAAGTACATCTCTTTGGTTTTGTCATCTGACTTATATCACAACATTATTGGGGAATTGAATCTTGCTTCAAAGTACTTCAAAGTTTTGATCATTAAGAACCCCTCCAACTTGCATCACCATTCCAGTAAATTTTTGAGTCTCTGCTGGCTTGTTTTTGAGCACATTACCTCCAAAAAGAAACAGTGCAAATCCTACTATTTGGGCAAAAATTCCTACTAGTTGATCGGGCAAAAATCTTCATCTATTTAACTAGTAAAGCATATCAATAGCTGATATAATAAATATCTGAATATACAAACCAATATATTTATTTATATATCTGTCAAAACCCACAATATCACAATGCTAGGCAATTTAGTTTTTACACTGAATGACATAGGGCATGGAATAGTTAGAGTGGAAAAGAATAAAAATTCAAAATGTCATTAAATATTTACTAGGACACTAGGAAAAAAAAATTGCTCCAGCAGTAATGTTAAAATTCAAATTGCTTGACTGTTGCTGATCATCACTGCAATAACAGTAATAATTTCAAGGCAAAATTGAGAGAAACTCAGCTATTGTGCTGCTGAATCCTGGAGAGTATTGAAAGACAGACAGCAGATGAGTGGGACCTAGACTGTCACATGGAGACAGTTCAAGAATCCCTCCTAAGCCTGGGGAGAAAAATCTGTACAATTAAGGCAAGAGACATCTCATTCCAAGGCCTGATGAATCAGGGTTATGAAATGCCCCATTTTTTAAACTGATTTTATGGAGTTTAATGACTAATTCTTATAGTGGTCTTATATTGCTGATATCCAGTTAATCAAGGTGAATCCTGCAAGGATACCTGAGCTGGAGCCACAGGGGGACAGAGGGGAACATGATGATCTAAGCCTCTAGAACTTGGCAAAGAAGTAGGAACAGAGCCTCGATCTGAGAAGTTTTGTGAACATACTTAAATTTCTTAGTGCTTAAATGAACCAAACCACAGAAATCTGAGGCTTGCCCTTCATGAGCTGGCAGATTACTATTTTTGGCACTCGGTTTTTGTGATGATGTCAGAATGATTATTTTATTGTAATCAAAATTTGAATGTATATGACATTTTGTTTATGCCAGTCCTCTTTTTGTTCTCCATGTGTATAAACAGATATACCAGCACTAAACAACTACAATTTCGTGTCCCAGACACAGATGTGGAGCAATATGGAGGTTTTCAAAGAGTTCAGGGTTGCCAAAAATAATGTTCCACCTATCATCTCGCACACCAGTGTTTCAGAAGACTTGTGTACCACATACACAGCAACTTTCTACTTGTGTAGTAGAAGATAAAACAGGATTTTGATTGCTCAAGAAAGATGGCACGCCTACAAGTTCTACGGTGAATATGTACCTCATCATATTTTTAGCATTTCAGACCAATTCTAAACATCTGCATTTTATCAGAATTTCAGGGACATCACTTGAACAAGGTCAGAGCTATCCATACTGTAGGACCCAACCGCATCTGAATGTGTTTAGCACTGCTACAGTACCTGCTCTTTGCAACAAAGCAGTTATTGGCGGTGGTTTCCCACAAGCACACAGGCTATTTAAAGAGACTTATTTCATAAACAGCTTTAAAAAACCCCAAACAAACAACCTAGAGCTCACAGCCTAAAAAGAAAGCTCTCGGTGAAAATCCCTGCATCGACTGGCAGGGCTGCTTCCCTCCCCGTGGGTTCTTTGGGGTGTCTTTGAGGACGGCTGAGCCCGTGATGCGGCCAGAGGTGCGGCAGCGCTGCCTCCAGGCACTGCTGAGCTGCAGCCCCCACCTTGTGAGCAGCCCTGTGAATGCAGCAGCCAGCATTGCAGCTCAGGGTTTCTCTGAAACCCCCTGGGGCTGTGGCTATGACTCTTTCTGCCGCAGGCACACTTCTGGTTGCTCTGCAGACATAAGTCACCCCGCTTGATTTTTGTGTCTCTACGGCTGAGTCAAACTTTCCTCGTGCTACCAAGCCCTGCACTGGCAAGCTTTCCTTCTGTGTACAGAGAGTCAATATACTCTGACTCTGTTTTCAAGATTCTAGAAAGACAAGGCTGAAAAAGCAGTATAAATCATTCCATGTTGGAAATAATTACTTACATTTGAATTCTGTAATCCTTATTTGAACAAAACTCACATAGACCTTAGTGGGAGTTCAGCTCAGTTAATGACTGAAGTACTTGGCCCTTAATTCCTTTTTCTGCCCTGCTATCAGATGTATTATTATTATGAGAAACATCTGTAATAATACTTTACACTTCCATAGCCCCTGACATCTGGAGGCTTCAAACTCTCTCTGAAATTACTATTAGCTATTCTTATGTTACTAAGGATGTCAAGTAATTTGCCCAAGCCAGAGATATTATGTTTATGCTTTATGCAGTTCTTAAAAAATTAAATGAGGTTGCACTGATAAATACCATCCATTATACAGCCCGTGTATTTATTAACTAAGTGGAGAGAAAGACAACTAAAAAAATGAGTGATGCTGAAGATTAAAAGAACTGTAGACGCCTAATATCAAATAATGTCAAATTCAGCTCTCTGTACTTGAAGATTTTTGTTTTGCTTTTCAGACTCTAGAGATCACTTAACAAACATGAGGCCAGAAGTCTAAGTGGGACAATAATGTGGTTTCTGTTGATGCTTGCTAGCTTGTCTGTCTGTGTTTATCTGAGGGCTGCAGCTAGCTGATCACATACCAGATCTGTTCACTGTGGCAAACCAGCACTATCTGCTTTGTTTTTCTACCTCAAGGTACTTTAAAAATTATTCCAAATATCAAGCAGACAGTTATTTTAAGGGATCTCTGACCTGATCATGTTCTATCACACAAAATGTGGCACAAGGTAAGCAAACACTCAAAAATGCACCTTAAATGAGGTTTTTGATGTGCATATTGTCCTTTTAAAAGAAAACCCAACAAAACTGTATATTGTAAAGAAAGAAATTACAGACTCATCTTGTAACGATACGAGAGCAAAAAAAAAACAAAACAGAAGATGTAATGTCATGAAGACAGTGTCTGCCAAACTGATCATAAACAGCAAGATGTTCATGACAATGAAAGGGAAGGGTCTATTTTCAGTTCACAGCTAGTTACAATTCATCCCTCATTGTAAGGCACTCAGTTATCAAGACCCACGAATAATAGTTCATTGTTCTGCTAGCTCTTTCATACACTCAGAACCACAGGATTGAACTGTTCCTCTGAGTATCTCTGTCAATGTAAAAATATAGAATGCTTCACAGCTATGTATGTCAGCTGTTATATCCCCTTGTACCTTCTTTATGTGGGCTCTCATGGTCATAAGGCAGTACAGTACCTCACTTTCTGGACACTTTGAGCTGTAATTTGTCCTTTATCAGATGAAAAATACTGAATAGACACTGAGATAGTTGCTATGCTGAAGCATGAATGGGCACAGAGCCAAAATGAGTACTTCTGCTTTAAAATATAATGTATGATTTATCTCTATTAACTTCATCACATAACAATCTACAGAAAGAGATTCTGTTTCAGTCCCAAAAATCTGCTAGGATGTAGTGCCTTGCTGAAGCATTTGAATGGCTTAGAAGTGTAAAATGCATAGTTCACAACCCTAGGTCTCCACATGCATGTTCTTTTAAGGGTAGAGGGCTGACTGAAAGCATTGCCTTAGAGGAGGGGGAGTGAAAGAAAGTGAGACCAAGTGTTCTGCCTAGCTGCCTACAACTTTTGGCAGTGGATCAGACAAACAAGTTCAGCAGAAAGTCGATGTAATTTTATTGGACCACACTGTCTCAAGCAATTAGAAAAATATTTGTAAAACATCAGATGAGAAGGGGAAATGTGGAGCCCAATAATGCAAAACAATGTTTATAAGGCAGAAATTGTGAAACTGGAAGAATAAACGTAATTACTCTATCAGCACCTCCAGTTCTGCAGATTACTTAGATTACAAGCAAAATGTTTTCTTGTTTCATTTAAAAGAATTCATTTACTTTATTAGAATTTACAAATGCACATGCATATTAAAAATGTTATATATGGATTTTTACTGCGGAGTCATCACTGCTCATCAACAGAAAATTACATGCTATATGAATGCACTTTAGGTTCTGACATTCACATGCATATTTGGGCAAGGAATTCAAATCCATGGTTGAGCAAGAAGGATCATTTTTAGAACCACAGACTTTTTAGAAGAACAACAGATCATCCAATATATGTGTAAGCTGCTCAGATAAATTAATAGTGTGTGAGGCAAAATCTTCCTTTGTAATTATTATTTCCCTCCCCCC
>WEIU01024491.1:53204-65687 GCA_013389925.1 Aegithalos caudatus
CCCCCTTTAAAAAGTATGCTGAGAAAAACAGTTTTGACAACTTGCACAGTGCAAGCTTAGACACACACAACAGTAAAGATGACCACATGCATTTCTTTTTAGGTTGCTGGCAAGTTCAGAAATTTGTCTGCATCTTAAGTTGGGATATTTGTTCTTTTCTACCAAGTAGAAATATTTCATTTTCTGCCCCAATTAACATCATAAGACTTGTCACATTAACTGTTCTGTTAAAACTCCAGCTACTTAGGCATTAGCGCATGGAGAAGATTTATCTGTTAATTCTAGGATAACACAGTACTGTCTGACTGTAGGCAGCTATCTGAGTAATAGGATTGGACAAAATGCAAGTATTACTATGACCATTAGGGGTTCTATCAAGATTAATGATGGTTGTTAATGAATCAGAAGAAGATTCTGAGCTCCCTGGAATTCAGGTGTATTTGGCATATCAATGCAAAACTATCTTCAGCCTGTTGTCTGTCTTTACCCTTTGTGCAAAAAGTCAAAGAATTCAAGCAGTTGAAAGGATTGTTTTTACCTGAGTCCCAAGGAAAAACGCACTGTGACAAACAAGAGAGAAATTTCGGTCAGAGAAGGGTGTTCTGAGCAAAGACTCATGATGCTGAGTGACAGAGGCAGGACTTCCACAAATCCAGGTGGCTTCAAGCTAACAACATGGCAGCCCAGGCTCTGGAAGAATGCTGCTCTTCCTACACTGGGAAGAAGTTTTAGGGGAGCAAACAGAGGGATCCAGGAGCTGGAACTGCTAAAAGTTTCAATAGTTTATAGACCACTACAGTTACTCAGTTGCAATCTCAGGAAAAGCAGGAACAGCCCTTTATAACACCAACCATCAAGTTTACCTTCCAGGCTCCATTTCAGTGCCAACATGTTCAAATAAAATCCAGAGAGAACAGCCTGTGTTGCCCAAACAGCCTTCTTGCACCGAGCTGTACAGCAGTGATTTCTGGGCAGCCGTGCAAATTATCTACAGTGTAACAGACTTTTCCCACAAGCACACTCACAATGAAAACAAGCTGCGAATTTCAGGATAAACCTAAGTCTAGAGAAAGCAGCTCTGTTTGAAGTTGTGTTTACAGTGAAACTTTGGCAGTCCCAAAAAACAGCTAAGCTCCGATTTCCGTACATCTATATACTCTGCAGTATATCTTGTGCGGACTAGAAATGAATCCTTTGCATTCCAGACGCATCAAAGGATGACTGCTGAAGACTAAAACTTCTGTGAGTGATTGCTGGCTGTGTGTGAGTGTGTCTGTGTGTGTGACAGAGCTGTAGCCAGACAGGACATTAAATGTCCCAGCAGAGCTGTTGCTTACACACATCCTTTAGCATACTGTCAACATTGGAAAGGAATCTGCACTGGAAAATACTGGGAAAATATGTTTTTCGATGCATGTTACGTAGTCAGCTGAGCTAAGGCACAGCAACAGCACACGAATTAGCTGATACCCTGTGTTCAACCAGCAGCATGGAAAAAACATGAAGGCAAAAACGTGTAGGGAAAAGGAACTAGGCAGATAAATACAATAGCAGAGAAGTTGTGTGAATAGATTACATATGAGGTTTGCATGATTTTAAGAAAAAAGGGTTTAAAGAAGCATGTCATATAAGCAGATTTCATTCTGAGAGAAGTACTCCAGCAGATCAATTTTCTACTGAATGTCTTCACTGACCACACGAGATTTTTTTTTCAAGGATTAATGCTGAGCAAATACAGGGTAAATAAACCCTTTGGAAGAAGTATTTACAAACAGCCATTTGAATAAAACCACAAAGTGCTTTAGGTGGTATTTGGTTTACCTCACCATTCACACTCTAAATAATGACAATTACTTGCATTTGCAGAGAGCAGAAAATTTCTCCATTAGTATTTCTGAGACTATTAGGGTTAGAATTAAACACAGAATAACACCTTTAAGGTTTGTGACTGGAAGTTACAGTTATATAACAGATAAGATGCCTTTGACTGTGTTTATAAAGCATGTCAGGAAAGACTGCAACTCTGTGAATATTGATGGCTTTCTCACCTTCCACACTTGCAGGCTTACTACCTGTTGGGAGAGCAATGTAGCCTCATTGGAGCATTCAAAGAATGATACTGGGTATCCAGTGCTTTATTGTCTTGGAAAGGTTTCCCTCATTCCCAAATCAAGGTCAAAGGCATTAACAGAGCTACTAAAACACATCTGACATGGCATCCTATGGCTATGGGACCCTGAACCTTTCTGGTCTGATTCCTTGAACTGTGTGGTCCATAAATATACCTTTTCTATGCAGACATATTTTATTATTAAGGATTCACAGATTCGGCATTTTTAACATTTCCTACACTGATTGTCCCATCACAAGTTTAAAGAAAAAGAGCTTGCTGAAGTTTTTCAAGATGTGCTCCTCCTTTAAAAGCAACGTTGTTTAATTAGAAATAACTACATTCTCAGGGAATTCAAGAAAGGGAAAGATTAGGCAAATCTGTGGATAATGAATATATCAAAAGTTTATTACTTTTTTTAAAGAACAGTACAAACTCATGTACTTCATTAAATATGCTAACACATAAATATCTGAGGGTAGAAAGTTGCTTCTCAAACACACTAGATCTACTTGTGCAATTCTTTGCTGCATCCCGAATCAAATACTTGTAACATATACTTTACCAATGCTTAAAACTGTATTTTTATGGAAGACTCCAGCAGAGGTGCAAAACTGGGAGCCCTATGAATCAGATGACTGGGCAGTAAGTATTAGAACCTCATCCCAGGCTAAATTCAAGGGGCTCATCTCTCTGAAATATGTAGGTTAAACTCAGAAAATATGTTCTTCAATATGGCAATGAACTGCAAGACAATATGGAAATAGTCCAAAAAATGAGTATCCTTTTCCCATTGTCACATAACTCTGTTTCCTTCTCATGGTAAAGAAGTGAGAACTAACAGAAATAATACTTGGATGGGGATGTTCTCTACATTATTCAAAAATTAGGTCACTCCACATGGAGTTGTAACATTCTCTTTGATTCAATTGTTTCAGCTGTCTCCAAACACAGATCAGCACTTTTCAACAGTTTTTCCTGTATCTAAAGACACAGGTGTATCTTCCATGTACACCTACTCCAAGGTGGAGCACAAAAGGGGATGATATAGGGTGATCTTCCTCCTGTATGTGGTCACCTAATGTGGCAGAATTTGTACCATGACATGACCACAAAACATCCTGAACTGCAAGTTACTCAAGTACGAGACGAAAATACCATTTCTGAAAACATTTAAAACAAATCCAGGACACATTTGTGAGAAAAGTCTGTTACTCTTTTCCCTCTTTCCCACCTTAATTGCTTTTGCAAAAGCATCAACTACAATTGGCAATAGATGAAAAGTAGGAATCTACAATACAGTCAAAATACTGAACTAGGAAAATGCTGTTTCAAAGGAAACTAGTCCAAATTACTGACAAAAGACTTGTAGGTTAACTTCACCTAGAATAAGTTATTAACCCCGAAAGCCAATTCATTCTAGCTGTTTAGGAATGAGGCAGTGAAACAACCCATGAACAAGAAAAATACACACAGTGGTTCTGCTGTTTGCACTACATAATCTGAAGCAGTAGGCAGCAATAGCAGCTTTATCTTCCAAGTTCCCACAGTTATTCCTTAAAGACAGTATGATAGAAAAGAGAATGTACAGATCATACTTTCACATTGTGAAAAGTAAATGGAGGAGGTTTTCATTTGGCCACATAGAGACACATTAGCTTAAACTTCTCACAGAAAAAAAGAAAACTGAACAAAGCCATCTTTGTCTTGCTTCCTTGCATCAGTTGACAATCATGGTCCATCACAATCAGCTTACACTCAGGTATAATAAACAGTACTGAGGAGGTTATATTTTAATGTGAGAGATGTAATTTGCTGCTGGTGACAGGTTCAAACCATGCCTGTAAACCCATCATATAACACATCCTCTTTTAGTCCTACTTAGATTTAAAATAATAATACTGAAGGATAGGTTTTGGCTTTGGTACCCACGGCAGGCACTTCAAAAGGACATAAAGGGAAATGGAATGAATTTGATTGACTCATCCAAAGGGCTTTCTGGGTGCATCCTAAAAACCAATTTAAAGAAAAGCATGCCCATGTTCCCAACACATAATGGTCCTCCATTACATTAGTGCATGTGTGGACATGCATGGCTGTGTAGGAGACAGGGAAAAAGACACAGGAGGAGGAAACTTCTCACCCCATTAGGCACTGAGTGCTTCCAGAAGCTCTGCAAACCATAACAGCCATTTCCCTCCCTGCCCTGCCCCCAGGGTTCATCCATTCCTTGCACCATCCTAAAAGCAGGAAAGCTGTAGAATCACACAACCCTTAGTATCTTTTTGTTGACATCTTGGGTTAAATAGACCTCTGGAATGCTCCAATGCAAGCATTGCTACATTTGGATTTTATGTTCTTCTCTTTTCCTTTCTGGAGAAAAAAACCCTGCCTCATCAAGCGAAGAAATTTCCACTTTAATGTATTCTCTTACAGTAAAGGACATAGCATTAGGAATTAACTGTCCCAAAACAATTCATTTAACAGATTTAGTGACTCTGAATAATAATTTATCTCATGCAAGTCTGGGGAAGCCAGTTTGATTCCAAATATTTGCCCCAAAACCAAAACAAGCAAAGTCTTTGTAACTTAGTTGGTTTATTCCATAATTATTTTCCATTTTCTTAACCCTAGCAATAACCAGACCAGATTTGAAAGGCCAGAATTTTTGCAAGATTGCCTTCTCAGACAGTCTAGTCCCCCACCTTAGATTCTGAATGTCAGGGCAGTTTAGATAAATGTTCCTGATCTTAAACACCTACCCAACAGCCTTGCTTGTGTTATTGGGATGTAAGCAATTAATTGGAAGGACACACTTTTTCTTAGTGATAGAAGCATCTGATTGATTACATTATGTGCAATCTCCTATTCATGGAAACAGCAGAAGACAGCATTCTACAGGCTGAGATAAAGAGTGTTTGTGTGTGTGTGGCTGAGGGGAAGGGGCACAGCAGGGGAGTAAAATACTGAGAATATCGGTGCACCAGATGAGATGTCAGTGGAATAGAAAGTCATCACAGGATAATGGTCTCCTGCTGCTAAATGAAGGCCAAGGCAAAACAGATGTTGACTCAGAGCAAAGAAGTTTATTTTTAAAGCACAAGACACTGATCCTGTCCTAGCAGTTACTCATCTAAACTGCTGGTAAAGTATCACTCATTTCACTTGACAGACGTATTAAAGAAAAGCATCACTTATTCCCTGATATTACTGACTTGTTATATTTTTTACTTAAAAAAAAACCAAACCCAACAAACTTCATCCTTACCCTAGACTTACTGTTGTGTTCCACCAAGCAGAAAATAAACTACTAGTGAAAGTATAACCTTAGTGGAAAGTTGCACTGATCCTTCATGACTGCAACTTTCTGACTGAGGCTGGTTTACCAAGAGGCTTCAGGCCATTAAAAACTGAATTACCTATCAGTGCAACTGGCTGGCTGTAATTACCTCTTCTGTAAAAATCAATCAGTTGTTCTAATGTGAAGGAAAGGAGAATGTTTGAGTAAGGAACCCAATTTTTTGTTAAAGCAGACACTTCTATTTTTAAAGCTGGGTCAAGACTAACAGTTCCACATAGAAAACTTGGTTCCACATAAATCAGTGGCAATATACCCATTGATCCACAGGGACTAATGATTTCATCATGTGTTAGCCTGAAAACTGGATGTAGCTGAAAAATGTCCAGTGTTAGAAACTCCTCTGTTGGCTACCCACTGATGCACTAAAACTTTGCTCTTGGAAAATCATTCTGTGAGGAATAGAATAACTTCCCTCACTTGTTTATGGCCTTTGCAAAATCCTTTAATCCCCAACTTCTCCTTTGTACATTATATGATCCCTTTTTTTTTTTTTTTCCTGTTGCAGGATCTTCAGGGTAGGGACTGTTCTGAAGAGAAAATGCTTGGGGAGAGGGCAAAATTCTCAGGCACTGATCTCAGCTATTGTCAGTGAAGCTGCTGTGCTAGAATATAATAAAAACATATCTGAAGCCTCACCCAGTATGCTCCTCTGTTCACTGGCTTTCTGTTGAACACAGACAAATGAAAGGCCTTGACAGTCACATCCAAAAACTTCACAGATTTGGGTATGGCCATTTGAAGATTATTTCAACTCGAGTTAAAACTTTTAATCAAAACTACATTTGGAAGAAGACAACTCCTTAACCAAGAGGACAAGAAACCTTCCCAACAAGTTGTGAACAGCTATGTGATAGAAGAATTCTAATCTGGAAAAAAAACCATCACAACTGCAATTTAGTGTCTTTTTTTCTGGGAGCCATTAGTAAATCCTTCTTTAGAGTCTCTATTTTAAAAAATCATGGACATTTATGACCAGAGAACTCTTTAAAAACCAACTGAAACCAAGGTTCCCAAGACTTTCTGTTGCACTAAAGAACCAAGGTTACACATGATATCTTAAGTTGCTCAGGTGCTTCAGAATTTTTTAACTGTTCATCTCTAAATAATCTCTTGAGTATAATACACAGCATTCCTAAATAATAAATGCATCTGTTAAACTCCTCTAACCAGTGCAATAAAAGTAGCAGGCAAACCCATTTAGTTTTGTTTTCTTGATGTATATTGATCACCTCTTTACTAAATTAAACATACTGTATTTAATTGAGCAGTTGTGCTATAATTTTCATACTTTTTCTAGCATATGCCCATTGGTCAAAGGATTGTAGTTCAAATGTTGACACAGACTATATGCTCTTATAAAAAATTTCAGCTGCAAAAATCAGTATTACATGTAATTAACAACAATACAGACAAATATGCCAGTACTAGCTGAAAACACCCATACTGCAGAGATTGTAAATTGCAGCTCTAAGAAAAATAGAAGTCACCACTTCTCATAAAATAGTAACTATATCACAGACCACAGCCCGTTTTTAAATACTAATCTGTTTGTACAGTCATCAAAAGATTACTAAAATCAGATTTTATTAAAATGTGCTAACTAATGAACCTGCTAAACTCACCCCAGTTTCTCATTCTAGACAGAGCTTTCACATGTGTGAATTCAGGTTGGCCCAGCTGCAAAATGGGGATAATTATACTTTCTCTGCTCTTTGTAGCTTGTCTATATAGACCGATAACTCTGATGGGCAGGAACAACTTTATTGGGCAGTTTATACCACACAGCAGGAATGAAAAAGTACTTTAAAATGCAATTGATTTTTTAATGACATTAATCTAAGTAATAGTTAACACAAATGAAGAATTTTAAACAAGTGTTGCTACTGGGAGTAGACTTCAAATAATATTTAAAGCATACTATTTAAATGCTACTTAATTTAGTTTCTAATTAAACATAATTGTCTATTGTAGTCAACTTCCAGAGCATAGGTAAAAGGTGGAACACCCTTTTTAGAAGTGGTTCCAAATCCCCTTTGCTCTCTCCACTTCCATCATATTTCCCTGTCCTTATGGATTTTTGGGGCTATGCCAAAGAAGAGCAAATCCATAACCACTATTCCTTTTCTCCCTGATTATTATATAAGTCATCGTGCAGGTAACCACTGCGGGTGTGTAAGAATTAGCAACTGGAAAAAGCAAGAGGGAGAAAGGGATTTTGGGGTTAAAAATGACTACTAGAATTAGATGTCACTGTCTGAGCAGCACAAGAGAGCTAACTGGTTAGGGCATAATTCATCATGTGCATTGCAGATGATAATATTACAGGTAAAACATGAGAGAAGATGGTGGTCAATGAGTTCACACTTTGAGTATGGCTGAAGGGAGACCTTCTTTGAACAGACACAGAAGGGAAGGGGGCATGTGTGCAGGAGCAGGAAAGCACAGAGTGAGCACACACAGAGCCTCATTCAGGTGAATCTGAGTGCTTGCTGGAAAGCCTGGTGCACGTGGATTTCACCATCTGGAAATGAAGCTGCTATGTGTTTACTAGAGTTCTCACAAAGAAGATTGATCATTTCCAGATTTCCCATTTTGTTGGGATGGACTAACATCTGGAGGAAAGAAATGCTGTGTTTGCTGTTGCAGAAATTTCTACTACTTGTAGGCATTTATTGAAGCCTGCAAAGTCCTGGGATATCAGAGATTCCAACTACTGACCAAATCTTTGCACTTTCTAGACAGTGGAATTAGAAGATTTTGCCTGTTTGCCTTTGGTAAAATAGTTACTGAAAAATAGAAAGACAGGTTGTGGCTCACTTGGAGAAGTTTCTGTTAGACTGTCTCCCTTACAAAATTTCCCACCTTTGCTTTCACCAAAACAGGTTTCTGACAGTAGCACTGATCTTACAAGACTCTTTACTGAGCAAGAATCATACTGCCATCAGTCTGCCAGGTATTGCTGTTATCTGTTCTGAGTAATTGTCCCGAGTTCTGCCTGACAACTATTCACGAAATGCAGATATTTAAAGAATAGAGTACATACTGAATATCATTGATACCATGGGTTAACAACACAGGTCTCCAAGTCTTTTTGGACAGAAGAGCAGGAGCTAATAAAAATTACAGATTTGCATTTTTATTTAACCATTGATCAGATTACTTATTTTGTAGAATATCTAACTTATATACCAATCTCTCTGAGTATGAATCACAAGAAGGGACTTTCCTGACAATTTTTCTTTGATAACTTTTTTTAGTATAATCTGAGATACTTCCTTGCACACAACTGAGAATCTGTGATGGTTTTGGACAAGCTTTATGACTCACTATTGCCTTTCAAATAGTTATGATTTTTTTTTAGATGGAAGACATTTCCTATGAGAAAACATGGGCATTGAAGTTAGTATATTTATCAAAATAAACTAAAGCTTTTTTGAAAAGAAAATGGAACATTACTTCTAAAAAAGAGCAAGCTTCTTATCGTCAGTCTGATCAGAAATTGCTCTGTAGAACTTGGGGGAAAAGAGATAGCTTTTATAAGCTCTAAATTACAATTTGTTTGTACTCAGAAAAGTGATTTAGTACAGGTTTAACTTTAGGCACATGGTTAAATTCCATTGATTCCTATGGAAATAAAGCAGATGGGCTTGGAGCAGGTCACATGCTTAAATAGTGTCGAATTAGGGCCTTTATACTTTACAAGTTCAATATACCAACTGGTAATTAATCCTCACTGCACTTCTCAAGATATAGCTCATTAAATGCAACTAGTGGGACTGGACATTGCCTAATAGCTCATGTATTTAATTTGTGCTACAAAATGTAGGTGCAGATGTCCTAAACTCTATCATTTTTCTAGCACAGCAGAATTGCAGATAGGAAGGAGGTGCTAAAGGTAAAAACAAAACAAAACAAAACAAACCACAAAAAAAAACCCACCAAAAAACACCAGTCAGTAGAAGAACTTCAGTGAATGCTTCTATGTTTTTGAGTGCAGCCCATATTTCAATCATTGTTGGTGATATACTGAGGAAGAGAAAATAAATACATGCAGTATGTAGGCAGAATGTATTCTTAGTGGTCAAAACATGAGTGAGGAAGAATGATTGCAAAGAGATGCAAATTCGATAACACACTATAAAAACTAAAGCCCTACCACCATGGAAATGTCTAAAACAATCAGAGCCTGGAAAGGAAAATCTTTCAAACCTTTTAAAACAAGTAATTATGAATAACAGATTGTGAGGCATTTAAATGAATCTTGCCATTACTCCACAATATAGGAGAGTAGGAGGGCACTTCCATCCATGTCATGCTGCCAAACAGTCTATGTTTTCTAACATCAGAAAAGGCCTGAGTGAAAAGGAGGCTCTTTATATTTTAGGTAGCTTGTGGTAAGCATGGTTAAAAGGTCCAAACCAAAGACAACCAGGCTTTCACCAATCCCACAACAAGTTTTCAGGGTTGACTTCAATAACAAATATACATATGCCTCCAACTAGATATTTCAGTTAGTCGACTTAATGAAGAACAGATTAAGCTTTATAATCCCAGTACAAGACATATCCAAACTTAAACCAATTCCATAAGAACATTTTCTGCAACTCTTAAATAACACAGCATTTCATTACAAGCCCTACATAATTTACCCCCATCTAATCCCTCCTTTACATCAGAATTGTGTCAGTCATCATTACATCAATAGATAACATCCTTTCGTTATTCATCAGCACCAGAGGGGACATATATTCTTCATAAAGAGAAGAATCTGCCTGAAATTTCTGGGACATTTGACTTTCCTCTCTCTCCCCAATTATTTTAAGAATGGATTTCAAAATATTAATGGAGAATATTTTAAAATTAATAATTCATTTTGATTAAAAGTTTTGTTCCCATTCCCTGCCCCCCAAACAATATTAACAAACATGAAGTTTCTGAATAAAATTCCAGCATCCAGCTTTATTTACTTTGAAAAGCAAGAATCTGATGTGGAACAAAGCATTCATTAGAAACAGGACATCATGGGGAGCTGGACTGTTTTCACCTCGCACTCTAGAAGTTTCTTTAAAGATGTGCTGCCTAAATTCATTTTTTGCACACTGATGCTGTCCTTCTGACAAAACACCCTCCACAATATCTGCCTTTAACAGGTAGTACATGGGGGGAAAAAAGGGTTTTTAAAAAAGCCTTCCCTAGGAATCTCCAGTGCCAATATTGGAAAATGTGACTATAGACAAGAAATTTGTTGTCTTATTTTTATGTTGTGGGTAAAAGATTTCCCAGTGCCAACGGGCTGGCTCATTGGAATAAACACAGTGGTCAGTGGCTTGAACCTCCTGTGGCCAAGTGTGTCATTAAAACCTGGTGGTCCCTGTGTAAGGTGAAACCATGGCCATATAAACACACATGCTATTTCCCACACATCCCAAGGAATGTTAGAACCTCCTACTTCCCCACGGAGTGATGCTGTTTTGTGGGCAGAGGAACTCGGGAAGCAAACGTAGTAGGGCTGCCTTTTGCTCCCCTTTAAAATTCAATCACTCCCCAGAAATCCTTCTGTGGTAGTACAAATAACCAAATAAAGCATCAAAGATCACCTCCCCAACAAAAATGACTAATCAAACTGAATCATACTGAATAAAAAATTTCTCTCCAAAGCGTCTTTCTGGATAAACACTTTTCCATCAGAGAAACAGGGCATTCAATATGAGACTTGTACCATTAACCCACAGAAAGTCTTTGTGCTCCTGATGTTAACTGTTACTTGGGATCAAGGCCAGAACACTCACACTGCCATAGGATCAAGACCAGGTTTAATCTAAGAGTAGTTCACATCCTCTAAAACACAGAAATAGCAATGTACTATGCAACAAAACAGAAAGCTGATGCAGCCCTAAGTAAGCATTTCCAAAGGAAATCTAAGCTGAATTTTAAAACTGGCTAGCTGCTTGGTCATCACTGCCTTCAGCTCTAAGATGTCACTCAACAGGCATTGTCAAATCAAGTATCATAGTCAAGGACCTTTATGTGGATAGGGGCACAGCTGAACTCTAGGAAAAGGATTTCAGTCTTGTCAGGATTGGACAGAATACTAAAAAAGGCAAGAAATAATCTAGAAAAGGAAATCTAACCAGAAGAAACTACAAAGAAAAAGAGTAGCATGGAAATGAAGATAGAGCTACATTGGCAGAGCTGTAGGAAGAGTTCAGCACACACTTTATCAGTTCTTGGTACACACAGGCCTGGTCCTAACAGACCCAGAGAAATCTCTTTTTAGATTTACAGTGAAAAAAGATTGAGCAACATCCCCAATGGCAGCTTTCAGGTGACTTCCCTAGTGCTTAGGAGGGCTGCCTTGGCTGGGAACCAGTTTTGCTCAGAGGAGTTTTAATTCCACTCTGAATTCTGCCATGCAGTACCTCAAACCTGGTCTGATATGCTGTCTGCAAGGATTATGCAGCTCATTTAGGATAATAATTTTGCATGTGGTTCATTTAGAGGCATTAATTGCAGTAGAAGTGTGTCTTCCCTTGACTCTCCAGCAAGTCCAAAAGTGGCAGAGTTATCTGAAATGTATTTATGTACTGATATATTTTAAGAATACTAATTATTTATTTTAGTTCTTTGTTCTAATTTTCCTAATTTGGAATGGTCTTTTTTTAATGCTTTAAAGCCAAATGCTGTCGTAAGGCCCAAAATAATGTCAATTATGTATTTTAGAAGCTGCAGTGAGTGCAAAGTCCACACTTAGGTTTTGATTAGCTCCATTCCATGCTATAGATCAGAACAAAGCTCTTGCAAACATTGGCCTTATTGTATTTTAGGATGTAGGCATAATTACTTCAAAAACACACAGAAAGTGGCATACAGCAAAGCAAGGAATAAAATATGAAGAAAAAAAAATCAAGAGAAGTTTTAGGTACTGGAAACAAAGCACTTTCTGTAGGACTAGCTTTTTTTAAATCCAACATATTTATAAGGGTACCCTGCTTAAAAAAAAAAAAAAAAAAAA
>WEIU01024491.1:75343-85881 GCA_013389925.1 Aegithalos caudatus
AAAAAAAAAAAAAAAAAAAGGAGAAAAAAATCTGTTTGCCAGTAGCCAGTGTGAATACCAGCTGAAACACCTGCACGCCAGACACATCCAGCTGTCCCTCTGCCCTGCCTCTTGCTGACAAGGCATCTGTGCTGCACACCACATACACCAGTTTGCTTGCTGTAGGTAAGGAGACTTTTAGGATTATTTTCCCCACTGCTCTTGTACAATTCTCCTGACCATCCCCCATAGCCTGCAGAGGGGAACCTCTCCACAATGTACAGAAGCCCTGCAAGCATGCTGGGTACAACCCAAAGCGATGGCTTTTCAAATTCTCTTAGGGTACAATCACCACATCATTCCAGTCTTGGGTTACAGGGCAGCATGAAGTCAGAGCCCTCCTCTAGGCAGGAAATACAAACGTTTATAAGGTTAAAACCAGGCCTAATCCTCTACTGCACAACCCCCTCACTCCATTTTCACAAACTGCTGTGCTTAGATAACAGCATCACTGCTCATTTCTTCACATTTTTTGTTCCTGGTTGTGCAAGAATCGGGAATAAGCTAAGCACAGCAGGAACTCTTCCACCTTGAGAATTTGACCCTTATTTCAGACATCCCAGAAAACTGGACAGGAAGGATAAACTCCTAACCAGAATCAAGCAAAAATTTCAAACCTCTGTGCCTTAAGATTATGAAACAGAACTTTATGAATAACTTCTTTCAGTTCCTGTCTAAAGGAAAAAAAAAGATTTTTAAAACCTGTTTCAGTTTAACAAGTTCTTTTCAGGGGTTTCATCTGACAAGACACAAACGCTATTTTGGAATTTATTAAAACAAAAGAACTGCTATACACACAGGTAAGATTGCTTCAAAGTGCAAAACCAAAATATATCCTTTTAAGCACACAATAGATCTTAACATTTGTCATCCAGAATTTAAAATTTTGGTTACAAGTCAAAAATCTACAAGACTGAAAGACAAAATGCAAAGCCATACATATAAAGTATTTTTATTTACATAAAATCTGCTAAATTTTAATTCTTCACATTTTCTAAAACCTAGTAACAGAATTTGGCCACTTTTATCCTGTTAGATATTTGATACTAAATGAATATAATACATTTTATACTTGATTTAAAATTTTTCTTTATCTACATGTTTCAATAACTTCATTAAATCCTAGTAAAAAATATTGCTTTTCATTATACTGAAGTTATTGTTGCTAGAGCTAACTAACATCAAACTGTGGAAGGATAGAATGAATCTGGAATATCAGTTTCTTGTATATTTTTCCCCCCTTTTCTTGAATATTTAGTTGTTAAGTGGAGTGCTCACCATTTTCAGATATCAAAGAACATTTTGCAGAAAACAAACAAACAAAACCACTAGCAAAGTGTTTGTGATTAATTTTTAATGCTCCAGTGGGTTTCATACACGGCATGGAGTGCTGGGAAAGCAGAATTTCTGAATGCTTTTTAAAGACTACAAAGCACTTGACAATTTCTTCTCTCAATACAGGTAGTGGTGGTGGGTTTGTTTTTTAATACATCCACGTGAAGACACTTAGCTGTCAGTAGGAAAATAGATATAGAGTATTTTAACCCGCCCTTAGAATTCAACAAAATCAAGCAAACCTGGTGGCAGTATTACCATAATAAAACAGATGATTTCAGTTTCTTCCCAATGAAGAATTTGTGGTTTTGCAGTTCTCTTGAGCAAAGACAAGGGCAGACCCCTAATTTAGCCCACAGTTTCATCCTTTAAACAGAGCACTGTACTGTAACTGGTCTCAAGCAATGATGCTCAAAGATTGTCCAAACCTATTTTCCTCTACAGGTCTAAGAAATACAAGAAGAAAAATATTGTTAGAAAGTCATATTAACATGAAGGAAAGTAGGAGATGGGAAAATGTAAACAATAAGCCTGGTAAAACTCCCGAACAAACCAGTACATTCTGAATTGCTCTTTGGTAACTGATGAAAAAAAGTGTTATGAGGCAAATCCTTCACTGGGTCACTCACTGGGGAGACTGGTAAAAATAAATTGCACAGCTCTAATTTTCCTAGCAGCTTCCATGCTATTCTTTGAAACTGAGTAAGAAACCCTTGGCCTAATCCCAAGAGCCAATCTATAGTAAATAGTGCACACTTAATGCCTAAGTTCCTTTTTAGCACCATTCAGACAGTGACTTCAGCCACACAGCTTAGTCATAGCAGACATTTTTGTGGTGAAAGCATTAAACCCACATGCAGCTCTCTTTCTGTGGCCACTGGGGGTCATGCTCCTTTCCCATTAGCTGAATAAATCATAAAGTCTGCACAGACCACACAAGAAGCAAGGCTAGCAAGCCACAGGCAGTGCCTACAGCCTGCTATTTCTTTTCAGAATTAAAAAAAAAAGGGGAAAGAAAGGAAAAACAGCAGAGAAACACAGCAAAACAGCCTAGCTTTAAGAAATTATTTGCCTTTTTTTTTTAAAAAAGTGATCTCTTTGAAGTCCAAAGAGATTTGTTTGTTTGTTTGTCTTTTAACCCAAGCAGCTATAGCAAAGAAGAAAAGCAGACAAAAATAAAGAGTGGCGTGCAATTCCTTTGTCCTATGTTGCAACAGTAGAAGGTAAAAAAATCCTGCTGGTCTGTTAAATAATAGAGGCTGTCATACAATATAGAACCTCATCAGATACCCAGAGAAATCGGAATAGATGTTGATAAATAATATACAATATAGGACTGAACAAGGAATCAGAATAGTGCACAATACTTTTCACAGCAAAAGATTTATTCTGCCAATGAAAACAACAGTAACTGAGCAAGGTCTGGAAGTCTAGAGGTTGGTTCAAGTTCCCATCAATCAGAAAACAAGATAAGAAGGAATTGTGAACATAGCCATTAGCATGCAACTAATGAACATGGAGAAGATATGCACAGCTCATTATGCTAAGGAGTATTTCTTTAAAATGTACCAAACCCCGAAATACTTTAAAAAGTGCACTGAACTTTAGCAGGACTTTACATAAGAGCTTGATTGGCAACTTGAACATGCCCTGCTTCCCAAAGCCCCCCGGTGGGGCGGGCAGGGGGAGCGGCTGGGAGGGCAGCTTTTCAAACCAGGTTCTGTTCCATGATCCCGTCTACATCATTTGGACATGCAGTGTTTAGAAAATAACATTTACATGCCTCACTGTCTACATGCTGAAAAACTGTGCTGAGCAGGGAGGACAGCTGAATCAGGGATTGTTGGGTCTATTTACACATTGTCAGCTGAACCTTTGTTGCCTATCCTATTTTGGGTTGGCATTTTCGGTGCAATCTAGGGTATTTTTAAGCACAATAAAAAACTCAAAAAAACACCAGTGGAAAAAAATGTAAAAACAAACCTAAAAAGCTGAAGGACAACAGAACCAAAAAAAAAAAAAAAAAAAAAAAAAAAAAAAAAAAAGGGAAAAAAAAAGTAAATAAAAGAAAGTAAGCTAGGTTCAGATAGGCTTAGACCAGAGTTTAGAAAGCTCTTTCAATCAGCTCAAGCAGTAATCCTATATCCTTACCTGCAATATAACTTGCTCTTTAGCTATTACAGTCCTCCTGAGCAAAGACAGATAATCATGTTGAATTGTGACAAATTATACGGTGGTTTTGAGATGTGAGCAAGCACTCACAGGGGAGTAGGGCAAGACCACTTAAATCCATTTCATTTGTGACTTAATATTGTGGGTTAAAACTTGTGTGACCTTTGCCAAAGTCATCTCATATATGTGCAGGAGAAAACTCAAATCCCAAGTCTCAAAAGATTCCTAGCAATAAGATATACAGTTTCTGACAGGTCACCCAAGGCACGGCCTGAATTTTATCATGGAATTCTTACTGATGGATTAAGTACCACTTTAACCAGAATAACAATAAATAAAAATCCCTCCATGGAAAAACGTAAAACTGTGTAAAATTTAAGATTTCACTCATTCTGGTGGAACAGCCGGCTTTTAACATCTTTATACATGTGTTTTCCCCACCAGCAAAAGACATTCCTAGAGCTCATACAACGTATTCTCCCTGAAACTGGAGCACGCAAAAGATCTCTAATAGTTGAGATTTCAAACAGATGCAATTACCAAGAGAAGCTGCAGGAAGCACAGCTCCTTTTTGGTTTCTATAAGCCAATTTTTTAACCTTTTCCTTAGGCAGAATTTGTGTTGATCTCACTGGGAGATTTGCTCAAGTGAGGACAGCAATACTAGACACCACTAGCAGCAAGAACCAAGGACACCACTTCAATGATTTTAAAATTAAAACCATATAAAAATATACTTGCTTTGTCCAAATGTGTATGAACATTAGCAACATAGAGCATTTGATAGGCCTGCTTCATACAAGGGCAGCTACAGATTCAAACGTGGCTACTTTCAGAGCACTCTCACTCATAATGAACAAACACAATGCAAACATTGTGAGGCCAAATTCTCTCTCCAGAATCTGGCATGGGTTCATGCTCTCCAGAATTTGGCATAAGCCCAGTGTAGGGTAATGCAGTATCTGTAAGGGAAGGGAAGAAAGGCTTTCTTAAGGCAAGGAGAAGGGAGCCTTAAAGGTTCAGGTGAGGGACAAAAGGCCAATCTTCCCCTCTCACTTACCCCCTCTGCCTGCTGGTCTAATCAAAGCTCAAAGCTTTAAATTGGGTTTAACTCTGCCACTCCCAGAATACCGGAATCTTCATGCATTTTTGCCCATCTGAAGAAAAAAAAAGGAGACAGGGAAATGGTTTAATCCTTAAATAATATGTTCTATCATCAACATAGCACCAGGTCTCTTCCTCAGATGTATGGATGAGAAAAGGGTATAGAGTTACATAATACAACCACCAGAACAAGTACATTGCTTTCCATTGCATACCACTATTTCTACCTTTGCAAATGAAACTAAGATTCAGGATGTTTAAGTGAAAGAATAGTATCTGACAACCTACTCTGCACATGGTGTCTTTTGTGCCAATGAGTACCAGCACCGGCAAAAACAAAATCACAGAAATCCTAAGAGTCAGAAGCTTTCCTGAGAAAATACAGGTGTCTTTCACCTTCACTGAGAAAATTTCAGGAACAGCAGAAGAGCATACATCTTTATGTAGTGCAAATCAACCCACATAATAGAATTTATAAAAAATCCAAGTACCTCCCATGCCAGTAAAGGCTTAGAGAGAGCTGGGGCTGCACTGCTTGGAGAAGAGAAGGCTCAGAGATGTGTTTTATACCTGGTGGGAGGAGGCTTAGAAGATGAATCACGGCTCCTTGTATCAGCATCCAGCGAAAGGACAATGCAAGAAGTTCCCTCTGAACCTCAGGTTTAACTGTGAGGGTGATGGAGCATGAGCACAGGCTGAGAGTCTATGGAGTCTCTTCCTTGGAGATACTCAGAAGATGTCTGGAAAGATCCTTTCCTAATTGGCTCCAGGTGCCCCTGCTTGAGCCCTGTCTTGGAACAGGTGCCCTTCAGAGGCCCCTTCCAGCCTCAGCCATTCTGTGATTATGTTGATTTAAAAACCTCTGAAAAGGTCAAATTTCAAGGTTGAATCTGTGGCACTTTCAGGCCACAAATTCTAGACAAAACTGTAATATTTCTAATTGTACTGAAGAGTATGAGAGAGTGCACTTGTTGCATGACTTGGTTAAGTCCATCATCAAAGGTTCATGTTTTCTGTATTTCTAAATAAGAGGTTAACAGAGTGTGTATTTATTACAACATACTGAAAAACAGTTTACACTGCAATAACACTTCAATGTAAGAAAAATGTTGCTCACTCTATAACTCCGTATTAAGTGTGACCAGGTGTACACTAAATTTCAAGTACCCTGGACCGCATCACTATTTCCAACATGCACAAGCACACAAGTAAAATATAGCCCCTCTTTTCAGAAAAGTTCTTCCAAAAACCCAAGAGAAAAGCTAGGGGTGTAGTGATGATGAGATAGTATCAGCCACTCCTGTTTTAAAGATACCTTGTGATATGCAAGGAATATCTCTTGCTAACCAGCTTCTCTATTGTGCCCAATTGAGTAATTACTCTTTTGCCACTTTCCTCTGCATCTTCACTGCTCCTTAGAATTACAACAACAATAATTTTTTTCATCTTACTTTTGCTGATTTCAGGATTTTACTAATTGGTGAGTTGATAAATTTAGGAAAACTGTTAAAAATATGCTACTCACAATGCTCTAGGTGTGCTCACAAGTTAAAGGTGTACTCTCTAATTATTGCATAACTATTTAGAACCGATGGGCAATATTCACATATCATGTGCACAGTGCTTCCACTGATTTAACAAGAAATTACTGAGGACATAATGAGCACTTAAAATTGTGAGGTGACATTTGCCTACGTCCCATCAGTTAAGATTAAACCTTAAAATTTATTATCGCAATGAGTGATTACTTTATAGTCTTGAATCCAAACACTACTGTGGCTATACAAAGAGGCTCATTTTTGCTATGCAACAGTAGATTGAAAGCTGTTAAAAGAAAACTAAATTTGGCTATGTTAGATAGTTTTCAAAAGGTGTGTTTCAAAAGACAGTGTTAAGTTCTTTAAGAATTTTCCTTCAAAAATGCATTACAATTGGATTCATTCTGTTTTTAAGAACACTGCTGTAGACCAGGTTCAGACACTGTTGTTCAAAAGTAAAAGGTATTTATACAATATTCCTAATATGGAAAATGCTTATACTAGAACTGCTTAATAAAAAGACAATAGATTGATTTTTATAAATGCCAAAATTAAAATACTGTATCAGTCAGTCAAATATTTTGCTAGGGAAAAAATACACAAAATAATCCATCACCCTGAAATGATTATAAGAATTTCTATTGGTGTAAAACACACTTAACTAACTCTTTATCAGTGGGGGTAATTCCACAGACTTAGAGAAAGTTTCTGCTCTTACTATGCATTGTTGCTGCTGCAACTCCTCTCCCATTTAAAATCACTTCACTTAGAACGATGTACATCTTGAGCACTGGAATATATTTGTCAAACTGGGAGTTGTGGTAACAAGATGAGGTTTACATGTCTGTCCACATCAGCACCGTGTACTCAAGATGGATTTCAGCTGCCAAAAAGGTCAATCCAAACTGCTTGCACAAACCTGTCTTTATGCTCCTGTTTATTATGCTCCCATGTAGTCGATGTCTCGTGCACTAAAACAGTGCAGCCATATGTCAACATCTCTCTGGTGGTTCCCAATGTTCTAAACAAGAGCAAGGGTGCACTGAACCTCCCATGTAAACTTTATACAACAGATTCAGCAGAACTGTAATTATTTACAAAATGATGGCATGAGAAATCTCTGGATTTATATCTCACTTTAAAGTAACAGGGATTGTGTCCACATAATTCTTGAGTTCATGGTAGGTTTCTAATTTACTTTTTCATTTTTGGTATACGATACAACTCAGCATTCTTTAAAATTCAATGTCACTAATTTTTAGTTATTCATATCTTTCTAAGAAAGCACTTCTCTCTCTCTCTCTGTTTTCACTCTATTTTTTTTTTTTCTTTTAATAAAGGCACTATATTTCATTACAGATGAACCTGTATGTTGAGTTATTGGCACTATACAACACTTGTGTCCTGGATTCCAGTTATTCCCTGGATAGAAAGGAGTAAGTAAACAAGGAAAGCACAGAATCCCCTCAGCTGCAGAGGATAACTGCAAAGCGTCATTTGTAGGCAAATTCCACTGAACTCCACCTTTGAGCTTCTCTCAAAGCCTGACATATTTGTCACTATGTCAAGTCCTCAGCTGACAGACAAATGACTGTGCTTTTTCCATTGTTCTTTGCAGACAAATGGAATAGGACAGCAGAGAGAGTCAGGCCTACTTGAAACCAAGTGCATTCAGGGATTCTGACTCCAGCTGATACCAGCTCTACAGGACTATCCCTCACCAGTGCTCCCTTCAATGTTTCCCTCTCTCAGTCTTCTTCCTGCTTACTTTTACAGTCTACTTTTAAACACCTTTTTCTCTCCCTTCAAACAGTACATGTACAATGAATCAATTAGTCTGTAGGATCAAACTAAGTGACTAAGTAAATATGACACCTTGGTTTTTAACTTAGCAGCCACAATGTTTATGAACATTTGCATTGATTGCTTTGCAGACATTTTGACATTTTCATACTCAATTAATATACATTAAGGTATTTGTACATAGTGCATATTGAATTACCTTTGCTCCACGTAGAAAAGCATTCCATTGTTTTTGTTGCAAAGCTAATATATAATGAAATAATAATGATTATTTGTAATACAGTGCTGCTTGTCTTAGGATTTCCAATGATTGAATATAATGAAGTATTTATTATTTCTAGTTCAGGACAAGCAAACAGTGTTAAATGGCTTCTCCAGAATCCAGGGCTTTTGGTCATCTGCTCCAGCCACTCTTACTACAGTTTGTTATTTCTCTATGCTGGTGGGCCTCTTGCCTGAGTTTAAGACAGTTAAATAATGTAATTAAACAATTAAGATGATTGTCCTTAAATGATCAATTAAGACAGAATTCTAAACACGCTTCCTCATTTGGAATTTAGCCTACTTTCTATCTCCCTCTGTGTATCAGAGACAAGGCAGCTAGGCTAAATTCAGAAATCACTGCACTTCTTATGTTATGTGGTTTATCCTAAGCTTACATGAGTACTATGTGGTGATTGCTCCTTTTTTAGGGAAAACTTAGCATCTACACAGCCAATGAATGCAGCCAGCACCTGCATGGATTTAACATGAAGAAAAGACAATTTTTACCTCTTGCTGTATGGCATATATATATGTTACTATCCTCAAAATCTGGCAGATATAACAAATGAGTTCTAGAGTTGCAATGAATGTCCATGTTAAACATCTAAAGTTTGCTGAAGTAACCCTTACACACTTACTTAGAACACCTTTTGTTAATTATACTGGAACTGGAGCAATAAAAACCAAAGCCAGTGATAGCACACTTACCACACCTCTATTTAAGTAATTACCAGGCAGAACTGAGCTGATAGAAATAGAGGAGCTACAGGGATTTTGTCATATGTAAATAAAACTGGCATGCCTAAAGCATGCTTCATCTCTAACTGTAGATATTGTAATTTAATTTAAAAGNTTAAAAGGAATAATATTTAAATAAAAGATTACCCACTTAAACAAGTTTTCTCTCCAAGCCTCCCTCTCAGTTTTAAGTAATTCTGTTTAGATCCTTTGCAGAACTGGTGTCTTTCTTTACTACTTTCAATCTGTATCATAAACATTCAGTGTTATTACAGACATCATGGTATCAAACTCCAGATAGTCTGATGTTTTAGGGGAAAAAATTAGACTATTTAAAGTGATTATAACTTTCCACTTGATAGTTTAACATTCTACAATCATTACTGAGTCTGCAGGCACTGTTAACCTGTTCTGGTGAGACAAACATGTCTTTTCTAATGTTTACTGAGATATTGTAAATTACTTAACGTACAGCAGAGTACGTTTTTCTCAGTTAATCTAGATCTGATCCCTGAGGGGCTATTTATTACATATGTATACAACCTGTCTGTAGAAGTGAAGTTAATGTAATATGACACAAGTAGCACACATTGTTTAAATGTGTTCCAGAAAGTTAGCAAATTTAGTTAAAAGAATACTTACATGCTCTTCTGCCTGGAAAACAATGAGGAAAAGGGTTCTAAATATTAAACACTGCTGTTCACTGTAGGTGGCCAATTAATACACTGTATCCAAGCTGGAACAAATCCTTCAAATATATACATAAAGCATATAATCTCTTATCTGCTTAGGCATGATCAAATTTTTAACAAATCCTAGTAACTTCAAACACAGCTTTAATGGGATGTAGTACTAAAACATGCAAAGTAAAGAACAGAGTTTTTAAGAACATAATCTGTTTTAGAATGTTTCAAGAGAACTGCTTTGAAATGCAATTATAATCTTAACCCATGAGTAAATGTGTGCCATCTTGCAGAATTAAGTTACATGAATGAATATATATAGAAAGAGATACCCTCTTGTTCCTAACATCTATCACAAATTGGAAATGAGGGTTTACATACAGAAGTATCTTGGGATGGTTCTAAAGGGTAGCTGTGTTTAACACAGGAGCACATTTATGGCTACAAGCTTGGTCCCTGTAAAAGTTTTATTTGATGAGAGAGAGTTTACTTGAAAGATAATCCTGGCAGGATTTTACAACTATTCTGTGCCCTGATAAATAGTTGGAACATATTTTAAGAGCATCTATCTGACTTTTGCATCTTTATCTCACTAATCTAAAATTAACACAATGCATCTTCATCTCAGGGTGCAAAAAGCTCAGAGTGGGAGTTGCTGGTCCCCAGACAGTCCCAGCTTTCCCTTACAAGTATAATGAAGACACTTATTCCAAAGACTGTGCTTCCAGTTTCCTTCTTGTATGCAGAAAATGAGTTTTCCACACTGGTTTGGTCGCTTTTTGTTCTGGTTTACAGTTCACTTGTCTGCATGACTGAAAAATGAGACGTATTTTGAAAACAGTAATATGGGTTTAGAATTGGTT
>WEIU01024500.1:5349-18679 GCA_013389925.1 Aegithalos caudatus
AGTTTAATTATCTATTTATCCTTGAGTTTCTTTTCAGATGCCAATAAAACTCTTGCAAAAGAAGAACAGAGTTGTTACAAAAGCCTTTAGAAATGCAGGGGTCAGCTCAGGACAGTGAAAGGGAGTACCTACTAAATATACTTGCTGCTCAGTTCAAATTTGTTCAACAAAATTTTAGGCTGAAGACTTGCTAATCACACATGCAAGAAACAACAGGTTCCTTCAAATTACTGAAGTCCAATTATCAATGAAATTCATTATCAAGATGTTTACCAGTGACTTCTTTCTCCCCTTAAAGTTTCATCAGCATACTGAAAACCAATCACCCCAAAAGAAATATTTTACCTTATTTTCTTACTAACAGAAGACATTTTGCTTATAGTTTACTTCATTTTTATTTAGATACTTAATACTTTAGCTACATTTCCTCCAAATCGTTTGGTATTTCTGTTCAGTTTCTTGCAATTATGCAGCATTTTTGCTCACTAAGGACCTGCTCTTCTCAGTCTCTCCAACGCAATGAGATCATCTCCTTTTTTATTATCATCTCCCAAGGCTGGCCAACTCCATGAATGAGGATGCACTGAATTGGCTAAGTATTTGCAAGCTCTGTAGACAGTTTTCAACTACAGTCATATTGCCTCTGCCTCATGCCCCTCTGTAATAATCACAGAAGAGGGACAAAGTTAGTAGGCTTTGTCTCTGACTAGGCACTTCCATAACCTACCCAAAGGTCAGAAAATTTACTGCAGTATTTGTCAGAGATAGGCAGCCCAAAAAAAGTCAGCACCTGAAACAGAGTGGAAAAAAATGCAAACTTATGAACCCCTGCCTGGTGTTACCTCCCAGGATATAGTTTCCTTCATTTAACTGGAAAGATTACTTCTGGGTAAGGAAAAAAAAAAAAAGAAAAAAAAAAAAAAAAAAAAAAAAAAAAAAAAAAAAGAAAAAGAGAGAAAATGCCAGGGAGGACAAGGCTGTAGGACTTAAGTCACACACTATTGAAGTTCAACTTGAAAGTCATATAACATAACAAAGTATTGCTTAATGTTGCATAAGGCAATGGGTTAGCTCTAGGTTCATTAGGTAAGTTCAGTTGACTGAACCAACACCTGTGTGTCCCTAGATTTTCCAAAAGGCTAAAGAACAACATTTCAGATGATTCTATGGGAAGAACCCTGTTCTGTGTAGCAAAACAATTGGACAGCAGTACTCAGAAGACAAGATAAAGGCAAAAAGAAAGCCAAAAAGAAAATTAAAATCATAAAGGAGGAAAAAAAAAAAAAAAAAAAAAAAAAAAAAAAAAAAAAAAAAAAAAAAAAAAAAGCATGGAAAGAACAGGGTGGAGAGAGAGAGAAAAAGTTGACATGATACGTGTAAAACATATTCACACAAAATTATGGGAAAAAAAGATAATAGACATAAAGATTTTAGCTATTTTCAAATCTTAAAAACAGCAAAAAAAACCCACCCTTTATTCTTAATGTTCTATTGTATTCCATGATGGATATGTTTTGTATCTATATGCATTAGGTAAACTATTGAATATTGCATTTGACAAATACTCTGTGTACACAGATGATTTTTCAAAGCTTCTTCAGTCCACAAAAACAACATTTTTTTTCTCATAACACACTTATGTGCCTATCTCTGAGATCATTGGAATAAACTTCAACATCAGAGTCTTACTAAACACAAGAGGAAGTGCAGCTGCTCAGGATTATTTCAACCAACTGATCTTCTAAAACATAAGCAGAGATCCATTGAAATCTGCATTTATTCTTAGGAGCATATTAGTGTCTGTAGTGCTTTGGTCCAGAAAGGTTTCTTTGATGCTAGAATTCTGATCGAGAAGAGAGACCAGACACAGGTCAGGAATTAAACAGCAACTAGATAGTCCCAAAAGTTAAGAGGTGATTAATTAATTAATTAATTAATTAAAAAACTCACCTGCTTTACATTTGACATCCCTTAATTCTTAAACAAGTGGTAAAATGTCTTTCAGTATTAGAGAAATTATGCTAAGTAGAGAGTAGGCGAAACAAGCTCAGAGGAAGAAAGGGCAGTAAGTTTAGGTGTGGATGGCTAGGGATCAAGGCATTTATTTCCATCAGACTGAGCAGGACAGGGTTTTGAGGTCACTCTCTCTTCTCTTCAAGTTTGTGGTGAGGATTCTAACGTAGGGAAAATGATCACCTATGTTCTTAAATCATGAAGCAAAAAATTCTTTTGCCACTCAATTTTCCTTGAGAAAAAGAAAAGCAACCCAAAGCCTAAGGTATCGCAGCATGTTGGAGAAATGGGGAAACAGGAACCAGTTAAGTTCAGCAAAGCGAAGTGCATAGTTCTGCACTTGGGAAGGCACAGCCCCCTGCACCAGTACATCATGAAAATTAACAGATAGGAAGAAGCCTTGCAGAAAAAGATCCAGGAAATCTGAAGAGAGAGATGAAGAACCAACAGTATTCTCTTGTGGTAAAGATGGTCAGCAGTGTGCTGGGCTGCATAATGACAAGTGTTACCTGCAGGTTTCAGGTGTGCGATCATTCACTGCTCCTCAGCATTGGTGAGGCCACCACTGGTGTACTGCACTCTCTTCTGGACTCTCCAATACAAGAGACTGGTGAATATGCTTGGAGACCATCTAGACAGGAACTAATATGACGAAGAGGCTAGAGCAACAAATGTAGGAGGAACTTCAAAGACAGCTCAGGTTGCTGAGCCTGGAAGAGACTCAGGGAAAAATTCACCAGGGTTCCTGGATACCGGAAGGGAGGGTGTAAAGGTGACAGACCCTATATCTGATAAGTGGTGCCCAGTAACAGAGTGAAAACAATAGGCAAAAGCTGAAACACGACAGGTTCCTCCTCGACACAAGGAGTTATCCTTTTACTTGGAGGATGACTGAGCCTACTTGGAGGATGACTAGCAACAGGTTTCCCTGAATGACCTGGTGGACTCTCTCCTTGGAGACCTTCAAAGCCACCTCAACAGGGTCTTGGACAACCTGGTCTATGTGAACATACTTGAGGGACATGGTTACCTCTGGATTCCCTCCTAATTGCAACATTTCTATCATCTCCAGTGGCAATGGACAGGAGGTCCCTCTTCCCTGAGAAGAGCCTTTGGAGAAGCTGAGCCATTGTGCTCCTGTGGGCTGTGGGAGCTCACCAGGAGCTCCCCTGCTGCACTGCTGGGGTGCCTGTTTCTGAGAATTTGTGTTTGAGGCACCAACCCCTCATCACAGGACCCTGAGGTTCAAACCCGCTCACAAGTCCACATGAAAGCAGCACCTGTACCCAATGTAGGGAATGCTTTCCAATGCTGTGCGGCAGTGATTTGCCCAGGACTGTGAACTGCATACACTGCAAGTATGAAGGAGAGCAACCATTAGGAATACAGAGGTTGCTCTTCTGCCTGCCTGCCACCAGTATGTATATGTATATGTGTATGTGTATGTGTATGTGTATGTGTATGTGTATGTGTATGTGTATATGTATGTGTATATGTATGTGTATGTGTATGTATATGTGTATATGCCTATGTGTATGTGCGTATGTATATGTGTATGTGTAGGTACATGTATGCGTATATATATATATATGTGTGTATATATATAGGTAAATATGTAAATAGTGCACACTAGTGTGAGAGCACAGTGCCCAGCTTGTCCTTGGTGATTCTCAAATGCTGTCTGGACATGGTTCTGGGCAACCTTCTCTAGAGTGTTGGACCTGATAACCTTCAGACTTCCCTTCTAACCTGTGTATTCTGTAGTCTGAAACTCAGGGAGTGGAATCACAGTTTTTTTTCCTTGCCTAAAATGTCAAGCAAACTCAAGCACAGAGATATAACTATAGATGATTTTCCTTTCCATTTTCCTCTTATATCATAAATACTTGGCTAATATTTACCACAAACCTTTTAACTTCATCCTATCCTGAACACTAGAGATTTCTAAAATATTATAGTCAGTTAGGACAGAACAATGAAATATCATTCTGAAAAATATGCTAACACTATCTAGTTGTGCTGTTTATTTCTGATAATTTTTTTTTTTTTTTTTTTTTTTTTAGATATGCCTTGTTGCTTTTTAAAACATGACTTGAAATAATCATAGGAATTCTGGAGAATTTGTCAGGAAACATTAGTCCTGTTTTTGACACTGATGGTACTTGGCAGTACTGTAACTAGGTTCCAAAAATATTGACAAGATGGTTGAACTGGTGTCTGGATAGCTCTTCAAACTGAATTTGGACCCTTCTGCAAAGTGTGTTGGGTGGGCATTTTACCTAAAAGCATGATTCTTTCTTGCTGTGTGAATGGTTTCTGACTGTGTGTGTAGTTGCCAAAAAAAATTCCTCTGGAATGAGGAAGATCATCCTTCCTATGCAGAAGAACAGTTAACATTTGGTTGGCAATATGCAATGAAGGGTTTACTAATGTCAGGAAAGAGTATTGAATGAAATACAGGAAATTTTACAGTATATCCACTTCTCTGGCAATACAAAGATATTGTCAGAGGTTCTTGGTCTAGCTTAGAAGTTTTTTAGGTGTATTTTCTTGTTTGCTGGATTACTTAGGTGGGACTTTTCTCAGAGATTTTAAAATTTGTTGGGCCTTGATCTGTGATGCTTCACTGCCTTCCAAGGAAGCATTTCATTCATCTTTCATTGATCTTCACGATCTTAAATCAGACTCAATATCAAACATATTTTGAAAGGAACAAGATTGTGGATAATCAGCTCTGTGAGTACAACATAGAGGGATTATGCACACATTGTCTTATTTTCCTTTTTTTTTTTACATGCTTTTACCAAGACACTATTATAATTTAAGAGCCCTCAAGTGTTAATATTTTCCACAGTAATTTGGGCCTTGACATTGGTTAAAAATATGTTCATATATTTCAAGTTTTAAAATAACAACACATTACCCATTTCTGAAAATTTGAAGGAAAATATGGTTCATAGAAGTCCTGTTAATACTAGAAATAACTTTTTTTTATCAGCCTATATATGCTATGAACAGAGTAGAGCTTCACTTTGCCAAGTGGCTTCTGAAGTTATGTAACTCAACCCACCACATGTTTTATGCTACAGCCCATGTGAGATTAAGGTCATCATTTACCATTTAGGAAATTTGGCTTTGACGCATTGAAATGAACTGGAATACCTAGCAGACTTGTAGGTTTGGGGTGCAGCTAGTCCAAGGAGCAAGAAAAAAATCTCCATACATCTTTTCCTCACTTTTCTTCTGGAATGTTGATAGTATTGACAGTCCTTGATAATGGCTGCTATTTCGTTTTGTGAAAAGGCAATAGCTAGTTATGTCTTCCGCAACCACTCAGACCTTTGCTGCCTTCTTTACATTAAGCTACACTGCAATGAAAACTTACTTTTATCCAAACAAATTTATTAGCTCTTATAATTATTCCACATTTAAAAGGTTTCTTCAGAGAAAACATTCCTTCTTCACTTTTTATTTGTTTGGGTTTCCTAAAACAATTTTTTTCAGTCAATATTCTCCATAAATAGTTTTTTCTATTAACCTCTATCAACAATTCTAAAAACAACAATAAATTAATGTAAATGTTGCCTCCTGACATGGGCAAAATGTGACACCAGCTAAAAAATCACAGACCAATGCCCAGGATATCAAGTCACACCAGCAGTCAGCACGGAACCCTGGACTCTGGCTGGATAAAAATATTTCTTCAGCTCTTCAGCTGCACAAAAGCAGCTTTTAGCAGTACTTAAATATCCAGACATATCCACTCTTTAGTTTCAGTTAAATATTTTCTCTTCATTTTGAAGGATAAACTATTTCCAGAAGAAAGTAGTGTTACTAAAAGTACACATTCTTCTTCATAATGTGTACACAAATCAGGTCAGACAATTCCAACATTTTTCACTTCTGAGAATCACAGATTTTAGGAGACATGTTCCCATTTCCCACATTCTGACTGTAGATATGAAACATATCAAAACTACACCAAAGAGACTGCAATTTATATTCATGATATAGGACTATATATACTTTTCACTCATGAGTGGTGTAGTCATATGTAGTGGCTAATGAGAGAACCCCTACTGAGAGCAGATAAATTTCAGACCTGAATAATTATGAGACATTTTATTTTATTTATAAACCTCCCTCATTTGAAACTGTCCTTTGATTTTTAAAGCTGTCTAAGTTTTGTAACCACGCATAATGTGTCAACCAATGCAAAGACTGATGAATTGCCTGTGTAGGGGCTTCTCTTCTTGGTACTGAATGCCAAAGAAACACAGTGAAAAGTTAAAAACAGAACTGCAGGGGAAAAGAGAGGACAGAGATAGATGAAAGATTACTTAGACGGAATGAGGGAGGTAACATCTGTACTTCACTTTACTGATGGTAATCTTTGCACAGTTTATGACACAGAGGCAGTGGGAACAGTGAGATAATCATTTTACTTGCCTGTCAACTGCAGAGAGTATTTCAAATTGCAGGGTGAAATTCTGGCTCCAATGAAGTGAGAGACAAAGCTCCTGTTGATTTAAATGAAGGCCAGGATTTCTATGGATTCCTAGAGAGGGGCAGACGGGCAGAGTGGCAGCTGTGCCATCTACATGACTGCGTCAGTCTTCATCAGGATCTTAAAAGCTTTTCTTCAGCTCAGTTCCCAGAACTCTATGAGATATTGAATAACACAGATCCTTTTTCAAACAAGCTAAATTTAAAAAGTACAATCTTGGAGAATCTGACCCTAGTTTGAAAAATGTCTGCACAATAAAAAGCATCCTTACAAGCTAATGCATAGTTCTATATATATTTTTAATTAATACTTCTGAATTTTTTCCTTTTCCCTTTCCTTTAACTTTAATCTATACAAAAATGGCCTTAGAGCATGTAACAGATGGAAAAATATCTTTAGTTATAGTTGTGAAACTAGAGCTAGTCCTCCTATCATGACTGCAAGAAATTTACATCTCAGAGACAAAAAGAATGTGGCAAAATGTCTGAGGATGTTTAGGTATGAATTTCACTGAACAAGCTTTTCTCCTGATTAACAAGTAATACATGGACATACAAGGTGAGGAAGATAGACCTGACAGGCTGCAGTGCAACACAATTAAAGAAGCAATTTTTTTTGCGGGGGATATTAATAAATGGGGCATCATGGTAAGGGAAAAATTACATTCAAAAGAGGAAAGTGCCTAAACATGGTGTTGGATGTGCATTAAAAAAGGGATCTGGAATAACAAGGGGGACAAGTTATGAAACCGGAAAAATTAAAACACATAGTCTTCCTATAAGCCCCTATTGTTTTGCAGGGGGATATTTATTCACAACTTAAATACTAAACTGGTGATAACACAAAGGAGTAATCATTCAGTGTACTAATTGAGTCACTCAATGAGAATCTCTGATAAAAAGCTGCTGGTATCCTTTCCTTATCACCTTCAAAATGTGAAGTGCTCCCTATTTGGTGACATTGACAGCCTACCCTGTACACACCTCTTGCAGACACTACTGTGAAGTAGTGAGGACAGATGGCATGGTAAGAAAATAATTTCAAGTGGAATTTTTTGTGCATATACTATTGTATATTTACATCAATACACAATATATGTACACATATTTGTATATGTGTATATAAAAGATTTTATAACTACTTAAGTCAGAAGTGATTTCAGTGTGTCCACAAATGTAAGTATATAAATATACTAACACACATACCTACCAAACACACACATGCCAGGGTATTTTGAGTATATGCCAGCTATGTTAAAAGTTGTTTTGACTGAAGTGTTTTAAAAAACGTGGAAGAAGCTGACAATGCCCAATTTTACTCAATAGAGAAAATAAAAATCAGATAAAATCTGTGTTTAAATATAACTTAGGTAACTGAATTAATTATTTTTAAATGAATCAACAAAAAAGAAACAAAAGACAGATCAAGATACTTATGGGCTCCTATTTATGTTTTGAAGAGATAGTAACCGTATATGGCTGAGAGATAGGAAGTTTTTAAGTGAATCAAAAACCTGTAAACACGTGATCTAAGATTCTGCATGATAGAAAACATGTCATGATATAATTAAACACATTCACATTTCATAATCCGTAGAAAATGGAAAAAGTCTTCTTTAGAAAATAAATCTGAATAACAACAAATATTTTTAGTGGTTTCAGACCAGTATTATTACTTGACTAATCTTGCTTTTTAGGCTTACCTTCTGTGGAATTGGGGTGTGATTTGTAATTTCTTAAATTCAAACTCCTTATTTATACTGATGGACAACACTCTTTGCCTTGGATGTTTGTGCTGCATGTATGAACATTCTGTTTTTTGGGGATAAGAGATATTTGCTTAAGGGAAGAAAGTCTTTTAAATGAAATGAATATTCATACACAGACTATTCTCTTAGATAGTCATCTATGGGCAAGGTTAAAATATTTCTCCTTTGTGCCAAATATTTATTCATTCTCATCAGCATAGTGCCATATAATGGCTGCTTAGCTGTTCTTGTGATTTAACCCCAGTTGGCAGCTAAGACCCAGGCAGCCCCTCCCTCACCCTCCACCCAGTGGGGTGGTGGAGAAATCAGTGTGTTGAAAAAAACACACTTTAGTAGGTAAAGCAAAAGCTGTGCACACAAGCAAAGCAAAACATGATATTTGTCAGTGCTTCCAATGGGCAGACAGGCAATCAGCCATCCTCAGGAAGGCAGGGCTCCATCACGCACAGCAGTTACCTTGTCTTGAATGTGAGCTCGTTACCTGGCATGCAGCACCAAGTCACACACAGAGCAGAGGAATTTCTATTTTTTGTTCTAGTTGGCACAAAATAGTAGGTGGGAACCAACAAAAGGCTGGCTCACTGGTCATCAAAACTTAATGATATTTCTATATTTTCACAAATAAATATATCAGCATTAATTGAATAAAAATTACAGATTTTTTTTTTAAATAGTACTCAAATTACTATTTGCTGGTTTTATTTCTTGCCTCTTATGCTAATTAGTCCACATGTGCATCCTTGTCTCCATTTGAGGTTGGCATCCATTTTGAGTAGGTGGTCAATCAGTCAATGGTCACATTCACCCACTGTCAGATACTGCTCCGTGCTGCTGACTTCAATCCTGGTGGATTTTGCCCAGACAACTCATTCATCTTTGCATTGTCCTTTCGTTAAAGAAAAAGATTAGCCAAGCATGCAGTGTTCATCACAGAGTTTTTAAATCATGACTGTCTGGTTATAGGTACTGTATTAACAACCAAAAATTTGCAAAGATAGATTTAAATATTGAAACTCTCAGATCTTGAGGAGTTCCATATCAGTTCATTAGGGAAACAAATGTCCAAACATCTCTGCCTTCTTACTTCTTCCCCTAAGCTGAGCATAAAGCCATATGGTCTGGATACCCTTTGGTTATCTGGTATCATCTCTCCCAACTGTGTCCCTTCCCGACTCTTCACGTACTCACTGTTGGAGTGGGGTGAGGATCAGAAAGGTCCTTTACACTGTGTAAGCCCTGCACAGAAATAACAAAAATATCTCTGAGTTTTTAGTGTTTTTTCAAGCACAAGTCCAAAGCACAGCTCCATACTAAGTACTTCGGAGAAAATTAGAAAAAAATATAGTCTTCCCCAGCCAAAACCTGAGCAAACTGGCTTTTTATAACTATTGCATTTCTCTCCCTATTTCTTTTCTCTTCCCATGAATCAGTTTGTTTGATTACAGAGACATCAGTTTGGTTTGCAAAGAAAAATCTCCAAGATTTTGCTATAAACATTTTGGGAAAACTAGTAATTAATGTCACTTGAGATAGTTTTCTCAAAATTCAAGAGATATTTCAAATTTCATAAATTCAAAGTAGGCATAGAATTTTTCATTTTGATTCTCAAAAAAGAGACTATATCTGCTCTAAAAATTGGCACCTTTGACTTTTTTCTTCCATTCCTCTACAGTATTTAAATCAGATTTAAATTCAAATGCACAGTGGAAGACCTCAAGTCATGCGAATGGAAGACAAAACAAAGATATGAGAACATCAAGAAGGACCATCTCTCTACTCCTGCTGTACACCTCTACTCCTGCTGTAGTTTGAATATTTGATGTTCTATTTCTCTCACACATAATTATTATCTGCTCTTGATTTAATAATTGCAAAACAGCAGATATTATTTTTTATATAAGCATGTGTTGCTTCATTTCTATACCAAGAATATGCAAATGCAGGTGGTAGAGGATTGCAGTCAATTTTCTTGTTGTTACCACAGATGTTATATTTATACTGGTTTATTTCTTTATGGAACATATTCCAAATCTGAACTTTTTTATCTGGTACAGTGAACAACACTCTGTCTCTATCTATTATTAATTATGTTAATTTGTTATCTGACTAATATTATGTTCAAAGAGGAACAATTTCCATTATTATTCAATATGATTAAAATATGCTTGCATTAAAATAATTTTTGGATTTCAAGGGCAAACATCACAAATGACAAATAACTATTCACTTAAGAATAATTGCACCACCTTGATTTGGTGCCACTTTTGTAGGTGCACTGTGGTAGAGTTAATATAAACTGATGCTACAACTATTCTCCAAAGCTTCCTGCTTCACTCCACAAGTGAACAATATGGTACCAAGAATTAAACTTTAATGTCATTTACCATAAGTGATATTATAATACTTGTACAAACTCCTGCTGTTAGCAACAGGCTAAGACAAAAACTTCAAGATCCTGATTTTTGTTCCTTTTTTCATGTGCTGAACAACCTTGTGAAACCCATTTTATTCTATTGTGCTCTTACTTACCCACCTCTCATGTAAAAGAGTAATACATTTCATTTGTATTATTAAGTACCTTAAAATCCTCATACTAAAGGAATCACAGAAGTGATTTAATACTCTTTTATGATGTAACAGCCGAAAGTCAAAAAGTATAAGTTGTCCTCCCATGATGTATGCTAATATATGACTCTAGCAAAGTGGCAAAAGCTTGTATACTATGGATTGTAGAAGGACAATGAGATTTCACTGTCTCTTGACTGAGCCAGACCAACAAAGTTGGTGGATCACTGTGTAAATAAGTGCAATATTTCACAGCAACCCAAACAATCCAAATGCCCATCAGTCGCAGGAGTCAAAAAGCGGTATTGTTAAGTTCCACTAAATGATGCTGAGAAAAAACCTAGAGTGGTGCTCTGTGTGACAAGCTAAAAGCTCTTCCAGAAATGATAGCACATTTGCAACCCTAAGAGCTAGACTGAACAAAGTCCAGATCACTAGTTTTGTAACATATTCATTTTAGCAAAGCTCCTTAGTTTTAATTAGAATTACACCTGCTTAGACTTTGGAGAGTAGAAGAATGGGATGGGGAGTCTTATTAAAATAATTTTGCCAGGCTCCTGGGAAAGGATCTTCAGACATAAGTTCAAGTCAATGACAAAAAGCAAAATGAAGCAGTCAACAGAGCTACCATAGAGCATATTCCTGCTAAATTTAACAGCAACAAAAACCCCAACAAATAAAGGTGCCATACAAGAGGCCAGATGAAATCCTGGATTCACCCTTAAACTCCTCCTGGAGAGCAAAACTTCTGAAAGGGATTTGAGTGTTCCAGTCAATGGCAAGTTGAATATGGCAACCAGGAGAGCCAACCCTGTCCTGGGGTGCATCAGGCGCAGCATCACCAGCCAGGCAAGGGAGGGGATTGTCCTGCTCTGCTCTGAGCTGGGGCAGCCTCGCCTCGAGCATTGGGGGGCACTTCTGGGCACTGCAATATAAGAATGACATTAAACTATTAGTATCCAAAGAAACGTCACAAGGATGGTGAAGGGCCTTTGATGGAAAGCTGTACGAGGAGCAGCTGACATCACTTGGTCTGTTCAACATGGAGAATACTGAGGCGAGACCTCATTGTGGTTTTCACCATCTTCACAAGTGAAGAGAGAGGAGGGGAAAAAACTGATCTGTTCTCTGTGGTGACCAATGACAGGACCTGAGAGAATGGCCTGACACACAGGGGAGACTTAAGTTGGATATTAGGAAAATGTTCTTCCCCCAGAGGGTGGTTGGGCGCTGAAACAGGCTCCCCAGAGAAGAGGTCATAGCACCAGCCTGACAGAGTTCAAGAATGCTTTTGGTCAATGCTCTCAGGCACATGATGTGACTCTTGGGCTGTCCTGTTCAGTGACAGGACTTGGACTTGATAATCCTGATGGGTCCCATCCAGTTCAGCTTATTCTGTGATTCTGTGATAAAAGAGCAGGGATTTTGTGTCCCTCTTTTCCATCACTAGTAGCAGAGATGCCAGCATGCTATCACAAAAAACGTCCTTCTCCATATGGATACCTCTTTACTGAAAGAGAAAATACTCTCAGTTTTTACCACTCTCCCACTTTGCCTTGGTTAAGGACATGGACTACCCTGAACATGTTTTTTCTTTAGCTTTGGGGTAAGGGCAGGAGAAGTACCTCACTTTTTTCCCTCACTACCATATTTTCCTTCCCTCTAATCAGATATGCCTCCCAATTTACTATGTCAAATCATGACGCATGATACTAGCAGGATAGGCAAGTAAGCTTGCTACTGTTCAGAATACAGCTCTTTTTCCTGATATCCTGTCTGTTTTCATTATGTGATGCTGCAGCTGGTGGTAAATAGGAAGTAAATTCTAAGCCTATGTAAGATAGACTTGAGACTCCTCTATAGAAAAGACTGCAAGATACCTGAGAAGTTTAGTAGCTTACTTTGCTATTTTTATGACAATATAGTAAATATCTTCAAATATTCTCCTCATCCCCCACTGCCACTTGCCTAGCTTCCATCAGTATTACTTTTTGTCTGAATGGGGTGGAGCAAGACAGGGGAGAAAGTAGGGCAAGGTAGAAGAGCTGTGTGAGAGAAGGGAAGGCTATACCCAATACCCATAAAAAATTTGTTTTTAAATCCCTGGCTATCACAGATAGTGGCTGCTGCTAGCATTTTAGATAAGATTAGTTGGTGTTGTGCTATCAGCACCTCCATATTTTCCCTACAGGGACTCCTTCTGACAGGCTGAAGCTGGAGGCATGTCTGAGGATTAACACGAGCTAATGATTATACACTAAAGCTTTGGAACTGTCGGACTAATAGGATTAAGCAATACCAGATGCAGGTCCCCGTTCAGGTTAAAAATGCACTTTTTACATTACAAAGTCAGACAGATCCCTTTGAACATGCAATGAATATGGATGTTTTCAATTATCACAGTCTTCCAGGGCTATACGATATGGTAAATTAATCCCTTTAGAACATCGGAAACAGGACAAAATAGCCTTCTTGAA
>WEIU01024504.1:5752-24061 GCA_013389925.1 Aegithalos caudatus
TGGCAAGATGTAGTTTTAGTTGCCACTGTAAAGGGCTCCTTGTTCTTATCAGAAGTTGATAAGAGTTTCCAAGACAACCCAGGCCTTTGCCCAGACACTGTTTTCTACTGGTCCCTCCCTAAGATCATTCCCTACCCATCCTTTTTAATGTATCTTTCCCCCTCTGTCCACCAGCCTCAAGGTCTAGAGGTTCGGCCAGTGGTTGGTGGACACCCAGAGCACCCCACCCTAATTTAGCTTGATTTGTTCTTGTTCAGATAATTCTGTTGGCATTTGCCACCTTGTTTTGTTTTATTGGTTTACAACTTGTACCCACCCCCTAGAATGGTACTGGTAAAAGCCCCCTACGACTCAGGTTTGGGGTCTCTCTCTTCGGAGGCTCTGAGCCTGGGGCCAGGGGCTTCCCCTGTGTTCCCCGAATAAACCTGCTCCCCAAGCCTCGAGTTTTCCCTCTTTCTGACCACGGCCATGACAGTGAAGGTAACAGTTCTGTAGAGCCAAGAACCCACACAAAGGTTCTGTTGGAGCGCAGCCAGGGCTGCCGGGTGGTCAGCCAGGCAGGGCTGACCCCAGAGACAGCACCGCAACAGATACAGATATAGATGAGATTAGAGATGATAGAGATAGAGATAGAGATAGAGATAGAGACAGAAATAGAGATAGAGATAGGGATAGAGATAGAGATAGAGATAGATAGAGATAGAGATAGAGATAGAGATAGAGATAGAGATAGAGATAGAGATAGAGATAGAGATAGAGATAGAGATAAATATAGACACACCACAAATAGCGATGCAGCTTTGGGAAGGAGACATTGAGACACTGGGAAGTGATCAGACATGAAAGCAAGGAAATAAAGAATGGTCATGAAGAGTATAAAAAGAATAATGGAGAATACACCCTATAGTAAACAGTAATTATAAATAGTAAATTCTATCCTAGAGACATACCAGTTATTCCATGGCAAGTACTTATCAATTTTGTAGAGTGATTTTACTTATCTGTTTAAAGAGAATAAGCTATAGGTAGGCAAAGAAAAAAAGACATGAAAGAGCCAAATTAATATCAAACTTAAGTGGATTACCATCTCATAAAATGCACCTGAAACTCAATGTAACCACATCTTCTTGGAAACTTGAATCAGAAAGAACATCTTTCTGCTTGTTAATATAACAATATTTTTTATTATTATACAAGAATTGCATTAGTTTACACCCCAGAATCTTCCTAGGATGTTTAGGTATAATAGAGTTCCTCTGAGTATACATGGTCCGTGCTTCACAGATTTTTGAATAATCAGACTTAGGACTGGAATGGAGACATACTTAGGCTTCTATTTCTTCCATTTCTTAGGGGAGAAAGGGATAAACCAGTTACCAATTCTTTTAAAATTTAGGCAAACTACCAACATCCAAGAGATCAAGTTTCAAAAGACCACAGCCTGGCACCCAGCTTTTTTCTAGAATAAAACTAAATGCCATACTCATAAGATGATGCTTGGGGCCTTCCAGCGAATAGGTAGAAACTGGTAGTTTCCTATAGGATATTGGCTGAATTTCTTCAGCTGGATTTATCCTTTCATTCATTCTCTTTCATTTATTTCTTCATTTATTCAGCAAATCATTTATTTGTTACAGCTCCCACTTTCTGGTGGTTGTCTTCTCTACTACCTGTTTGTGTCTCCTTAACATCTCTTTATTATGACAGGAAAAGAGGCATTCTGCCACATGACTGCCCTGCCATACGACTATACAAAGTGTATAAAGAAAGCCGTAGCAAATGCACTGTTTTTGTATGCAACTCAAAATGGATTCTATTAGTCTCAGAAACAAGCAGTTGCTTAAAGAAAGTCAGAAGCTAATTATTTACCTTATTGTACATTGAAGAAATTGGAAGAGGCAAAGGAGAAAGAATACTAGTTAATTGCTTTCATAATCCATAATTAGATCACAAGAGGGTAATAAAAGACTTACAACTGTTGTAGGAATTTTATGTAATCTTCTAAGGCAATTAAAAAATGCTCTTGATAATAAATACAAAAATGATTTTAAGTACCAAAGTCCTATTAAATAAACTTTAAAAATCACCAATAAACCCCTTAAATTTCAACTGTCACGGATTATTTTCAGAAGTGAGCTCTGCTCCGGGGTGCCTTAAAATTTTGGACACTAAAAATCAGACATTCTAAAACATGTTATTCCTTTAAATATGGATGTCAAACACACTTTTATGAAAGAGATAGAATTTTTAAAATATATCTTCTTTGAAAATTATGGTCTATGCAAAATTAAATATTAGATATGTCTAAAAATGGTTAAATATATCCTTAGGAAAAAAAGATTTGTAATTACATAGAAGGTGGCTTTCTGTGCTGATAAAGTGTGAAGGAAAAAATTAAAGTAAATGTATATTCCTAAACTAAGATGTGTGTCTTCAAGACATCATGATTTCTTGTAATAATCAAAAGGAGTTTTAATATGCTGGGCAACAAAGAGTGAAGTGAAGAAGGTTCTTTTTTCTGTTTAACAGTAGTTCTGTGTCATCACATAAATCTACAGATAAAAAGTCCAGGGTGACACATATGATGTACAAGATTCAGTTCACTTATTTTTTAAAAAAAATCTCTGTAATTTTTCTATAATTTCCATTTTCCTGATCCTGTTTACAAAACTACAGTGAGTGAACAGCTCTATTCTAGAATGGAAGGAGAGGAAAACCTTATTATAATCAGCTAAAACCTTTGAGAGACAATCGCACACAATCATTATGCCTGGGATTAAGTTACAGCAATTTGATTGATTAACAACTGAATCAATTCCTTAGAAACAGTAATGAAACAATTTTTTATCAATGAAACATGCCGGTATTCACAGTCTGAAAAGCAGGAAGCCTAATAACCATTCTAACTAGACCAAATTTTGATGCACAATATCTCATTGCTGTGGTAGGGGAGCTCCAGCTGTGCAGCAGAGCTGCAAAACCTCATAAGAGAACGCCAACATATATTTTTGTTCTCCAAGATATCTCTAACATTCATTGCCTGAGGGCACATTAACAGAAAATTTGTAGTACATGTGTGTCTCTGTGTTCAAGTGTATGATTAATTATTATTAAATATTTTGTGAAGTAGAAATAGAATAAGCTGTTCATTTTCAAGACAGCGAGGTGAAAAATACTAGTTGTCATATGTAGGCAATTAAAAAACTTCCCTTGCCTTACTAAGACTTTTGGACATGCCTCCTCCTACACATTTTGTCATGTCAGCCCATATTGCCATGTATCCACATTTGAGCATGGGAATAGCCAGCAACTCCCACGTAATAATTGGCTATTATGGAGGGACAAAATATCCATAAAGACAATAATATACACAAATACTACTTAGAAAAATCATCAGTGAACACCTGCCTGCACCCATGTGGAGCCCCGACCTAAAAAAATTTTGTGTAATTTCATCAGAATCCATTACAGAATATATTCCTACCTATCATCTTTCTCTTAGTATGAACAGCACATTATCTACATCTTATCAGTCAAAGATTGGATTCAATCATCTTGGACATATTTTCCAATACTAATGACTCTGTGATTCTGTGAACCAGTTTCTTAAATTCACATGTATGCATAAACTCAGAAGGGCTAAGATTAAAGGACAATTTTGTACCTCATCTGGTCCAAATTGCTTGAGCTGGGCAGGGGTGTTGAATCAGATAGACCTAGAATGGCTCACAGAGAATCATGATCAGAAGACTTTGGAAGATCAACAAGGAAGACTCCATCATGTCTTCAGCAATCTGTGTCAGTACTCAGTCATCCTCTCAGTAAAAATGGGTTTCCCAATTCCTCTACAGAACTTCTTGTCTTTAAGTTTGTGCCCATTTCCCTTGTCCTGTTGTAGGGCGCAGCTGGGTAGAGCTTGGCTCCATCTTCTCTGTATCCTCTCTGGGTGTATAAAAACATTGATAAGAATTCCCCAGGCCCTGCCTGCTCCAGATTTCCTCATAAGACAGAGGCTCAAGGTTGTTGGGTGAGTCAAGCAAGACTCCTCCTTGGTGATTCTCTGCTGATTACTCCTTATCACCTTCTTCTTCACAGACCTGGAAATGGGTCATCTTCCAAGGACATTTCTGAAGAGGTCAAATTCTGCTCTGCTGTGGTACAGGGTAGTGATATTACTTTTTGTACTGTTACATCTCTTGTCTCCTGGTTCTGAGCCCCACCATGTCATGGTCCCTGCAGCCAAATCTATCTTCAGCCTTCACATTCCCAAAGAGGACCCCCCCAATTTCTAAGTATGAGATCCAGCACTGCACCTGTCATGGTTGGTTTCTCTACAGGTGGGTCAGGAAATGGTCATGAATGCCTTCCATGTCAATTCTCTTTGTTTGGTTATGTCGCCCTAGTTTTTCTTTCTAGTAGACATAAAGTTGAAGCCTCCAGTGAGGATCAGATCCTTTTCTGTCTGTATAGGCCTCATCTTCTTTTTCTTCCTCAGAAGGTGGCCTGCAGCAGAGACACGCTACAGTATCACTCTTACCTACCTTCTCTTTAATTTTCATCCGTAAATTCTGCTGACTCTCTGTTGAACTTCAGGCAGTGTTCCATTCACCCCAGATGCCTTCTCAGATAAAGGGTAATTCCCTCTCCTTATCCTGCTGGTCTGTCTTTCCTATAAAGTGCGTAACCGTCCACTGAAACACTTATTTCAAGGAAGTCATCCCATCTCTGTGATCCCAGCAAGATCAAAGATCTGCAAATGTCCACAGATCTGCAGCTCATTTGTTTATGACTCTTGCTCCATGTTTGGGTATACAGGTACTTCAGAGAGGCACCTCAGCATACTGATTTCCCAGAAAATTTTAAGATTTCTCTGTAACGGTATCTTACAGTAATTTCTTTATTTACTAGCCAAGTGGTGGAGGTGACTGCACTTAAGTCCCTTTTTGTTGATTGTGTGGTTCTTTCCTAACATATCACTCTGTGATCTTTACTCATTAAGCCTGTCCATCATTCCTTCTCACAATTGTTAATAACTTTTTTGCATCCCTATTAGTCATAGTTTTAAGCCCTCCTTACCAGCTCAGGCATCCTGCTGGCAAAGATAATTCTGACCTTCTTAGTGAGGTGAAGTCTGTTTCTCTCAAGAAAGTCATGGTTTGCATAAAGTGCCCAGTGCTTGTAGAACCTAAATCCCTGTCATCAGCAATCAATCCAGTTAGTTATCAACTTGAGTTATCAGTATCCTCCTCCTCACTACTTTACCTTCACTGTCAGGATTGAGGACACCACCACTTATGCCCCATGCCCTTAACTACCACCTCCAGAACTCTGAAAAAACTTTTCTGTCCAGGTTCTTTCTGGCAGCATCAGTGATACCCACATTGAAGAAAGAAGGCGATAATATTTTTAGGGTCAGAAAATATTTGTCAATCCCTCCAGAATATCTCAGATCTGGGCTCCCAACAGAGAGCAAACCTGTAGATGATAGGTTAGTTTGCAGATTTGTCACTTTGTCCCTGCAGCATGAAATCAGCCATTTCAATGACTTGCTACTTTTTCAGGATGCTCATGCATGGTTTACTGTCAGGAAGGTTAGTTCATGGGCACATCTGGATCCTCTTCAACTCCAAAGGCAGTAAACCTATTTTGTTGTTTTAAGCCCTTAGGTAGGGTAGGAGCATTCCTCTTTGTGCCTGTAGTCACCAACTTCATCCTTTACCTTCCCCCAAAGTCTGCACTTATGCTAGAGTTGGACATTGCCTGTACCTCAACAGCAGCTGGGGCCCAAATACTCTTGTTAAAGATCCTTGTCTATCTCCCTTTCGCCTTCTGTGATGTTGTGCAGACTGCTCACTGTCCCCTACAGCTCCTCAGTTTGGAGGCACAGTTCCAGCAAGGTAGTACACCTTCCACAGGACAAGAGCCAACTTTTCTGGTCAGAGAGAGGCTCCAGGCACTCCCAGGAATGTGAGGCATGAAGAAATGCTTCCAGCATCTGAAGATCTGCCTGCACCTAAACCTCTGCCCTGACAGGGTCAGCCTCTCCAATGCTTGCATGGGAAACTGTCCTGTAGGATGTAACCTCTGCACCTGACAGTTCACATGGGTAGAAATTCGGCTGGGGTTTTCTTCTTTATGCCTCTCTGCACAAACTGCTGTATCAGCTGGCTGTCTTCATCTTACATGCTCTAGGGCTGATTCCAATATAGTCTTCTCCTCAGCTTTGGTTAAAAGTTTCTTGATCCTCCCTAATCAGAGGCTCATGTAACAAAGGCCTTAGGGAACCTGGCTCAAAGGCAGTTGACTACATTCAGTAAAATCTTCTAGAAAGGCTTCAGTCTGACACACAACTGTTTGTTGTGATTTTGGGGGACAAAATTATGGGCCTGGTGGAGAACGGGATTCCCATTAACTTCCCAGAGACCAAAAATTTAAATCTTGGTAATGTTCTTCACAGGGTCATGAGAAAGCAGGTATTGTATAAATTCGCTTTTGTGGGAACTAGTGCTCCTCATGGACCTTGGTATGAAAAAATGGATAGGAATATAAATACTTGAGGAATGGCAAGACAATCCATGCTGTCTCTCTGCTAAGGAAATGTTTATCAGATTTCTCAGTAAGGATTTTAAAAAGTAAGAAAACGTACTGAACTAAGACACAGCTATATATTTAAATGGTAACTTTTTGTAAAATTACCTGAGAAATCAAAAGTATTTGAGTAAGAGCATTTGGCAGAGATTGTGACAGCAAGAAGTACATGGGAGATGCAGAAAAGTGATGCACATACAGATAAGTGATTTCTAAATTTCCCAGTAGCAGAGCAAACCCAGACCCAGACTAAGATATACTTGTCACAGTCGCTTGGAGTTCATGGCAAATACAGTGGAAGTATATCTAACTGCTGATTCCTAGGTCTATGGACCACACATAAATATAACAACTCCTGTTTGCAGAGGAGAAAATTTAATGGTAGGGAGAAACCTCTGAACATGTGTTTGAAGAAACATCTTATCTCCATTCTGTAGAACTCTCTATTTAGCAGGCTCTGTATTTATTTATAACATCCAAACATAGGGAGTCTCAGTGAAAGGGTTGAATAAAAGTTTCTTTATAGAAAAGTAGACATTTTCCCATTTATAGGGCAGCTGCAGAAATTTGTCACACTAGTTATTCTATATAAAATGGAGTGAAAATATTGAGGGGAAAAGTCTGTACCATGAGAAGCATTAATAAAGCTAGAACAGTCATGATAATTTCAGGCAGACTAAGGAATACTTAAATCCCATGAAGATCATTGATTTCCTTTTTTTGTGCTGTGCATTCTTTCAGTTATAGATAAAGAAAAGATAGTAAATATTCCTTTTTGAAATCAAAAAATCTCTAGGATGTGAGGTGTATTAAGAATAGGATACACAACACATTAGAGTATATAAATTTGAATGATAATATCATGCAGAATTATATGGTGTGCTAACAGCCTTTAAATGGTGCAAATTATCTTGTTATTATACAGGAAAAAAACCAAAACTGATTAGTTTACAGAGTATTTACTAATTTGGCCTGATTAGGAGGCTTTGCACTCTGCTGAATGCAAAGCAATTAGTAAAAACATTCCATACACTGTTTGTTTTCTACAACCAACAAGGAAATTGATGTCATTAATCCTTTCAAATATAGTTGCATTTAATATAAACAAATTCTAGTTTTTAAAGGAATCTACTACATTTTCATATATACTCATCATATATCTTGCATAGTACAATCCATAGGACATACCTAGGCATTTTGACAGTTCATGTTTTCTTGAATTGGAGTTCTGTAAATTATTGCATGTTTCATAGAAATGCTCACAGAGCTCAAATACTACCTTTAGTTCAGAAAAAAAAGTGAAAGTTCATCTTTTATGTTTGCCTAGTTTCCTGTGTTCAAGAGCAAGAAACATCAGAGTAAAATACAGTGAAAACATCTATATATTTTAAGAAGTAGCTCGTTACAAGGGCTGCCCACCTCAAAAGTATTAGTTAAAACAGATCATTACATTATAAAATAAGTTCAATGGAAGAATTATTTTGGCTGATGTTTAATCTGACTGTGAATGCTAGCATCAACAGAGTCTTGTGCTATGCTAATTTAAAGCTTAATCAGCCTTAAAACAAGATGCATTTTATTTTTTAAGCTTGGTATTTATTATTAATTCATTTAATCAGAAATGGTTCTATGACATGTATCTAAAAGATTTAGGCTTAACCAGTTTTGTTAGATATTCTAGAATTTATTGAAAAATATAGGTTTGATTCACATATTCAGTAAAGGAGAACGTAGATTAGCAGTAAAGCAATGAGGTCAGCAATGAAGTTCTAAAGTGCTATAAAATGTGTGTAAATAACTGGATCCTCACATGTAAATAGTTGAGATTAATCTAAGTGCCCACTTTACACCTGCTATTTGAACCCCAGTTTACAAGGGTAATCCTTTTTCCCTCAAAGGATTCTCTTCTTTTAAGCCCTCCCTCCTGGAAATACTGAAATTACAACAAATTTTTTGCTGACTTCATTTCACTCCAGATTTTCTTTCTGAGAGCTGTGAAAAATATATTTAATTTAATGAGATCAAATTATGAAATTATGTAAATTGGTGCAATCCCCGTGTTTAACTATAAAGAAAATAAAGGAATTTACACAACTCAAGAATCTTTTCTTTCCACTGAGCTGTAAGACTATCTCAAGAGCTTTATTTCAACATATCTATAAAGTATATCTTCAGGCATATACAACATAAATTCCCAAACCCCAGATTTGCTAGTCTGCTAAACTAAATTCAGAAACCTCTCTAAAATGTTTCACTGAATAATATAAACAGCAAATTTTTGGATTGTCAATGAAGCCTTTATTAATATGACTGAACAAATTTTCACATAAGAAGTAGAAACTTAGCTTGAAGTCATACTCAGATGTTCAAAATTGTTACCTACTATTCAAGGAAAAAGTTAACTATGGACTGTGTCTCCAAGCAGAGGCTCTGGGTTGACACTGTGTTTTTATTCAGTTGTTGGTTTTAATTTTGATAGTGTTTACCTTACTCTTAGTGGTGCCCATTCGCTTAAACTTCACCACAAAGTAATAAGAAAATGTGGCCAGTTTATCTATAATATTTTCCCATTTCGTAGTCCTTCATTTTAGCTTGTGTTGGTTTTCCATTCATTTGGTGAGGAAAAGAGGCCACCCATTAAAGTGATGTTTCTAAGAAAAGCTGTGGCAAAACCAATCAGTGACTAGTTTTGAATACTGACACCTTGTTAGGCCACTGGAAGGTTGATGTGCCTCTATGAATAACAGTGTTAAAAATCAGGAAACCTCGGGAAAATTTCTGTTTCCTTCCAGCTTGGGAAGAGATAACTGGGCGCCGGTGGGGTCGGCCCTGCTCCACCACGTGGCCCTGGGCTTTGAGCAGCCTGGCCCAGGCTGTGCTGCTGCTGGAGCCCTGGCAGGGCCGGGGCCAGGGGCTGCTGGGCAGGGGGAGGAGAGGAGAGAAGGCCCCATCCTGTGTGGATTGGGCCCCAGCGGCTTTAACATCCTGCCACTAAGCTGTTACCTTCACATGTGCCAGTGGCTGCCGGGCAGAGGAAGGGGAACAGCTTGCTGAGGGAGTGGCTCCAGCCATGTGGGAGATCATGCGGCTGAGAGAGATCAGGGGTGTTTCTGTAGCCATGCAGAGTGGCCCCACAGCTGGAATTTAATGCAGCTAAAGCCCCCAAAATGCTGGCACGGCCCAGCGCGACCCTCTGCAGGCCCGGGGTGAGATATTAACTCTTTCCTTGCACAGATGAAACTTGCAAACGAATCCTCTCTGAGTGCGAGATAAGGACCGAGTGAGGACACATAAAGAAATAACATGAAGACATCGAGGTCAGTGAAGGAGTCATATCCTAGATGGAAGGAGAACAAGAAGATGCCTTAGCTTTAGGCTAAAATTCTTTTGTAAAGCCATGATGATGTACTGTGGTATACTGGAAGTATCCCTTTAAGTCATGGAAAACATGTATTGAGGAGATGAAGGTATGTTCAAATCGTATATATAAGCAAAGGTATTTGTGGTGAACTAAGTAAATTTTGAAGTAGCTGTGATCTTATGAGAAGCTTAGAGAGAGAGAGAGAGATATGAAGTGGAGATGAAGATCTGTCCCCAGGAAGAGAAGAAGATGATCTCTGTTCCCAGAGATAAAATGATCTCAGAGAGAGATGAAGATGAAGAGAACCTTTGCTTTTGAACCATTCATCCTTAAAATGATACCCCATGAGTTTACATGGATCATAATGCAGCTGTGGGAAGGCTGTATGATATGGGAGGGACTTAACAAATGCAGATTCACAGGCAGCTGTTATTTGTGAGAATTAAATGCCAGAAAAGAACCGTTTTTCTTGTGAGGAAGTTTACACAGCAGAATGAAAGAGATTTCTCTCTCTGACACAACTTTTGAAAGACTATTTTTAGAGGTGGTAAAATGACATAAGCTCTAAGTTTTGTCTCTGCATGTTGTCAGTGAGAAAGAAAAGAAGCTCTTGGGGAAGAGGAAGAGTGTTTTGAAGGTTTTACCCTGATTCTTATTAATTTTTTCTCTCTTGTACTTTTGTTAATACAGCTTTCTTTATACTCCTTGAATTTTGAGCTTGTCTCACAGCAGAAAAAGAGTAAATAATTCCAGTGGGCACGCCACCTGTCACACTTAAGTTGGTGCATTAGCCGGGAAACAAAGCTAGGCAAACCAAAACGATTACATAGCTCTAGATGCTTTTATCACCTTTTTTTTTTTTTTTTTNAAAAAAAAAAAAAAAAAAAAAAAAAAAAAAAAAAAAAAAAAAAAAAAAAAAAAAAAAAAAAAAAAAAAAAAAAAAAAAAGTGATTCCAACCATCATTATGTAACAATTGCTTCTTAGCTGTCTATTATTACTCTATGAATCAAAAAATATCTAGACCTAGAGGGTTCTGAAAATATCTACATATTTCATTATAGTGACCAAAGACAAATGACAAGAACTTAGAGGAAAAGACCAGACAGCAAAATAATTATAATTCTGTACAATCTCCCCTTACACTTGCATTTTAAATTCTGCATGAGAATCTGACTATTTGATGTCAAAAGCGTACAAATACAATAAAATGAAAAGGTGCAGAGATTTATCAGAGTTGTTGAAAAATTTCCATATAACTAAAGAGACAAAGGCTTCTTGTCCTAAGAAAAAGCAATTGAAGAAGATTTTGACAGACATGTACAAATTCCTGAAGGAGAGAAGAACGAATGACTGAAGTTCTTATTCAGAAAGCATATATTGTAATCTTGTGAACTCATTGTTGCAAGATCTTTAAGATACCAGAATATAAGAAGGTTAATCATCAGTTAGGTGAGTAAATGGTAGAAAAACACAGAGATATTGTTTGAGTGTTGCTCCAACTCCAAGCTCATGGAGACCCAAAAATTGTTGGAAATTAGAATTTAGTTCTCATTTTACAGTTTTTTTGTCCATGACCAGTGAAACACATAACGTTCAAGTACTGATGCTCCTGTGGATTGACCTCACATACTCTTAGTTTGGCTTTGTTAATGACAAACAACAAAACTCTTTTGATAAACCTACTCCTCCCAGTATGAAATCTGGATTGCTCTGCCATGTGTTTATAATAAAAATATAGGATCATCTTGTGTTAGAGGACAGTTTTGTTCAGCAAAATATGGAGTACTTTTGCCAGTATGCTAAACCTTGCTTTGTAATTCTGTTTTGTTTTTTTTTTTTTCCATAGTGAAACCAAGGTAAAAAAGAAATTTAAATTACTAGAGTTTGATCAGTCTGCATGAGGACAGAACACAGAAACACTCTTGGGTCTCAAATAGAGAAATATGTTCTACATTCTGGTCAACAACTTGGAAAATAAATATTGTCAGTTTATCTTGGCTGCTCAAAATTCAAAAAAATAAATAATTAAATTTGTAGAGAAGGTACCTAATGTCTTCATAAGCAGTCAAAACCTGTTACAAGATCCAATGGAAATCTCAAGTGCTACTTAAGACATTCACAATGGTGAATGATACAGCATCATGCTTGCTTTCCAGGTCACCGATGTAACTACTAATACTACTGCTAACTATTTGCATAATGACAAGAAGCTACAAAATTATGTATCATAGGACAGAATCATAGAGTATCCTGAGTTGGAAGGGATTCACTAGGATCATCAAGTCCAACTCCTGGCCCTGCACAGGACAAACCCAAGAATCACACCCTATGCCTGAAAGAGCTGCCCAAACACTTCCTGAATCCTGTCAGGCTTGGTGCTGTGACCCCTTCCTTGGGGAGCCTGTGCCAGTGCCCAGCCACTCTCTGGGTGAAGAAACTTTTTCTAATATCCAGGCTAAACTTCCCCTCATTCAGCTTCATGATGTTTCCTTGAATCCTCCTCCAGACAGAATAGACCAAATTACCTCAGCCACTCTTAATAAGACTTCCCCACCAGACCCTTTTCCATCCTTGTAGGCCTCCTTTGGACACTTACTAAGAACCTTTTGTCTATTTTATGTCGTGTTACTCAAAACTGCACACATTACTCAAGCTGAGGCCATACGAGTGCAGAGCAGAGCAGGACAATCACTTCCTTTGACCATCTGGTGATGCTATGAAATCATTTAGCTAGTAAATGGAAGGTTTTTATTTTACCTCCTTGTCAAAAACAGCACTTAGAATTAAATTCTCTCTTATCTTATTGTAGTTATTCAAAAGTGTAGAGAGAAGAAAACAGGATGACTCTTGAATTTTGTTTTCCTCTGTAGGTAAGTTCTTCAGTGACAAATGACAAGTCAGATGAGATTGGTAGAGATATTTTTGCAGTGATTGCTTCAATCCTCTGAGTCCAAAGTTCTTATTAACAAACTGACTCCACATCCTGGAAATTAATAAGGGGTTGTAAAGCCGTTAGATAATTAGAGCTATTTTAGCTCTCTGACTCACAGGAAGATCAAGTAACAAACTGCCACTTTTAAAATTATGCCTTTGCATAAGGGCAGGTAGACTGACTAATAAGCAGTATGCAGGAACCATAGAGCTGCCCCTTATTTTCATGTCATTTGAAAATTAGAATGAAAAGTATGACTTTAGAGATGCTGTTTTTGTGCAACTGAAAGTGAAAATAAAATTTAAAAAACTGGCCAGCAGAAACAAAAAGAAACCCAAATAGGGGGGAAAAAACCACAAAAATAAATAAAATAAAATAAAATAAAATAAAATAAAATAAAATAAAATAAAATAAAATAATAAAATAAAATAAAATAAAATAAAATAAAATAAANCCCAACCAAACCAAACCAAAACAAACAAACAAACAAAGACATAAAATAAATAAACTGTAAGGCAGGCCTGTATGCCCATGTGTCCTGTCTTTACCTACAGAAAACTTCTGTAATTTGTTCTGCTTAGTTCCCCACCCCCATCCTCTGCAGTCTTCTTAAGTTCTTTCAGATTGATCTTGATCATCACTCCTTTGTGTTCTATCACTTGAAATCAAATCAAAATCTGTAGTCTCTAGTTCCAAAGCCTCTAAATGTCTCTGCAAAACTCCTGCTTTGGCACTCTATAAAACACTACTTTTCCTAGCCCAAAAAAAACCCCAAGCCCAAAAATGCTTAGATCAGAGTAATAACTGTATTTATTGTAATAATCATAAACATGCAGCAACTGTAGAGCTTTTAATCTCTTTTAGTTGATTGGAAAGAAAGGCAGTTACTCTGCAATATGAGAAACCTCACAGACTTAGGCAATGTCTGTGCCCAAGTTACAAAGAATTATTTAAGAGCATTTTTTAGAATTAAATGTTCTGAACTATTTTATAGCAACTAGGAACTGGGACTATAAACCTCATATTCCAGTGTTACATTTTTTTTTTAATTGCTACTAAAGATACAGTAATAAAAAGTCATTCAAAAGCTGGGGAAGCAAATCACTGAATGCTTTAACAACAAATTGATTATTACTGTGATACATTTGGGACTGTCAATAAGGGGCTGATTTTTTTTGAAAACCACACCTTTTATTGCAACATTATGGTTTTAAGGATTTTTGAAGAATATGCATGTCAGCCACTTTCCACACATGAAGAATTGTATATAGAAAACAGATTACATAATTAGTTTTGTATCATAAGTGATTTTTGCAGTACAGTTTTAAACATGTATATTAATTCCCTTTCTTGTGCCAAAGAGAAAGGAGCACCATTCTTGGAGGTTTTGAGTTGAGAGGGTTTGAACATTTACACAGGGATAAAGAAAAAAATCCTTACTGTAATTCACATGAAGGGGAGGAATCATGATGTCTCTGGTGCAACAGAACAATGTCTATAGTCTCTGTCTTTAGAACTATTGCTGGTTTTGAGGGAAGAGAATGAAAAAGCTTTGCTTGTTACTTAAGGGTGTTTTTGGGTGATAATTCTAAAGCCATGCTAATAGCTCTCTGACTTCTTCAACTGTGTGATTTTTAAAGGTGCTCTGCCAACAAAGTTATTTGATCGCTATGTTTTCCTAATATTGAAAATCCTCTCAAGAGCTTATGGAAAGTTTTTATGAATTATTCTACTCTTCTCTTTGAAGCCTCTACCACCTCCCTACAAAAGTTGTTAACCAAACTTCTGAACGTGAACACATTGAACACCTCTATGTGTCAGTAAGTCACTCCTCTCCAAGGCTTGCTCTTTTCTGGAAAGGCAAGCCAGCCTGTTCACACTACTCTCAGCAGAAAAAAAGGCTTATTCCTTACCACATCAAATGCCTTTTAAAGAAAGTACATGCACAATTCACCATCCACTCCAAAGGTGCTGATATTATGCATCTTTTGGGCATAACTAATTAATTTCTCTGCTGTGCTTCTCTGCCTGAATTATTTTTAGTCTCCCAAGCATTTATAATTTGTGATTTCACACTTTAAAAAAATGAAATCCTGTGACAGTTTAGATCTTATAATTTCGGATAAATGTCTCAATGTTCTAACATCCAGAGAAGTGAGACAGGCCTTTGCAGGCAAAGCCCAGTGAGAAATTCACATACTCCAATAGTGCTGCCATCTGATAGATAAAACATTCATGTCTCAGCTCCTCTGCCCTAACTTGCCTAGGTCAGAGACAATTCACCACACTCACTTGAAAAATAAATTGTTTCAGCATTTGATAATATCCCACTTTCTAAATCTTTCCTGGTTTCCAATATAGCAATCCACATTTTTAGCCTTCAGAGGTGAAAAACACCTTGTGTGGCAAGAAAGCAATGGTAAGGCTAAAGGGGCATTCCAACAACTTAGTACTATCAGAATCATTAAGGATTTTGAATAAGAATCTCGATTCTCTAATTTTCTGTTATTTAGCCTTCATGGTAGGTGAAGACTTAAATGATTATGAGTAACAGAAAAGAATTAATTTACTGTGCTGTATTCAATGAAGATTATTAGACAAAAAGACCTAGGATTTTAAATTTTCTAAACATTTTCTGAACATCCTGAGATCCTTTGTCCTGTGGTTTATCCAAGGAGTGCTATCTTTTTGTATGCTTCTTTCATCTGAATATGTGAAATAATACATACACAATGCAGTCTAAAAGCCTCTGCTTTGGGGCCATACTGGATTGATAGTTAATAGGTAAAGATATAAAGGATGTGAGTTTACTAAGTTTTCTGAACATATTTCCCCTTTGTCATCCTTTCAGTTTTGTTTGAGGCTAAAAATGGGAAATAGCTGTTCAAAGGGATACCTTGATGGGAAGCTGAAATGAAAATTGAAAGTCCATTAGTGTCACATGTTTCATTTTTCCTCAGATATGATGAGAAAAGGACTTAGAAATCCAAGATGCAGGTGTATTTTCTTTCTTTGCAAAAACAACAGCGAGAATGTAATGGTCAAGGTGGCAGTTTAAGTGGAGCAAATGGAAGATTTTCAGAGGTTATTTCAATTTCTGATCTTTAACCAAATATTGACATTCGACATGATCTGCACATTGATTTGAAATGGATAGTAATTTAAGCAGTTTGGTTTTAGTTTTATTTCTGGTTTGTTTTGTTTGTTTGGTTGGTTTTCTGGTGGAAAGCAATTTTTACAGATCTTTGCAGAGAAAAGTCAGCCAGGCTGAAATCACTTCCAATAGACTTGGACAAGATTCTTTTAAAAGGTTTATTCTTTCAACCCCTGGCTCTGCCTTCTCTTGCTGCTCAAATTCCAAACTAGAGAAATTTTAATTTCTTTTTTTTTTTTTCAATCTGGGATGTGAATTCACTTCTGTCTCTATCACCACAGAACATTCTGTATAAGCTTCTACATTATGTTTCAGCTCATTAAAATAGAAGAGGCTCAGAATAACCTTTTTTTAATTTTGTCTAATAGTTAAATTAATACATTTCCTTATATGCACATTCCAGATGAAGAAATCATAACCATCTCTGCAACTTGTGCTTTGCAACATTTACTATTTTTTCTTGTATAGATACTTATTTTGTTATTGACAGTTTGTTTGCATTAGTCTTGATACTGTTTGAGCACGTCTTTATCATAACTTTTAAATTCAGCATAAGAAAGAGTATTTCTTAAATGTACATAAGAAATGAAAGCATTATTTTGAAAGTACTATACTTAGTTTTAAAAAGACACACAAAATATTTTAATATCTGGGTTATATACCCAAATGCAGGGGAAATTTTTTTCTCATCCCAAACAAACCTAGCTGCTGATAGGCTCAGAGCAAGCATTACTTCTCTATATACATTAATGAATAGACAATAAAGGTAATTTCTGAACTGCTCACTGTTTCATTAATATTTCATTCTTCATCTTATCTACTGCAATTGTTTTAGAATTTTAAAACCACAATCAGATAGATGGATAGGAAGATTCCTATTGAAACATAAGATCTTAAAATAAACTCAGAAAGCATTTAAAGTCCAATAGTTAAATCAAGCAAAATAAAATTTGATTGCTATTACTAAAGGTGTTGGAAAAACATAACATAAATTGAAAACTAACCAACTGTAGATATAATAATTATCTCCAAGTGAATTACAATCATTTGGAGATTTGATGTTTTTATTATTCGTATAATTTGCACTGCCTGTTTTTCCAAGTACTTCATAAAAATGACCATATCAATGACCTCTCCCAGTAATTTAATGGGAAAAAGGAGATTCTAATGCAATTTTCTATCACATACATGAAATTATGAAGTCTCCTGGCTTGAGATATATGGTTGTCTGACTACCTGAAATAATAATAAGAGTCATCTGTTTATAATAATAAGCATCTGTTGCTACTTACATAGCATTGAGAGGTAATCAAAATTCTCCTATTTCTCTACCAATGTTAACTAATTAAATGCCAGACTCCCTTCTGAAGAAGCACTAGTTGATACACTGTGGTAGCAGGCCTGCTCAGAAAAGAGTTTAAAGATAATAAACCAACACAACTTCTGATACGTGCAGAAAAAAACCCTCAGGTACATCCTGATTAGGCTGCACTCTTCAGCTGGGATAGCAGACTGACCATTAGGATTTGATGGACCTCACAAAAATGGATAACCAATATAAAACAGATTGTTATAATTATTTTGGTGAGGATAGGTTATCCTTTCTTACCTAGAAACCATAATTATTCAAATGAAAGTTAAAATCTTCCCTAACAAATTAGAAGAATAAGAGGTTAAGAAGCAAACTGAAAGAAACTGTAAGGACCAGAATTTCTAGGGTGGAGAACCTATTTGTTTTAAGAGAATCGGATCAGATCCCATGCAACAGTCTTTTGTGCTGTTACAAATAAGATAGATTTATATACATTTATTACTGTAATATTAGTTGTTGACTTTGTGGTGTTTGTAGAGGAAACTAGAATGCTTCTTTGACATCATATTCTGATAGCACTGTCCCAGAGAAGTGCAGATTAATTAGCAGGATGGAACTCCCACCTCAGCGTTTGAAGAAGAAATCAATTTTGCATAAATGTGAAAGAGGTAGGTTAAATTAGAAAACTTTAAATGGGTATTATTACTTACACCCAATTTAGGACTCTGAGAACGATTTTCCTCCTTTGTATGCAACAGCAGTTCAGCAATGCAGAATGAAAATGCAGAGGGGTCCACATCGCAAAGAGATAAATCCAACAAAAAGTGGTTATGTTTTTATATCTGGTTTTTCAGAAATTTGAAATTTATTTGAAATTTATTTATTTTAAATACCAATAAATATTCAAGTGATAAGAATTTTCAAGTATATGTATGCAGGTATGTTGAGGGTTGAATTTGTT
>WEIU01024505.1:1901-37650 GCA_013389925.1 Aegithalos caudatus
ACTTTCTGGAACAGCCAGACAATTTACAATGAATTATTGCAGAAGGTACCCTGGTGCTCACATAAAGTGTCAGAACTGGAAGGAATTCTGTAACTTCAAACAAAAATTTGCACCAGGCTTAGAATAAAAGCAGATTGGTTTGGGGTTTTTTTTACAGCTTCTATTTTTTTCCCTTACAGGCAAACCAGCAATTGCCCACAGAGATCTAAAATCAAAAAACATATTGGTGAAAAAGAATGGAACATGCTGCATTGCAGACTTGGGATTGGCAGTTAGGCACGATTCAGCTACAGACACAATAGACATTGCTCCAAACCACAGAGTGGGAACAAAAAGGTAAAGTAATTTATGGGATGTGTCAGGCAACATGTATAATAAAATGCTTTGATTTTTCTTGTCCCATAGAAGTTTGTGTTGATAGAAATGGAAGCAGCAAGAAAATGTAAGGGCAGATAGAGTTCTTAAGCTCTTCCTTGCCAGCTGGTATTTTAGTTAGATGGTAGGCACTTAAAAAGCATGTTCAATGTTGGCATGTGCAAAATACTGAAATCTTGCTAAGTATTGAAGGCACAAATATGAATTAAAACAATTTAGAGGCTTCATGACTGATGATTTTAGAGACTTCAGAGTTCTTTCTTGCTTCTTCTTGCCATGTGTTGCATGGAAATGTTACTTGCAGCCCAATCAGGAGTGTAAGACAGGATACAGTGACAGTAAAAAGCTGTGGTTTTCAGCGTGAAGCCTATGTGGTAGAACATACAAGGTGCAGAGTCTTGGACATGGGCTGTCTTGGAATCACATTTTTGAGAGAAATGCAAGAAGTTAAAACAGTCATCTTTGTCAACTAATGCATAAATAGAATTTTAAGTGGATGACTCAATATAGTCTCTCTTAAAAGCTTCTTCTGGATTTGGAAATACAGGTTTTTCTTGCCTTCAGAAGAATTCAGAGCTGTTTAACTCAGTCAGCACATGTGCAATAAAACTTACCGTCAGTAATTTATCATTATTGAACCTCCAGGTAATAATAACTGGAAGCTATAAATAATTTTCTCTTAGTAATCTATGCAGCTATACAGCATACAGAGAGAGCAGCACTAACAGTGAACCACAGCAAGCATTTTGGATGTGGCAACTTTTCATTCTTATGATGCCTATAGGTTCAGTGCTATGTCAAAATGGAGTTTGGACAACTGCTCACAGAGAAATGTGTGACAGCCAAGCCCATATGGCTTAGCAGTGTTGGGAAAAATGTGTTGATATTGTCCAATTTCCAGCTTATGTATCAAAAAAATCTTTTTAATATTTATCCCTTTAGTAAATTATATTGCAGGGTGGGGGGTTGATTGGGGTTTTACAGAGAGCTAGGATGCCCCTTGAGCTGTGTCTTTTTGAAGGGAAAAAACTCTTAAACATTATTTTAAGGCTCAGTTAACTAAACCTTTTAGAATAAGTACTGAAAATTTGTTTTACTGACACTTAGATTGCTGAAGTTATTTTGTTTTAAAGCTGTGCTGCACTAGTGCTTTGCCAATTTTAAAAATACCACACAAATGGTCAGATAAGATTTATTTTCTGAACTACTCCTAGATTATAAGGTACTGAGTATTCCTTCTCAAATTCTCCAGTAAACAGCAGGCTTACTTGGAAATTTGTCGTTGCAAATTCAGCTGTGTGCAGGGTGCATGCCACGTGGGATTTTGAATTTTCTACTACACCTACGTTCAAAGAAAAATGGTGTACAAATCAATTACTTTCTTTAGTCTAGTCCTTGGAGAAAGCATCTTTTCAGCTGTGTTTGCAGATCCCACTTAACAGATCTTTTCTTCCATAGGCATTATTAAATTGCTTGTCCATCTGCCTTATGCTTCTTCACAAGGGTAAAGCTGTAGCAAGTCTTGCTTGCTGCAGTGGACAGCAGGAGGGCTGAATCTGTTTCCCCTTTTAAAGATATTAGTCACTTCTACCTCTCTGAAAATTGCTCATTCTTTTAAGAGGCTTAGACCCTTCTTCCTCTTGTGCATTCTTAAATAAGTAACTCTGCACCTCTGTTTAATTTTTCATCGTACAGTTCAAGTCTTACCTGTTCAGTGACAGTTTTAACTCCCACTGATTGCCACTGCTGGTACCTCTTCTGCCTGTGGAAGCTCTGTGTACAAGTTCAGGGAGATTTGACAAAGTCTGTAGTTTTTCTAATGATTGTTGTAAAAATGTATATCTAGGGAGCAAGCAGACTTACTCTTGTGTGTGTGATCAAGGTGTTCAGTCAAACTGATGAACCCTCTTTCTGACTGGATTTTCTGACTTTTTCTTTTCTGTTCAGAGGCTTAGCTTTACCAGAGGGGTGAACTGTGTGCTTTCACAGCTCAGCCTGCAATATAAAGCAGGGAACATGAGCTTTAAATTGAGAAGGAAATAGAATCCCTCTCTCACTCCCTGAGGCAAGTAAAACAAACCCTCATTCTCCTTTTTTTTTTTTTTTTTTTTTTTTTTTTTTTTTGTTTTTGTTTTTGGCATGTGGCCCAGATGTTACTTTTGACAGTTCTAATAGGTTGTGTTTTAAGAGAAGTTTGGCAGCAAATTCTTACCATGGCTGCTTCACTGAAGTTTGCCTAAGCAAAATATGGGCAGAACTCTACCTTGTAACGTATAGGCTTGATGAGGGGAGATGCCACACAACATGTTGTATATGGGTCTGTTTGATGACACAAAGTTTCCCTATATATTGCACAAGAAATTTAGACAACTAGAGCTTTTGGACTAAAAGAGATGGGAGAAAGAGGTCAGCAGGCACCCAAAGTTTGGCCAGACCATGCTCAACATACTTTGTACCCTTCTTTGTAGAGATATCCTTTCTTTTTTGGATGATACTGAGCTGCAGACCTTTCTCAGGACAGAATTACTCTATGTAATAGAGTTGCTCTCTCCAGAACCTAAGATACTGCTTCTGCCAAGCGATGCATTTCCAACACGTAAGCTGACAAGGAGATGTGTGCTTCTCTCACTTTTATCTAACAGTCATGAAATGGCTGAGCTGATGACCTCACTACACAGCCTCCTTGCCTTTCACCTCTCTTGTTCCAGCAATAATGTCTCAGCAATCATTCACCATTCTGTGTCATGGAAGCCAAAGCCAATCTAAATGCATTGCTGGACAACCATGGTAAGAGGTCAATTTGCCCATGGAACTCACATGGAGCAGGGGGAGGGGATTTTTTTTTTGCCTCATTCAGGCCTCTTATGGTCTTTCCTGATAAAAGTCTTGTCCTTTGGATGATTCACGGAAGTTGAGACATTCTCCTTTACTGCTTGTTTAATGTTTCTGGCTGACATCTTACACCATGGTTAGGGTTTCTAATTTGTTGGTTTTTGGGGTCCATCACTCTTTTCATCCTCATGTAATCTTAAGATAGATCAAATATTCTTTCTGCTGGGCTCCAAGATAATCACTTACAGTATCAAGCACACAAAGTACCATAACAATATCCAATAATGCGGAATCCTTGGAGAGCATTAAAGCATTCTTGATTAAAATGTTTTTGAGATGGGTGGACCAGAACAATTTGAGCCTTATCCATATCAAAGATTGAAACAATACTTAATACTCTACTTCCATTAAATAAATACTGTCAACGTAAACCTTACACTCAACTTCAGACAGCTGTCCTCTGCTTGTGCAGTGTTTATTACTTGTGAGGAATTTGTATGCCTTTAGGACAACTCTAATCTCAGCAAACTTTGTTGAAGTTCTGGGTAGTTGAGAACAAATGCAACTACTGGTTACATTTTTTTACTTATCTTGATTAGCCCTTGCTTCCTTTTATCTGTGTAATTTCTGTGGAATACAGTAGTGCTGAGGAAGCTCTGAAGGGTGTGATAGTCCTGGAATTTCTTTTAAGTAGTGTGTCTTGTATTCTGCCTACCATCCCTGGTACTAAAAAGGAAAATCCTACTACACTGGTGATTAAAGGAAACTGTGTCTAGGCTTCTGTGGCTGTTCCAGAGGTAGAGCTATTGCCTGGCACTGTATTCCACTCCAGTAATGTGCACATGTTGCTTTTTTACCATTAACACTGCTCTTCAAACCCCAGGTGCCACTGTTGGCCTGCTTTGTTGACCTGTCATCTTGAGACTGCTGGGCTGGTGATGCTAAACATCCCATACTGGATTTAGCTGCCAGAACCCTACCAGAATGAGAGAGCAATGTTTCACACTGATGTTGACTTGATGCAGCAAATAACATTCATTCTTTCCAGCAGCCAGTGGGGAGGCTGCTTTCAGTAGCTCTTTCAGTAAGGTCTGCACTGACATTTTGCTTTATGTTCCCGTGTGAGACTTACTCACTAAAACAGGTAACAACCACTTGGATGCCATGACCAGGGGAAAGTTTGTTACAAATTTTTCTCCTTTCAGGAAATGTGGGTAAACCAAATTTGTGAGCACAGTTGTTAATTTGTAAGCCACATAGGATTTGCTAATTTTGAAAAAAGCATGGTTTGGGTGGGACTTGCAGGCTGTATGATGAAGAGTCAGGTACAATGATAGTAGGTGTTTGTTCTCAAGAAATTTCTAACAGCACTGGTTTCTTAACCAGCACTTCTTGTCTTTTCCTGCTTTAGGCTTGCTAGGGGGTGTTTTAAGTGGCTGCTATGATTTGTCAGATTACAGGAGCTGGGGCTTCCTCTTGTCTGACCTCTGGAGCCCAGCTGGTGTGTTCCAAAGAGCTGGGGGGCTCTCTGTTCATCTGAGGCTCATGGACCTGGCTGCTGCTTTCTTCCTTGGGATCCAACCAGTCATACACAGACACATACAATACTGACAGGGCTGATTACACAGATTGCTATGCAGCATGTGTTGTCTTCAACACCCACATAAAACACTGTCAGAACTTGTATTAAACATAAGTATAGACAGCCAAGTCTCCTTCCTTCTCTTCAGCTGATCAGGATTGAACTTCATTAGTGAAAGTACATACTCCCTTCTGCAGCCTCACAACTCCATGCACATTTATGAGCCCCTCAACCATCCATCCAAGGCTTGCTGTGTCTAATGCCCTTTCCTGTGCTCCGTGGAGCTCATACTTCCCAGCTGAGTTAATGCACAGCAGCAAACAGCTGATGATTCATATGCATGCCTCCATGCATGGATTCCCTCAAATTCCCTCAAATGCCTTTGGCCTGGCAAATATCCCTGCCTGGGTGCTGGCTAGACCAGCTTGAAGGTTGCTGTTGAATTAGTCCTGCACACCAGCTGTGCAGCGTTGGGAAAATGCAAACCTTCTGGCCCAGTCCAGCAGCTGGCACCCAGGCACACAGACCTTACAACCTGTAAGAACCCACTCCAGTTGCTGGTGCTGAGAGACCCTTACTCTGTTTTTCTCATCCCCTTTCTCCCCTGTAGCAGGTACGTGTAAGATGTGACCAGGAAGCCTGTGATCCATGGTCTTATTTCAGTAGCTGAAGCAGCTACTCGTTGCTGTTCAGTTGCTGGCACCAGGGTTTCCTTTACCTTCTGTCAGGTGACAGTTGCTGCCCCAGAATTCATTCACAGAATGACCATGGTGTGGTCCCCCCACAGTAGCTCCAGATATGTGCTCTTACCATCTGTAGACATGTTCCTAGGACCTGTAGTTCCCCTTCCAGCTACTTACGTTGAGCCCCTCCTTGTCTCTAGTTCCAGCTTCGTCCCTTGTGCTGCTCTAGTTGCTAGGCCCAAACAGACTCATGCCTGCCTGGAGTTGCTGACATACAGCTCTTAGAGAGCATGTGACGTGGGCTTGAGAGTGAGATTGCACAGTCAAGTTAGGATTTAATAAAATAGGATACACTGGTGAGAGTGCAGACTAGCAGCCTTTTATGCAACTGGCCCCTTTGCTACCCTTTTCTATCTGTTGCCACACTTCTGTTCCCTTTCTCCTGAACATTCCTTGATAAGCATTGCATAGTTGCACAGGCCTTCCTTCAATATCCTCAGCCCCCGTGTTCTTCTTGTTCTTCTTGACTTATTAGCAGTCACAACATCCAGACTGCACACACCTCTATGAAGTTATGCCTGGAGTTTCTTAATAGCCTGTCAATGAGGAATTGGACACTTTCGATCTTAGTCACTGTCTCAGTTGTGCCTCATCTATCGGGTTTATGACTCTAGTAGTTTATTGTTTGACATTTTACTTTTTCCCTCTATTTCTCTGCTTGTTTCTCTCAGTTTACTTATCCCTTGACATTGAATTGTCTCTGATTGGATAACCTTAATGAAGCAGATTTTTCTTTATCTCCTTTTCCACAAAAATACATTATTTTGTATTTGAGCTGATCAGTAGTGCTCAACTTTTTCTACCCTTAAGTGTTTATGAAATTAATTTTTTTTTCACACAGGTACATGGCTCCTGAAGTTCTAGATGATTCCATAAATATGAAACATTTTGAGTCATTCAAACGAGCAGACATCTATGCAATGGGATTAGTGTTTTGGGAAATAGCACGGCGATGTTCAATTGGTGGTATGTAGCAATCTTTATAAAATGGGACATATTAAGGAGTTACTTATAACTTAAACTTATTCAGGTTCTGAAAACAGTTTGCTCAAAAAACAGTACAAAGTAATAGCTAGTCTATCTCAGACTTTGTAACTGTTAATCCTGTAAATGATAACTGGTCTAGTCAACCTCTTTCTAGATTGACAAACCATACTTGTTGAAGAAAATAGGAAATACTCGTCTATTCTTTTTCTAAATATTTACAGAGAGGGAAGAAAAGGGTAAAATTCAATACTCTTGTGAGCAAGGGGCAAACACCACAAGACCTAGCTATAATGTGCTCAGATAAATCTATACCTTATTTAAAATGAAGCATACTGTTATAAATCATGTGCTCTGAAAAAGCATGATTTTAGTATAGCATATGAAAGATTTGATGTAGCTTTTGAGTCTTCCAAATATATAAATTTTAGATCCATTCCTAAGGTATGGGTAAGGATTTTTGTTTATTTTTGTGTTGGTCATTGTGATATTACTTCTGAAAATGAAAACCAAAAACTGGTAAGGTACTGGTAAGGAACACAGTAAAAAGTGAAGAATATTTTAGTGTTAGCTAAAATAAAGCTATTTTCAACCTGTTACAGGAATCCACGAAGATTACCAGTTGCCATACTATGACCTCGTTCCTTCAGACCCTTCTGTTGAAGAAATGAGGAAAGTTGTGTGTGAACAGAAGTTAAGGCCCAATATTCCAAACAGATGGCAGAGCTGTGAGGTATTAACTAACCTTGCTAAAGCTGCTTTAATGCACACTAGAGCTTTTAGCGATTTCAGTGGCTTAAAAATCATGCTTATTGTTGAAGGGAGAAAAGCTGCTTTTAGGTGAACTTAATTAATTTCATTCTAATCATTATGGTTTTATTAAAAGCATTGTTTCTTGGTTATATACATAAGTATTTAAATGTAATTTCATAGAAGTTAATAGCTAACTCTGCATTGAGGATTCTAGGATCCCTTCCTGTGAAACATAGATGATGCTAATTATAAACTAGAGCTAGTCTGAATTACATTATGAAGGAAACATCATTGCAAATAAATTGTGCTGTGTCTGACTGGGATTGAGTCAATGTCCTTCATAGTAAGCTGCATGATGCTGTGTTTTGGATTTGTGACCAAAACAGTCTGATAGCACACTGATGGTTTAGCTGTTGCAGAACAGTTCCTGCACAGCTTCAAGGCATTCTCCGTTTCTCAAGTAGTTTGGGGGTGGACAAGGGAGCAGAGCTGGGACGGCTGACCCAAACAGGTCAGAGGGAATATTCCATAGCATTGCTCTGAGAGCCCAGCAAGGGCTACAGCCAGAGTGTTCTGACTCACAGCTTGGAGGAGCAGCTGCAGTGGCTGCAGGAGCACTGAGGTACTGATAAGGATGAGGTGCTTTGGATAGAGGAGGAAACCTCGGTTGTGGCATGTATGGAATGAATGCATGGCTGAGATAAGAGTTGTGCAAGAGTGCACATGAAGGAGAGAAATGAATGCACCAACAAACTGTGTGACAGGAAGTTAGCGGGATTGAAATGACTAATGTAATATAGCTTTTGTGGCATTTTGGAACGTAGAGCTGTTACTTTATTTCATCTGCCATTTTTTATTTGCTTTGTTACAAATAACACATAGAAGCACTCAGATTTCAAAGAATGGCTGTTTGAAGGATAAAAATAGTTCAGAAATCTTTAGAATCCTTGCAGAGCTTCAATTTGAGGAAGACAGCTCATAAACTTAGTTGCTCTGCATTGAACTCCTTAACTGCAAGTACAATTAAGAAGAGTGTATTTTTGTCTGATGTGAAAATTCAGAAAACAGAGATGAGCTACTAATTTTTCATTAAAATATTTTTTTTCATGGGCCAAAAGTCTATTGAAAAATATCAGGTTTTCTCTACAGTGTTTAGAATTTTACTTTTCTGTAAATAAATAAGATTTTCTTTTTAAACAACACACTCTCCCATGCAGCTGTAATACTAGTAGCGGACTTTAGAAATGCCTGAAGAGGCTAAGACAGAGCAGCAGTTACATGGGCTACACTGGAACAGCAGTGCACACAATGACTCGTGTTTCCTTTGCAGGCATTACGAGTGATGGCAAAAATTATGCGGGAATGCTGGTATGCCAACGGAGCCGCTCGGCTGACAGCTTTGCGCATTAAGAAAACATTATCACAACTTAGTCAACAGGAGGGGATCAAGATGTAATCCTGGATTTGCTATCGAAGAACACTGTAAAAATCCCTATCTGCACCAGAGTGGCATGTTAAGAAGGTTAATTGTTCTACCTCACTGGGGGAACAGAAGGATATTGCTGCCTTTTAGTACTTCATAGGAGCGTCACTTACTAGGTTTTTTGTGGATGTGCTAAACAGTTTTGTTGGGTCTTATTGTGCACTATGAACCTCTTTCCCAGGTTACTTACAAAACGTTATGTACTCTAGTTTCATTAATCTATAATGTTTTATTTGGGAAGTTGATAACTGGTCTTTGCTAGTTAACTGTGCTAAAAATAGGAGGTAATTTCTAAAATGAAACTGGTTCACTGTATTGTTCTACAGTGCATTGATGGCTCTTAAAGCAACTTTATTCCTGCCTGGTACATTGACTACTCTGAACCACTCTCTCGATTCCTTGATTCAGATTGTGAATGTACTATTGGAGCATACCTTGCTAGCTATTAAAGTAGTGCATCTTTTGGACTCTTACCTTGACTTACAAATTGACCTCATTCAGTTGTGGGAACATAACTTATGCAACTATACCTTATATATGATTACTGGGTTTTTTCCACTTTTTCAGAACATTACATTGCCTTCAAAATAGATTGTATTACACCAGTAAGTGCCACTTCTGAGTCTTTTAATGCAAAATAGTAGGGATGTACAAAGCCTATGGTACTTTTGGTTTTAAAAATACAAGTTAAAAGTTGTTCCTTTGCCTAGTTAAGATCTAAATCTCACTCATTGCAACAGTCAGTACATAACTGATAGAATATCTTCAAATTTACAAAATCTGACTCTTGAAACCACTGTAGGAGTTTTAAATAGTGTAAGCTAGTAAATTTACTGTCATATTTTGTAATTGTCGAGTTATGAGTCATAATTATGTAGATTTTTTTTTATCAAGTGGTACTTCTAAAGTGTGTGAAGTACCTATCTACTTCAGAAAAGTAGCAAGAAAAGTGAAATGTTAAGGGAGATTTTGCTTCATTAAATAAATACGAAAAGCATATTTTCTGTGCAGTTCTGCCGAGTCTTAAGGCTCAAAGAACAGTATTTTCAATTACAAAAGGATTAAATGCACCTGCCATTAGAGAAAAGTTTTTTGGGCTTTTGTACTAGACAGTTCAAAGCTGCTTATAAATTTTATGTGCATGTATGTTGTGTGTGCCTCATACACAAAGTGGTGAGCTAGAGAAGGTGGTGAGCTGCAGGTCTTTGGATACAAATATCGGGGGATTCCAGCAATCCTCTTCATTGTTAGAAGAACAAAGCTTATGGTGACTTGTGTTGTCATAAGAACACAGAATAATATGCATGGCTTTAGTCAAGATTTCCCTGAGTTTTTAAGAGTATCATAATATTTTCACAAACTTGCTTAGAAATCAAATTGCTTCCTGCCCAAATGTACAACAAAAACTTGCTGTTACTGGGATATTTTTTCAATTGCAATTTCATCAAGAGTCTGGTTGACTTTTGGTTTCATTGATGTCCAAAACATTTTTGACATTATTTCAGTATATGCCTGGTAATTAATATGCTGCCTAACCTGCCACTCTCCAGAACACAGTACGCATCCCATTATGGCACACACATGGTGACTTTTAACTTGGCTTCCTTTTCATTCCTCGGCATAGACCCCACTGAGAGTTTGTTACCAAGACAGAGGCAGTGGCAGGGTGGTTGCTGGCAGCAGCACAGTCGAGGTTCTGTGCCATGGTCTGTGATGTGTGGCAGCTCAAGCAGGAAGAAGAATGAGGCTACATAGATAGGTGACACGAGCCTTACCCAAGAAAAGCCTTAATACTTAATTTTTGTTTATTTCTGTATTCTTACTGCTTGCTTGAAGATAAGTTTAAATGGTGTCAGAATTACAGATCCTTGGAGGTCAAACTGCAAATAATGAAATGCATTTGTCATCAACAAAATGGATGAGTTTATTAATCCTGCAGTATCCAGGAGAAAAGGGAAAAATAAGAGAAGTTCTTAGAAAACAATTAGGCTTAAATATACATACAGCTGTCATGCTTGTGTTTGTTTGGCATTATCTGACAAGTCAGGCTTGTGTTCTTCAGGCCCCCATCAATCAAAGCTGGATTAAAAGTTACTTCATGTAAGTATTTTAAATAAACTATGCCTTTGTGCATGTGGACAGTTGTGCACTACAGTTTTTCAATTGTTCAAAAAAACCCATTTGAATATAAGGTAACTCCCAAGCCCATCTACTTGGCAGCCTCTGTAACAAGTTCTGTGTATCCGCACAGATACTTAAAGTTAACAGGCCATCATGAAAATAGGTCAGGCTCTCCATGCTAATTTTGAAGGCTTCTGCTTTGTTACATTTGAAGTTTTCATAGCTGTCTTGGGGTCCTTACCATAGATGCAAATGGTACAGCTCTTACTTGAGAAATATCAGGCTACTGGATTGCCTGAGATCTCTCTAGTAATTTTGATGGTAACAGGAGAGCTTGCAATATTATTCATCAAATAATTTTAGTGGCTTTTTAGCACCCACAAAACCTTATAACCTTTAATTTCCTAAAATATACAGAACAGTTCTGTCGTGTTTTAAAAAGGATGTACAACAGCTGAACAGCATCAGGGCTAGCTGATGATTCTGTGAACAATATAATTGTGTGTGTTATAACAATACAGTGTGTTATGTTGTCTCAACAACCTGAAAAACTTCATTCTCCTGAATTGCTACCAACTGTTGTTACTTTGTTCAAAATTTAGCTTTGTAACACAAGCTTGCAAAAACAAAGCACAGAAGGATGTTTGACACAGTGTATGACACAAGGAACTGTATTTTAGAACAACCTTATCATTCCTATTGGGCTGCAAAACAGGAAAATTCTGAATAGAGCTATATGTATCCTCAGTTCTGACACCACAACTTCAAGCTTTGTTCTTCTTTTCCATTATAAGAACTGAACACCTTTTACAAAGGCTGTGTCTGTATATATTATGTAACTTTAAATGTTACCTGTGTAAGATCATATCTTATATATATGGACACAGGTACACATAAGTATTTTTTAAATTAAGATTGTAATATCACCAGATCTGCTCTTGGAAATCCAGGGGGACCAAAATATTTTAGCATTCAAAAATATTAATTTTGTATCATTTCAAGTATATACCAAAACAGTTTCTGATTAATACTGATGCAAATGTTTATTGTAAATATTACATACATTATACATTCACTTAAGTTTTGTGGATTTAATCAACTTTACATTTTAGTAGCATTGAAGCCTCAGTTTGGTTTACAGACTTGTGATCAGATGGATATGGACATGGAGAACAAGGAGCATTGGAAATGGTCTGATGCTGAAAAGCGTGAAATGTCATTTTTGAAATGCTGGAATTCTTCAGGGACCTTCCAACATTAAAAGCTGGAATTCTGGGATGTTTCTCAAGCAGACTCTCCAAGTATGACACACTGTCACCCTCCAGTGGTTCTGCTTGTAATCCTAAGAAAGACTTTGTATATAAGTAAAGACATTGGGATTGACTTTATGGGGACATGAAGGTGTCAAATGAAGTAAGAGGCTATTTTATTTTTTCAGTAATGGCTCTGAGTGTGACTGCCATGAAACTCACCTTTTAGTTAGTTCCTTGTTTATATTGTGCCATTGAAATAATTGCAAGGTGTTAATCATTTTGTGTTTAAAAAACAAGCAAACAAAAAAAAAATCCCTTCACCATATCCATTGCTTTAAACTCAGATTACCTCTTAAAAGACCAAGGTACATTTACCTCATGTGTATATAATGTTAAATATTTTTCAGAATGTTCTCCAGGTTTGCAGTTACATGTTTCTAGAAATATGGGTGTTACTAAATTTACAACTTCAGTGGTACTAAGTGTATTATCTGGTGCCCCAAAACACTTTTCTGTATTTTATTGTATTAGCAAGTTTGCTGCTTTGTTACTGTAGCACCTGCCCTTACATAGCTGTGTGGATACTGCCTTGTAAATTTTACTTTTTGGATGATTTGAGGATCTTGTACAGATGAGTGTCACTTTTTTAAACCTTATCAAATTGTGCATTTCCTTTCCATTTCTGAAAATATGTATTGTATTTGTAGAGTATACATTTCAATGGATTGTAAATAGACAGTAGAAGAGTGGATGCTTATGTTAAGTGCTAACACTACAGTAGAGAGTTTAAAGCAGTGAAAATAAATAACTTTTTTCAAAATACAAGTTGTCTTTCAGAACAGAAAGTTGCCAGGTACATATGGGTTTTTGTGTCATGCTCCTACCTGCTAAACTACGGGTTCACTGTGACTTTCTTTCCTCAGAAGAAATTTCTTCTAGTACAAAAATGCTAAAAGGATTTGCTACTGCTGAGGCAATCCACCTCATCTGTGCTATGCACATAATGATAAAGTGCCTGCTCTTCCTTGCCTCCTACAGTAATGTTGGTATAAGAATATTGCTGGTATTTCTCTTCTCCTGGACTAAATTAGTAATGACAAATTGTTCCCTCTCCACGTTTATGTTTGCATAAGAAATAGCATTTAGAAACAGAAATAACTTTTTAGTCTGTTTAAGCAGCTCAGCACCTCTGTGCATCCCAGAACTGAAAGTAAAATCAGCTTCTGTGCAAAACCCAGTTTCAGGCTGGTGTTACATTTCTGAAGGAAAGTGGAGATTTAGACACAACAAAAATACGACATCATACCCTCTCAATAAGTTTAGATTTGTCCTTCAGTTTTGGCTCAGACAGAATTACCAAAAATTACTTCTTCCAGCTAACTTGCTCCACAATGGGAAGCCATAAGGTGTCCAGAGAAAGCCCATGGCTGTGCCAAAACACTGTATTCCTTTCAAATGCTTTTACAGGGGCTATGATTATTTGGGTGAGAACAAGTCTCTCTCCCCTGAGTGCCTAAAGGAAAGCATTTGCTACCCCTTCAAGCAACCAAAACTCAGTAAAATCCTGAATCCCTCTACTGCATTTACTAGTAGAGGAAATGTGTGGCCTGGAACTAAGCATAGCAGTGTTGCTGTCTACCAAACTTAGTTTTCATTAAGTAGTTTTCTCTGTTTTATACTTTGAGGGCCTGAGCCTAACAACTGAAAATACATAAACAGCAAACAATCACCGCAAGTAACATAAATGTGAGGATGTTTTAGGGTCATTTTAGAGGAGACACTGAATTCAGAAGATCTGCATGCTGGTTTGAATTACAAGTCGGCATAAAGAGTGGCAGATTTTCAGCTGGCTGTTTTGCCCAGCATAATTATTTTGTAATTTTTAAAGTGTGGGACTGTTGAAAGGCATTTTTTTTTTAATACCCACTGCAGCTAAGCAATGAATATTTTCTGTAGGTACAGCATAACTAAAGGGTATATAAACAAACCACTTCTATGCAGTACCAAGTAAGTGCTACAATTTTCCTTTTATCAATTTTTGTGACGTTGGTAACTGATGTACATTGAGGTACCCAGTAATTGTAGTATAGGATAAGGGTGTCCTGGCAGAAAATAGATTCCTTTTAAATAGGAAAACAGAAATTCCAAATCTCTCACTCAGCGCTCTTACTAGCTATTTTTATGTATCCAGCCAAGCCATGATGTTTTGACTGAAACTAAGTGTTCATTGATTTGATGAAGTGTTACTGGAATCTCACACTGCAAACCCCCATTACCTACACGATGGGCTGCTGGGCTTTTGAGTCTCACAGTTCTATCTTGGAGTGGCTGGAGTTGTTCCCAAGTCATCTAGGTTGGAGAAAAAAAAAGAAACATTGGCACAGAATTTCCTTTGTCAAGTTGCCTGGACTGCAAATATAATCCAGTACTGCTTGAGAAACCCTTAAGTCTTCCACAGAGTTTCTAGAAGATAAGATATAAATCCCCAGTCTCTGAGGTGAAATGGTACCTGAAATCATTGCCTCTCTTTTGAGAAGAAAAAGAAAAAAAAAAAGCTTGAGCAAACCATACTGTTATGTTCCTATGCAGGATTGCAGTAGTTTTGGGTAATAAAAGAGTTCTCACTGGAGATGAAGTCAGCATCCTCAAGATGTGTTTCTACTTAGCTTAATTAGGAAAATGAGAAGAGTTCTCCCACCTGCCAGTAGCAGAAAGTCTGTGTAAGCAGTTGAAGATTTGGGCACATGATACTCAATTTTATATAATATCAAATATATTTATGTATGCTTTTAAATGAGGGATGAAGGAATTGGGAAAATGCCTTTAAATCCAAGCAGGCTGCAGGATTTACAGGATGCATAGTGAAGAATAAAAAGGACAGGGAAAGGGAGAGGTTTAGCATGGGAAAATAGAGGAATAAGGAGATAAAAAGTGTGGGTTATATATAAAAAGCAGACCAGTCAGTGTGCCAATCTGTCTGTGCCCAACACAGCCTTTTCCTTTATTTTTAAATCCCTTCCTGCTTGAGGAACTCAGTTCTGGGAATGCAGGGATGTCTGAGCAGAGCAGCTGGGGCCAGACCACAGCAGGAAGGTCCTGTGAGTCTGTGGTGAAGCAATGGGAAAGACCAGAGTGAACAGACCTAAAGGTCAGCAGCTGGAGTGTGACCATAGGTCACGGGTGCATGTGTCCACAGTGCCCGTGGCTGGAGTGTAGGTCCAGGCACCAGTAGCTGGAGTGGGACTGCAGCTCCAGTGGGACTGTAGCTCTAGTACCAGCAGTCAGTGGGACTGGCATTGGGGCAGCTGTTTGCAGGAGGTCCATCTGTGCCTCTGAGGATGTGGGGGTCCTTAGTTGGCTGTTGACTGTTCTGGTCTATCCTTATGTCCTGGTCGCCCTGTGTTATCTGCTAATGCAGACTTACAGTTACTTGTTTTTCTTGAAGATTTGTGGCCCAGTGTAGTTGCTGAAATTGCTTGCCTGGCTCTTGTAGCTTGGGCAGTAGAAGCTTTTAGATCCAGAACTCAGTGTCACTGATTTTATTTGTGACATTGGTTGTCTACCCATAGGGACTAGAAAACATTTACATTATTGTGGTATTAAATGGAATGTCTAAAAAGCTAGAAAACAAAGGCAATCAGTAACAGTCTTTAAAATATGTTGTAAACTGAGAGTAGTTGATAAATTCCATGTTGACTCTGTGTTGTAATAGCTTACCTATTGCCCTGGACATCCCTGGATGCTAATTTGCATTCAATCAATTTTCCCATTCCCTTCTATGATATGGGCATAGGAAACACGTGTGTGTGGTCCCACTGTTCAAACTCTTAATTAGTACAGGAAAGGGGTAAAGAATGGCAAGAATTCTGTGATATCACAGTTGCTGTCTAATTCTTATGTGTTTCCAAAGAGTGGAATCAAGCTGTGCTTTCTTTAATTATTGCCCTCCTATGGCTTGGACTCTCTGACCTACCTCTCCTTCCATGAAGAGAGTTTTTTGCTGCTGTTAACAGAAGGGTCAGTGAGATTCAGTTCCTGAATCTCTCTGGGCAATCCTTCCTGAAAGCCAGCTACCTTTTTCTTACCTTTGTTCAGGAAACTGCTTTGCCTATGCTTTTTTTGCAAAGATAACTCTTTCCCATGCTAGATGATAAAAGGCTTTAAATTTTTGTATTGGGACTTGAGCCCTTACAGAGATCCTCATTTCCATTTACCCAGCTATGAAAGATCCATGGAATGTTGGTCTCTTCACTGCAGTAATATTGTTGAATTGCTAATTTCCATCTCTTGCAAAGGCTCCTTGTGCTGAGGCTCATGTGATGGCAGGCATGCAGCCTCCTAAGCCTCATATCATTGCTGGTAGAGCAGGTAAGCATGGCCATTTCTCAAACCCCTCTGAACAATACTGAACTTCTCCCTCGTTGGAGGCACTCAAACCCCACCTGGACACATTCCTGTGTAACCTGCTCTAGGTGGCCCTGCCTTGGCAGGGGAGTTAGACTAGGAGATCTTCAGAGGTCCCTTTAAACCCTAACAATGCTGTGAACTGCAAGAAGGAGAAGGGAATATTGTAAAAAAAAAAAAAAAAAACAAAAAAAACCAAAACATATTGCAACGTTTCTTTTTTTAACTTCTTTAGGCTGTGTTGTCAGTATGTGCAGTATGCTCACAGTCTCTCTCCTGAAGTCCAACTCTTCTGGTTCTTCAGTTAAAGAGGATGCTTGAGAAGGAGAGGTGGATGCTTTGCTGCCTTTACTGTTGTTGCAGGAGGATTGAAGTACAATACTAGGGAAACTCATATGGTAAAATTTACCTGAGAGCTTGCATAGCAATAATCTCAGTGTAATTGTACAAACAGGTAAGACATTTTAAAGAAAAGTTCCAGGAAAGTAACTTGTCTCTGTTCATCATTCTGCTAGTCTTTGAGTTCTAGCATAAAAATGATATTACATGGTTTAGGCTCTTGATGATTTCTTCCTTTATAATGATGTGTTGCAGCAGCCACATTTTTGCAGTTTCATGTGGCCAGATGTGTTTTGTTGTTTCTTCTTCCAAAGACGTTGTATTCAGCAGCTGAAAATACTTTAAAATTGTTTTTAAAAGAAATAATTTATGCTAAAGGCAGTGTATTTGATACCCTTCAAATTAAAAACAGATGTTTTCTTTAGACCATTTAAACCCGGCTGAAGTTAAAGAAACTCTTAATATGATGTTCAACTGATAAATGTTTAGGTATCACTGTTTTTCACATCATGCCACTCATTTTTAGAAGTTGAATGACTGGGGTTTTTTCCATGCAGTGGATCTTCTCTGTTGGGAATAATTATCTTAGCATTTATGTGTTGCATTTTGTGTGTATTTAATGTTGTAGTATGGAGAAAGACAATTCCAGCACTTATCTTGCTCACTTGCTTACTTCACCCCTCTCTTTCAGCTAATGCAAAATTCTTTCTGCTATCATGTGTGCTGAGTCACTGGCACTCAGTTCTCCCTCTCTTCCCACAGTTCCAGTTCCTGCTCCACGTCAGAAAGCCACTTGGAAAGCTGGAGATGGCTTGGTTTAGTTAATTTGAAAAGGTTCTTTTTCTCTTCAATTTCTCAAGGTTTTCTTGCCTTTTGTAAAGCCTGGCTCTTGAAGACTTTACTGAAAAATTTTATCCAGCAGTGGGTCTCCCCCTCCTTGAAGTCTTACCATTATTGTGGATGAGGGGAGAAAAATTCTCATATATCATTCTTGACATGAGCTCCCTTACTTGTGCACCCCTGCATACAGAATACTTCACATGTGGTTGTTTTGCTTTTGCTTTGGCCCCTTACTCCTCCAGATTTACATGGTGAAACATCTCAGTTGTGTCCTTAAAGTTTGCAGAATAAAACATCCCTATTGATATAGACTGTTACTCCAGTATCCTTAATGTTCAAAACCTCTCCTAGATTTTTACACATAAAGCCATTCTAAAGAGTACAGTAGAATACAGCAAACTGTGATGTTCTATTTCTTCTGTATAATTTTCTGTTTGAATTAAGTTGTGATTGCAAGATTCATGTGGTGACTTACAGAAGTACACCTCTGTATTGGTCTATGATACCATCCTGGAAAATATCTGAACTCAAGCTAGATAAAATTCCTTCAATGAAATTGCTTAGGTGGAAAAGGAAAGACGGAGAAGACTAGAGATCATAAATTGTTATCTGGGGTGAAAGGATCATTACCATGTTATCCCTATCTTAACTATAAAAAGATAGAAAGCTGTTCTGGTTGGAATTCTTAAAATCAGTGCTTTAAAGAATTTTTTGTTCACAACAGCCCTTAGGAAAACCAAAAACATAGAGGTAAAAATAGAATCAAATCAATCAACCAGTGATGGCACTTTGAAGCTCATTAGCTTCAATATATACCAACATATTTCTTCCAGAGTCCATCTGTTAGATATGATTATTAAGGCAGCTACACACTGGGATAAATATAAAACTTATGAGAAATTCTAGTATTTATAGATCTGAATTGGTTTGAGTTTCTCATTTAGAGGTTAATACAGTCCTGGGTAATGACAGTACTTACACATGGTGACTGAGCTCCTGAAGATTCAGATTTGATCAGGAAGTGATTTAGAAGAAATTTGAAGAGGGTGGGTTTTTTTCTGCACTCCTGAGGGTTTTAGTTGCAGCCACATGTCTTATCTAAGTGGTATTGGAAAAATTAGATGGTCTGCTCGAGGCAAAGACACACTTCTGAAGCAGCAGTGGTGTTTAAGGTGCTCTGTGTGACTGATTCCTGAGGCAGATCTGCTCTGGCAGGGGTCTGGTCACTGGGGGGCTGTGTGTTTTCATGCAGTTGTTTTTCCTTAAAGCCTTGAGCACAATTGGAGGTGATGTATATAGGCCAAAGTTCAGGAAGGTGTCATCTCTCCAGTGACCTATTTACTATGTCTAAGCTGGAGTACAGGAACTTTATAAATTATTACAGATGTTTTACTTATGAGTGACTGATTAGGTTATGAATCAATCCCTCAAATACAGACCTGTGTGCTTTTTCTGGCTCCCTGTCAGCCTCTTTCAAACTGTCTCCCTAGATGAATCCTGGCATTTGGAGAGTAGGAGCTATAAATCCTTTCAGAGTATGTGATTGTGGGCCTGAAAAAGGTGGTCAGGCTGACATTGCTCATCTGTTTTCTCAAAATTTTCTCAAACTCTGCAGAATTGAGGGAAGAAACCAAAGCTGATTCTTAAGCAAAGATTTTCATGCCAGGCCTTTCTCAAAGAAATGCATAGGAGAATTTCCTAAAAAGCAAGGACAGTTTATCTGAAGTCAGAGGTGATCACAGAGAAGATAGGAGGTGAGATAGTTTTCCATCACTTGGTGTTGCTTAGTCACAATTTAGTATGGATTGATGGCTTTTTACCTGGTCAAATACCTCCACTCAATTAGACAAATATCCATCTATTCAAAGGTGAGACAGTGAAACACACACACTAAGAAAAGGATGCATCTGTCTTCCTTAAGGAAGGCTTGGGAGTCATATGAAAAGTTAAAAATAATTCTAGAGAGAAAATCATCATAGCAAGAATGTAAGATGTAAGACAGGTATTTTTAAAGGTCTAATAAAGAAATGGCTGTGCAAACACATGAACATGATCTGATGCAATAAAAATTCAGAAGACATGGATATGACAAATCAAGGATGAAACTTCAAGGCTAAGAAAGTGAGAAAGAAAGAAAGAAAGCTGTATCACTACAATTCTCGTGCCATCTGTGCATATGAGGAAGTGCTAGACGGAATTTTGCTGACACATCCTATTTTGAAAGCAATGTTGAAGATAGCACAAGCAGTACATTGTACTGTAATTTTTGGTCTTTCATACAGAAAATCAGCTCAGAATCAGATTGTTTTCATATGGGCTTCAAACTACAGCAACAAAACCATGCAAAAACATGGCTTGTTGTAACCTGGACAGTTGGAACACAGATATACAGAGAAAGTACAACTCTCCAGTACAGAAAAGAAGAATGAAATTATAGCCACTGAAGGAGAACATGCTCTGTATCTAGGAGGAAAGCCATGACTCTATATATCAGACATCTATAGTGAAAGAACATAGAACAAGCTGGAAGAAACTGATGTAGTAGATTACATTTCTGCTGTGAATGTGGGGGAAAAGTTATCCCAGATTATTCTGTTCTGCAAAAGGCACCTTGCTGATGGCTTATGGGAGTCAGAAAAACAGTGAGCTTTGGCATCCTGGTCTGTGACAAGGCTTCCTCCCTTGCTTTCACAGCAAACCACAGATAACTTTATCTTGTAGCAAGTAATGCTGGGCAGCTTTAACCTGTCTGCAGACACCGCCTGTGTTTTAGCCTCCCTCTGTGCACTCTGATTAGCCCTGCAGTTACTCAGGAAAGGACCACATTAATTCATTAATTCATGTGAGCACAGTGAAAGCCAAGTAGTATATCAGGTAATGGGAGGACCCTCTCTGTAGGTAGGACAAAGATTTGCGGCAGTCAGGAAAATTCCAGCATTGCTAATGATTCCAAATGCCCCACTGCAACATTGGTGCCTTCCTGGCTGGAAAAAGTGGGTTTCCATTCAGGTATGTTTTTGTGCATGCACAGTCACGTCATGGCTGCAATTAGCAAAGCTATACTTGGATCTCTTGGGAAGGGGAAGCTTGTTCTGCCATGAGGTCTCCCACTACTGGTGTTTTTCCTGGGTTCACAGCACAGTCCTCTCCTGTCTTGTTCCAGGAGTCCAGTGGAGAAATGACGTGCAGGACTGCATTCTCCACAGGCCAAGTTGTTGCATTTTGTTATGGCCACCACCATAGTTGGAAGAACAATGAAAAGCCCCTGTTTTCAAGGTACAGGTGTTTTAGTTTCTATGATTCTTTTTAATGCAATTAATTCACAGACTAATAAATATAAAACTACTTTCCATATGTTTGTTGTGTAATTACAAATTTGTCTGCATACAGCAAGCATTTTGGCATGGCTGCCATATGATTTGTTGTCATGAAGCTCTTGAGGTATTTTGGTATTTCAGTTCTGGTTTTATTACAACAGACTGCTATTTAGACCTAACTGGGATATTTCCCTGCCAAAAAATCCCCTTATCTACAAAGACACAGTACCATTCTGTGCAGGTGATAACAAGCATTCATTTATTGTAAAATATTTTTATTAGTCTCAGTCTAGTTCTTTATTGCATGATACAAGCTTCAAGTTTGGCACCTCCCTCACTTGGCTTTATATGTGTCTTATTTACTGATAAATTTAAAAGTTTATAGACAAGGAGGACTCACTGAAAAGATCAAGTTGCAGCTATTTTTTTTCCTTTTTCTTTTTTTTACATACCTTTATTCTCCTGGCTGCAATACCTGGAATTTTCTGTCAGTGTATATAGGTTGGCACAATTTACATTTTCTTCTTTGACTGTCATGTTCAGGCAACATTTATTTGTTGCCTCTGTCTTCATTTTTTCTGTTCCTTTATTTCAAAATCATGAACTCGACAGTCACATAGGTGGATTCTTCCAGGTACCTGAAAGAAACAAGACAGGCTGCCTGTAATGATGTCTGTCTCCGTTTTATGTGGCTGCTTCATGTTAAGCTGCAACCAGAGGCAATTAATTTCTTTGCAATAAATCCTCAAGCTTTTACAAACTTCAATATTTCAATGGACCTGGAGAAAATTGAAGTTAGGTGGAGAAAAATCAGGCATGGAAATGGACCATATGCATTCTCTTATTTCTGTGTGTGATACAATCCTCTACTGGAACTTTTCTTGTCATAAGCCCTACTGTAGCACTGCTAATTCCTGTCATTTTTGGCTGTCAAAGCCTGTCACAACATGGATCAAACTCAAATGCATCAATTATATGTACACATTAATGCTGAACATCTAAAATATTTCTTTTCTAAATATTGCATTTAATACTTACTGCAAAATCTAGTAAATTTTTGGAAAATAAGATTTTCTTAATACTGAGAGAGGAGGAGAGGGCAATTTTAAGAGCTGCCAGTCAAGAATTTTTGCATGCTGCTCCTTATTTCAATGATTTCTTTGTTTTATCTGGGGGAAAAAATCTCCCCCCCATGTTTAGGAATTGTAGAATTGGTTTTGCAGCTCATGAATTGGCTCAGCACTGCTATTTTTACTGCAAAATGCTAGTAGATGTAGGTAGGTTGAGAGTTAATCACGTCTTGCAGCAAAAATGTAAAAGCATCAAATCAAAACCCTTCATCAAAAACTTACATGATACTTTTGTAGCATTCACACCTGAATTTATAAATTTTACAAATCTCGTTACAATGATCTTGTGAGATCATTCTGCCTTTAAATACTTTGATAGTTTCACTCTGCTGAAAAGAAGATTGGATTTGATAGTTTCTCAGCTGGTTTTAGTGATCTGCCTATGTATAGTACCAAAGCAACCATGCTAATACACAATTATATGCAATAGTAGTTAGAGTCAGAATGGTTTGGGTTGGAAGAAACCTTAAGGATCACCTTGCTCCAACCCCTGCCATGTGCAGGGACATCTTGCACTAGACCAGGTTGCTCAGAGCCCCACCCAGCCTGGCCTTGAACACTTCCAGGGATGGGGAAACCACAGCTTCTCTGGGCAGCACGTGCCAGTGCCTCATCACCCTCATAGGAAGTACTTTCTTCTCAATACCTGAACTAAACCTCTTCACTTTAAAGCCATCTCCCCTTGCCCTGTCACTACATGCCCTTGTAAAAAGTTCCTCTCCAGGGAGGGACTCTCTTGCAGGCTCCCTTCAGGTATTGGAAGGTGCTTTAAGGTCTCCTGTCTTCCATACTGCCTGCATCTATACCACAGGTGATGTACAATTGCAATTCAGTATTAAAAGCCATCTTAGTTTCTCAAGTCATCTTTAATTTCCAAGAATTCAGTAGTGTATTGCTGTCAACAGACTAGAGGGGATTACTAAATATAATTGTTTGATATAACTTAATTCAGGGAGGTAGAAGGTTGCCCTAGTCTGGGTGATACTATGCTTTACAGACAAAAATGAATTTTTTTTTGCTGTTGGACTTCCATATTCTTTACTTGCTTTTCTCAATAGCAAACGCCACATTTCCTTTTTTTCATTCTTATGAGTCAGTTTAGGACACTCAACTCTTCGAGCTTCCCATTCAGGTCTATGAAAATAATATTTCCTGAAACTTTAATTAATTATTTTGCTGCAATTGAATTAAATATTTTGGATAAGATCAGTATTGTTGGAAGAGAAAGAATGAGAAAAAACAGTTGCCAGTTCTAATTTCCATGCTGAAGATCAAAGACATCAGATAGCAGTAAATCTTTTAACTGAGAATGGAACTATACTTCTTAGGAGTCTTATTCTTCCCCAAAATGAAACATTTTTGCTTTAGGCATCAGAGAGGCATTGTTTCTTCAGAATTGAACAGCAGTGAATTTGTTTACAAAAACCCATTGCAATTTTGCAGCCAGATGATCTACTGTCCAGAACACTCACTTTATAATCCTAAAAATATGTCCTGCCTTTAATCTTTTTATAAATGCTAAAAAACTGTAGACAATAATAAACAAAGTCCTTAATACACATCTACTTACAAGGTGCTCAGGCCTGAAAAGAAATATGTATCATTATTAAACACTTTTTTCCCCCTTTTTTTTCTTTTTCAAGGAAAGGCCACAATACAGAAGCTGGAAAGCTCAGTGGCAAGTGAAGAATGTTGTTGAGAGATTATTTTCTACAAGAGATTCAAAAATTTGTTATTTAAAGAAGCTGGTATTTTTAGTATTTTAGCCACACTACTTCAACATTAGTGTATCCTGGTATCATTAGTTATAAGTTAAAAGGGATGATTTTTCAGATACTTATCTCCTAATGAGAAAATCTTAGTCATATTCTTTTAAAGTTCTTTTTTGGGGAGAAAGGGAGTTAAGTTGTACTTCATTTTTGTTCAGGTTTATAATTCACTTGAAATTTTTCATAGAGAAAAGAACTTTTGAAGTGTCTCGATTATATGGCTTTGACATTTTTTTCTTACAAGCAAGTATCTTTTCAGATAGTTATCTCTGGTTTTGCTTGCTGTTGCTTAAGGAGGGGTTAGAAAAAAACGTGATATGAAAAAACAGAGGCTTTTAATTTCCTTTTTTTTCAAATTAAAACAACAAACATTCAGGTTACCTCATATGCTATGGAACTGGAGAACAATGCACATTACAAATCTGTCTAATATTATTTACATAGTTTATGCATTTACCTAAATCCTAATCAAACCCTATTTTACTTAATAAGTTGTTGTGTTGGTTTTGGCTGGGATAGAGTTCATTTTTTTCACAGTGGCTGGTATGTGGCTATTTTGGATTTGTGCTGAGCACAGGGTTGATAATTTAGCGATATTTTTGTTATTGCTGAGATGGGATTGCACACAGCCAAGGCCTTTTCTGCTTTCCATACTGCCCCACAGGCAAGGAATGTGAGGGTGCTTGCAAGTTTGGGAGGAGACTCAGCCAGTTCAGGAATATGCAGCATTTATTGAACATCTCATGTTGGGTACAAAACACTGTATGGTATTTAGTTTCAGGAATAACAGAGCAATCTCATTAGAAGTCCTACTACCTTAACTCTAATACCTCACAATTGATAAGACATGGTTCATGATTCATTCACTTGTACATAGAAAAGGCTAAACAGGATAAAAAGACTGTGATGAAATCCTTAATATCTGTTCTATTAATATCTGTTGTACAAAAGAATGTAAGTTTTTTTAATTACAAGTGCTGATGGCTAAGGTGATTATAAAAACTGTGATGCAGATACAAGGCAGAAACCTAGCAAGGATAACTTCTCAGTAAATAATAAATCTTACTAGAAAATATTTTTAATCTAAACTGCCTTTATTCATAATGCTTTTTCAAAACCTTCCTGATTTTCCCCTCTTGAGATTTTTAAGATTACATAATAAAATAAATAATCAATTATTTTAAGAATAATTTAAATTGTTATAAATTTTGTTTTAATAATTTAATTTAAACAATTTAATAGTTTTTAAAAATAATTAATATAAGTTGTAAATGGAATGCCATTTAATTTCATAATGTCCTACATTAAAACACACTGCATAAGTGTGGAAAGCTAATTATATTACATTTTTGGAATTGAGGTGATTTTATTTAGCTATGTATTTTCTGCACTGTGCTTTCTCAGACCTCTGTTATATGTCCTTCTGAAGAAAGCAATTCTATAACTATACTTTACTCAGAGCACAGATTTTGCCAAGATTTACTGCTGTCAGTCCTATACTCAAGCATCTGCAGTAGCAACAGAGAAAGGAAGGGGTATATAACTAATTTTCTTGGAATTAATTCTACACGGTTATTTCTCACTTCTTTCATAGTATCTCTAATTCCTCTGGGTCTGATTACTAGAACAGACTGTTTTCATTAGCTCTTCCTGAGAAAAGCCCTTATGGAACAGAGTGGTTGGTGTCAGGAGGTTGCTGCAGTGGTTGTGGATACAGCACTGCAGCATATGGGGAGCCTGCCCAAGGCAAGAGCAAACATAGTTTCTCCTGCAAATACATGATAAGTGAAGTAAAAAACATCCTCAATTTCTGTCTCCTTGTAAGCATTTGAGGGCATAACATCTATGATATGTAATCCCAGTTAGTTTCTACTATATCTTAGAATACAAGAAGCTATCACACAGAAAATTGGATAGGCAATAAGGAGTTTGAACTTTGTGCTAAAAAGGGATGAAAATTAGGAGGTTTTGAATGTGGGAGATGAGTCTTGGCATTTAGAAAATGTTCTCAAATGAAAATCATTCCCTAGAGAAGAAACAGTTCATGCTGTCTTTTGAAGTAATCAGGTCTTATTCTGAGGTTGAAAATTAAACTTTTGGATTTTAATCCCCAGAAAGGCTGAAAAATCTCAGCAGCTCCATTGGTTAGGTTTCTCTTCCAGCACACACTTACAGGTGGTCACTGGCAAAGGACCAGCCAGAAGAAGAGTACTTCCAGCTGCTCCAGGTTGGTCCAGAAGCACTTCAGATGCCCAAAAAAGCCCCTCAGAGCAGTCTCTGCCCTATTAATGAAGGCTCCATATAAAGCCTATAGGACTATGTGGAGATTCAGGGGGGGAAAAAAGGCCTGAAAAAGATTCTGGAAATCATCAAAGCTTTCACACTCCTCCCTAGTGAGTTAAACCACATCCATGTGCTTGGTAAACGTTTGCATAGACTATTTCTGAAAGATTTGCTAGACTGTTTCTGGTGCATATTCTACAACCTCCCTACGAAATACATTCCAATACTTCATTAGCCTTATCTTTAAAAAGGTTTGGGGTTTTTTATGTCCAACCCAATTTTCCTTGCCCCTGTTCTTGTGCAGGAAAATAACCTATGTTTGTCACAACCTGTCTGCGACAAAATACTTGTTGACTTTTGCTTGCTGTCATGGTGGTACTCAAAAATAATGTTGGATGACTCATTCAGGGTGGATTTCTTTTACCCAAACAATCAAAATAAAATGATTGGTATAAAAATTCTTACATCTTTCCTTTGCTCCTCTTCAAAAGAATCACTGTCCACCATCCCAATCTTTCAGTATATTCCCAATCCTCCACAAGCTGCCAAAATAATACCAAGTCCCAGCTGCTTCAGGGTTTTTTGTTTGTTTGTTTGTTTTTGTGGTGTTTTTTTTTGTTTTTGTTTTTTTGTTTTTTTTTTTTAATTCCTGTGATGAGCAACCCACCTTGAACCAATCTGAAGGCAATATTCTACTTGTCTCACTTTTTCTCACTGAGTGATACAGTCAGACAGCTCTCAACTTCTAGAAGTTTGGAATTAATTACTTTCAACAGTTTGGAAATAATTACTTCTAGCAATTTGGGAGTTGGAGCTAGATAATCCTTATGGTCCTTTTCAGACCAAGCCATTCGGTGATAATGTTAAGGTTTAATTTACACAAATTAAATAATCTGCCACTTCCTGTGAGAGCATTTCTGCTTTGCTGTAGCACTTCAGCCTTTCTATGTCCCTGATTTGGTATTAAATAGATAATACTGATCAATTGAATGTGATAATGCTAACTTCAAATCTATATGAATTAAATTTTCATTTTGAAGTACTCTTACCTTAATTTTAGGCCTTGTATTTACACATTCCTGGACAAAGAACTGATCAGATGTTGGAAACAATCCTAGACTTGGCAAAAAATGGTACATGGCAAAACTTCTGGACAACTCGATTTTGGCTGATGGCTTTGATGCACATGAGCACATTGACATGTGAGATTTGCTCTTATTCTATGAGCAGTAGCAAGAACACTTAGTAATGGTGAGTCAAAAAGGAAAAGAAAATTTGTCGTTTTTCTAAATCTGTAAGAAGAATAGGGATGCCTTGCCAATGAGTCAGTGCTCTAGTGACTAACAAGCAATAGTAGAATTGCACTACTAATACAAAAACTGTTTTGTCACAATAACAAACAGGACAAAAAAAATTTAATTATTTCACGAGCCAGAAAATCCATATGCTTGAGTGCTCTGTTCCCTTACCTACACTGCACCTGGAAGCATGCCCTTGGTGCCTTCTGGAAAGAACGAGTTTGCTTTCTTTGCCACTTTTGCATCTTTTTAGAAGCAAGATGGAGTCTTTAGGCCTTCTGTAGAAACAGTACATTCAAAATCTCACACTGTTCTTTAACACATCGTTGTTTTGTTCATAGGTAAGATATTCAGAAGCTGCATATGCTTCACAGGGATACATGACTGATAATATGCTCCTTAGAGAAAAATTCAGGGAATGCAAGGGGAAGGTTAAGGAATGCAAAATCCCTGCAAGTATAGTAGCTCTAGACATGTGGTCTGCTTTTTCAGCTGTTGGGGTTTTTCTGTTCATTGGAGGTCTTCTTAACTTTTTTTACTTCCATTGTTGTATATGTCCTTCAAGTTATATTCTGAGTGGTTTTTAATAGTTATGATTTTTTTTCCCCATTTTGGTTTCTTAGCATAACTATAAAATCCCCCATGTCCTTTACAAAGAAGAGAACTTCAGCCTGGTTACCACAAGGCTGGTGAACCAGAAACAACTACCTAGGTATGTGTCCTGGTTTTCTTGGGCCTGCAGGTAACACACTGAGATCAAAGAGTAGATTATATTATTTGGTTCAATGTTGGCTGATGTGAGGAACAGTTCATCCCCACAAATACAAGAAGCACAGAGATGAGGAATCCCTGTATCCCAGTAAAGGAATGAAGCCCTTGTCCCAAAGCTGCCTTGGGAGAGCCATCAGCCTTGCTGTCCAGCTGTCAGTCCCTGCTGATGATCCTGCTGCTGCAGAGGCTCTCTGTATCTGGCCTCCAGCTGGACTTGCCACAGCACATTTAGAGGAGGAACCTAGGTGGGGAAAGGGAGGAAGGGAAGGACCAGGCACAGAAATAAGAGGGGAAAGGGGATAAGAGCTGGTGTGAGAACAGGTGGCAGCCATTACACTTTAGGTCATTGTGCTTCGGTCATTACAGTAAGGCTTTACCCTCTGCTGCACTTGCACGTTCTGTTCCATCACAAAACTCCATTTCTTACTACTATAAATACACTTTCATTTAAAGACAGCTTTTTCTTTAGGAATCACAGAAGAATTTAAAGTACCATTTGAGATTGTGTCTCACTGTTTTTCCGGCATCTTCAAATCTAGAAGGTACAGAACAGCAAAAAACACACCAGAGGGCTTTCAGACACTGGAAGTTCTTTAAAAGATAAAACTTTGTTTTTGAAAATGCTCTGGCACTTCTAAATGTACAAGATGTAAGTACAACTTGATAAAGCACACTTAATAACATTCCCTCTCCCCCAGGTTTCATATCATTAATACGTCTTCCATATGTGCTGCCTACCAAATTAAAACAACAAATAGTGCACATAAGGTATATAGGTATGCATAAAGAATTTTATTTAATTAAATTTAATTTAATTTAACTTATTTAATTTGTGACATCAGTAAATTATTACTTGATTTTCCTTTTTGGCACTACTAAGAACATTTTTAAACCAAGCTACTCTTTAATTTTGTCCTTTTAAGATGCTATGTGATGGGCTTCATTATATTTTTGAGAGGCTGCTTAGTCTCAGGCTTTCCAAGAGAAGAGCATGGCCACACAGAAGGGTGAGGGGCTCACAGCTTTTGTCTGAGATGTCGATACATCTGCCTCTGTTCCACTGGAGGAGATGAGCTTTGAAGGATGGCCCAGCTAAGGATGTAGGAAGAAGTGTCTGTTGAAGGAACTCAGGCAGCTGAAGCATGAAGTGTATGCAGTGCCTCCAAACAGTCCATTTCGATTTCAATTTTATGTTTCTTTATACAGCTCTTGCTCTCACTACACCGCTGCCATGTCCCTGTACACGACTCCCTCTGTCCATTCTTCTCAGACATGTTGTTTCTCCTTTCCTAGCAAAGACATCAGAGTTCTTGAAATAACTTCCTTTGCTCTAAATATGCAAATTACGCATGTCTATATGTAATTTTATTACAGCTACATAAGCTGGGATAAATAAAGCATCTTTCAACATTTTCATTAAAGCACTTTGAGAAGTACTCAGGATTAATGCATACTACCAAAGTTCTACCCTAATTCATTCATGTCACTCAAGCATAGGTACAAATGGGAATAGGCACTGATTTGTAATTATAATGTCATCTTGACAGTACTTGATAGCTAATTTATAGAATAGCAGGAATAAAACAATTTCATTGTAGCTAAACTGATTAGTTTTAGCAAGTTTAACTAAGACTGATTTAAATAGTATGACACAAACTGGTTGCAAAAAATGGAATTTTATGCCTTCCCCTTCCTTTTTTATTTAACCTGCCAGTCTACATTGATTTTTTTTTTTCTGTTTGAAAGTAGAAGTGACTACACAATTGTCAATTAGCAGCACAAATTATTTCATACCACCCACAAGCCTTTCTGCAAAATTTGCAGACTGTGTTCATATGGAAATAAATGTATAGCAGTGAATGAATTATATACAGTCCTTCAAAGATTACTAATTGAGAGAGAATTATAGCTGCTAAAGCACAGAAGGGAATGAATAAGGCTCTTTGGATTTTTTAAAATATCTCACTGTAGGTGCAGGTTATGATGTAATTTTGAACACAATTCTATAGTACAGAAAAACATAAAAATAACCCTTGGAAAACATTCCAACAGCAATTTGGTCCTTAAACACCATATGGAGAAGCAGCTAGTCCTATACACAACTAGATGATTCAGTGGGATAATCCACAGAAGAATTTCCATATGGCATTCTCAGTGTTCTTCAACACATCCTTTCTATCTCCTATGCTTATGAAATGCTGGCAGATGCACTGTTGCTACAGAAGCCTGAGTTGAGAAGCAAAATGAATATCCATTTTAGATGTATCCAAAGACACAGATGACACATGGATGCGTCATCACCAGCTAAATGCTGTTATTTGTCCTCTTGGATGGTGAGCCAAGGCCAGCAAAAAGATAGGATTTCAACTGGCATAAGCACAGCCCATCTCTGCTATGGTACAGGTGTGCCAGGCTTGACTTTAGATTCAGATTTAGATCATTAGGATGGTTGAACGATTTGACTGGACTGAACAGCATTCCATTTGAAACACTCTTTTCCCACATTCCCAAACTCCAGAACCGGCCAGTGTAATTTCCCTCATTTCCAACTTCTCAAACTGAAATCAACTTTTTTTTTTTCCTTCTATCAATCCCTCGGTGTTATTCTAGAAATAATTTTTAAATCATCTGTCCAATTAGAGGGTCTTTTACATGAAGGTATTCCAGACACTTTCTAGCAAACCTGGCCCTCATGTAGTGGTCTTGAAGGCAGCAAATTGATACTGATCCATTAATACGTATTTCCATTATACAGAGTACACAGCACTCTTTATAACTCACAACACAGAGACTGCAGAGCATACAAAGCAGCACAGAGAGCAAGAAGCATCTGGCCAAATGGCAGACATGCATCTTAGTGATTTCTTTGGGCATTATTTTTAGCATCACCTTCTTTTGCATGGAAGGACATACTAATTACATTTCGTCAAGGAACTTCTTCTCTGTCAAAGAGAATGAATGGTCTTGATGCTCCCATCAGTGCACAGCCTGCTTTTAAATTACCCATTTCATAGGTTCTGTTACCAATAAGTGCATTTACTTCACTCAGCATTCTCATTTGAAGAGAAGAAAATATGGCTCTAACCCTGTAACTGATTTCAGGAGCTTAAAATTTAGATTGACAGGTAACTTTAGTTTCAGGTGGTTTGCTCTGCTGAGAAAAGTTATGCAATGTGAAGCAGAGACAGATTTCTTATAGTAGCTTTATGAACATCAAAACTGTCTCTGAGCAAACATGAGGTCAATTTCAAATTCCTTTCTAAAACAATAGAATAGTTTCTTAACCTATGCTCACTGATGGTGACAGAATCTTATTTATTTCTTTATTACCTTCACAGGAAATTTTAATTAATTATATATTATTCAACAATTTAATTCCTTTCAATTGGCTATCCTTCCAGACTTTATGTATGCAACATTATTTGCCTATGGCAAGATTTTATGACCTCTAATATGTACCACGTGTTCAACTTTCTCAAAATTAATTGCAGACACTGCATTTGGCATTAATGTACATCTTTATTGGCTTTAATTTCACATCTGAGTTGCTTTATATACAGCATTCTTTATCAGCATAAATGCAAACTGCTTCTGATGTGTGTAATAGCAGCCACCAAACCTACCTTTTGTATTAACATTTTTTTTTCTTTTAATATAAATCGAGTTTTCTGGGTTAAAAAAATAAGATGAAGTAATTAGAAAATAATCTTTCTTGGTCATATTAATTATTTGGAAAGTCAGGTGGAAAATGCTGGCAGAGAAAACAGAGAAAATATAAAGTTGCTAAGCTTTGCCTGAACAAGAAGGTTTGCCTGTTTAAGAAAAAAAATCTCTTTGAAAGAGGCTTTGTTGTGGAAATCCATGCTTAGCCCGAAGAAAGAGGCAACAGCCTCACTTAATAGCTAGCAGCTTGCTAGGGACAGCCCCAGGACTGGTCCCACTGTTCCTCAGTTTGCCCGGATTGCCCGGAGACACATCTGAGGCAGCTGTAAAGCCCTACCTTGGCTCATCTCCTACCTGGAGATGAAACTGAACAAACCCCAGCACAGGAAAACAACTCAGCTCACGGTAGGAATCTGGCACTGGCTTATCATGCTGGTATCTAGCTGCTGATACACAGATTAGGCAAATTAATGCTAATTAGGTAAGTTCACAAGGTGTTGTAAGCATCTTTCCAGTTGCAAGATGTAGATAGCTTAAGAACTACAGCAAAGCAACACCGCACATCTCAAATGAGATGCGAAGTGTAACGGTGAAATATAGGGCACTCTTTCTGGTCCAGAAAGTACTCTGCCAAAACACACCGATTTGCCACATTGACAATTTGGATTTAAGAAAAATGTGGTATCATTTTACTTTCTCAGGGGATCCTAATCATATGAAATCTCTTTCAGTAGAATGTGGCTTTGGACCAGTAACTCACACAGTGACTATCAGAATCTTCACTTATTGCTGAAGGAGACTTCAACATTAACTATGTAGTAACATTCAGCAATTTTTAGGATAAGAAAGTAGGATCAAATGCTACTCAGCACAAAATATAATGAACTAATTATATTAAGTGTATATATTAAAAGTGTATTATATCAAAACTGTAGCTGAATGAGCAGACATTATTATATTCTAGGCAACAGGAAATACAGCATACAGAATAAAGTATTCCTTTTCCCTTAGCAGTTGACAGGAGCAGCAAAAACCAACATAACACTTGAAGAACAGTTTCTGTTTTACCACCAGACTATAAAATTATGTTGTCAGCATATTTGTAGTAAACTGTTTCACACTGAGGCACTTAATTATTTCAAGTCCCAGAATTCCACTTCTCATTCTTAAATATTGGGTAGGAATCAATTCCAAATGGATGCTACTTTGAAAAGGCCAATGCACATGGTTTAACTGGAAAACAGTAGCCTGCCGATTCAGCATCCAAACTCCCAAGGACAAAAGTCTTTGCTTTCTAGAACAATTAATTTAAACATCATACCACCCTTACAGAAAGCCAAATTTTAAAAGCTGATATTATTTCAAAGCTCACTTTCTTGCTTTAAAGTGAAGGAAATACTTTCAGTGGTCTCAAATATTTCATCTGAAGCTGAAGAGCTGACTTAGAGTGACAATGAATGACCTTTGAATTGTCAGACTTACCCTCATCTTTTTGCTGCCTGCTTGCTTGGGGGACAAATTACTGCTACTAATGACTTGGCACAGAAGAGGCACTCAGGGCACGTGGGATGCACAGCAGTTCACCCTCACCCAAAATCAAGGCAGATTTAGCATTACTGGGGGGAAAAAACTGCATCTAAACTGTTCAGTTTAAATACCCCGGTATTTTCAAACTAAACCAGCCCACCAATTCAGCCATCGGCTGATTTTCTTTTGGGATCTGCTGCCTCCTTGTGGGCTCGCCGTGAATTTTAAGTCCTAAAATAGAAAATTAGCAGAAGTTAACCTTGGATTGTGGGGGGAAGCCCAGGTATTTAACTGACATATAACCTCACTTACATACCAGCATCATTTCTGTCCCGGTTTGAAAAGATTTTTCTGTAATCAGGTTACAGCTGAGACTTTTCGCTTTCTTGAATCCACAATTACAGCAATAAAAGACTTCAAATTTAAAAATGTACTGTTATTTCTTTATGGCTTTGGTCGAGAAAGATGTAATACACTTTAATTACTCTAGTGTAAAGAGAGAGAGAGAAAACTTTTTCAAATTATTGGAGTGTTCTCCTTGGACTGTATTGCCTTGGTTAGTTTTTTGATTAGTTTTTTTGACCATTTAGAACTTGATATTGGAACTAAAGGGCTTCTACAGATTCTACAGGCTATATGAGACCATGGAGTCATTAATAGCTTGGTAGCTTGTTTTTGGAGAAGGAGATCGCTGGGATATTAGATTGGAAAAAGGAAAAGCAGTTTGTGGGACGCTGAATTCCATGGGTTCTTGAAAATTTTCCTGTATTACTATTGCCAAAAAATCTGATACTGGCACACTAAGGTGCTCATCCAAAAAGCCTGGAGTTGTCAGAAGCTGATCCATTCACCTCAGAACGACCAAGGCAAAACAGTTATATGAGCAGTATGAAATAAGCAGAAACTTAAGTTAATTTTAGCTTAATTGAACAGGTTACACTTCAATTCCCTTTCATTCTTGCCAAAAGAAGGGGGAGGGAGGGGCAGCTTGATCTCTACATGGAAAATAAACTGCAGTGGTGGCCCTACTGTGCAGAGGTTTCTTCAGCTAGACTCCTTAATTGTGCACCCTGTGGACTGAATCTGACACCGATGATGGATCAGCATCAAGGCATAGCCGTGACAGCCACCTCACCTCTGTCCTCCCAGCCCAGGGGTCATTCCCCTTTGTAGCCCATGCTCGGGGCTAGGGAGGCCACTTCTCCCTCACAGTCACTGGATACGCAAAGTCATTTCAAGCAGAAAACACTGCTGTAAAGTTGCCTTACAATGATAGAAGTCACAGAATGGTTTGGGTTGGAAAGGACCTTGAAGATTCGTCTTGTGCCACAGGCAGAGACACCTTTCACTAGACCGGCTTGCTGAGATCCCCATCCAACCCGGCCTTAAACACTACCTGGGATAGGGCATCCACAGCTCCTCCTGTGCCAGTAATGCATCACCCTCTGAGTAAAGAATTTCTTCCAAATATCTAATCTAAATGTGTCCTCTTTCAGTTAAAAACTATTCCCCTTTGTCCTGTCACTATTTGCCTGAGAACTCTTTAAGAAGTCACTCTCCCTTCTCTTCATAAGCCCACTTTAAGTACTGTAAGGCTGCAACTTATGCTCTAAAAGGGATGTCCAGANAGCCCAGGGGTCATTCCCCTTTGTAGCCCATGCTCGGGGCTAGGGAGGCCACTTCTCCCTCACAGTCACTGGATACGCAAAGTCATTTCAAGCAGAAAACACTGCTGTAAAGTTGCCTTACAATGATAGAAGTCACAGAATGGTTTGGGTTGGAAAGGACCTTGAAGATTCGTCTTGTGCCACAGGCAGAGACACCTTTCACTAGACCGGCTTGCTGAGATCCCCATCCAACCCGGCCTTAAACACTACCTGGGATAGGGCATCCACAGCTCCTCCTGTGCCAGTAATGCATCACCCTCTGAGTAAAGAATTTCTTCCAAATATCTAATCTAAATGTGTCCTCTTTCAGTTAAAAACTATTCCCCTTTGTCCTGTCACTATTTGCCTGAGAACTCTTTAAGAAGTCACTCTCCCTTCTCTTCATAAGCCCACTTTAAGTACTGTAAGGCTGCAACTTATGCTCTAAAAGGGATGTCCAGAAGTATGTTAATAATTCAAATACTATATATAAATAGAAATAAACTAATTCGACCGAGTCTGTGCACCCTTCTTCTCTCCTTAGTCCTCTTTTCATACCGAGCCGGAGCCCTGCCTCCGGGCATGGCCCTGCCGCTCCATGGGCCGTAGGGAAGGGAGGAGGAGGAGGAGGAGGAG